>CM041197.1:647500-1207500 GCA_023078555.1 Ulva prolifera
ATACGCATTGCGACCGGCCGGCGCCGGAGAAGCCGCTTGTTTGTGGGTAGGCTCTGTGCCAGCGGCAAGCGTTGCCCAACGGTAACAACATTGCAAAACACGTGCAGGTAGCGTTACATTTCACACGGACGTAACCTCAAAAGGCACCTTCAGTGCGGTGCACCACATGGTACCGCGGAATAATCATTTCACACGTACAGGAACCCTTGGGGCTGATAGTGCAGGAAGAACAGCATGCACAGGAAGGGCAGGAAGACCAAGCCAGCGATTCCGTGCCACAGCCGCGATGACTCGCGATCGCACAATATACATCGATATTAATACAGCACCATAAGACTGCGCATCAGCCAGCTCCCCGAGCGAGCGGAAGCAAGCACACCCATGCCAACACGTACAAACACCAACACAAGCACAATCCCATGCTCAGGGGGGTTTAAGCGCGACTCTGAGGGTATGCGGCCTCCCGGCCGGGTGGTGTACATGACCGGCCAGGCTCATGCATGCCTGCTGAATACACCGGTGCGGTTGTTTGCGTGTCTGAGCGCGTGCATGAGTGTGAAGCACATGCAGCCTAGGTCGGCACCCAGGTAGGCGGCTCTGAGCGCGGCCGTAGTGGACAAACATGTCCGATGTCTGGTGCAATGGCACGAGGTAGGCTACTGCATGCGATTCCGCACACGGACTTCCGCTATGGTAATTACAGTGTCTACAAAAGTGGGAGATTTTCGTTGAATACCGGTGAACAGGGCAGAGCCGCTTGGCGTTTTCCCAAAGAACTACATTGAAGAAAGCTCTCGCACAGAGACACTGATGCCCCCAGAACAATTGCACGTGTAAACCTGGCGCATTGTCGGAGAACAGCTTGAAGATGTACTTATTCTAGTCCTAGTCCGGAGTCTGTCTAGATGCGATAGCGGCCGTCTCGCAAATATCTAATCATGGCGCTTGAGGCTTCTCACCTTCGAATGGTATCAGATTCTGCACACCAGCACAACAACGTGTGTAGGTTCTGCAAAACATAAATATGCATGCCAGGCAGTGGACAACCGGAGCTATAACCGTCCTTCCACCGGCTCCTAGAAGCATGCATAGAATTCTGTGTCAACGCCATACAGAGGAAGTTTGTTGAGGTTTGCCGCCTCAAATCTCAAGGGATTCATAGATAATGGTATCAAGCAGCTCATCACATATATCCCACAAATCGCGACTTCACACATATCAAATGCCAAGTAAAGTAGATGATCAGATTGAAGAACTGTGCGCACTGCGAGGTATGCGATGCAAGCACAACTGATTGGCAAAACTTGGAAAGGCTGATGACCCTAGTGCATGATCCTTTGCGCAGCATACCTGTGATGTCAAAGCGCCTGCAGATGACGGCGAGGCGTTGCTGCTCATCAGCGCCACATCCAAAACGGATAAGGCCGCTGCTGGGCGGAGGGGCGTTCTCTGTGGGTGCAGATCCTGCGGGGGCGGGCGGAACATGGGCGGGGGCAGCCCAGTTTTCCTCAAAGTCGCCACTAGAGTAGTAGTCTGGATTGATGTAGTCTGAAGGTCCGCGATAGTCTTTGAAGGACTCGGGGAAACTGCAGTCGAGAAGACGGTCCTCCTTGCCATTGCAGAGTACCTGCATGCGACCATCGATGTAGACACCATTCAGTGACAGAGTGCACGAGCTAGAAAAGGCCTGAGAAGGTGTAAGCCATGACATGCATGCGCTACCAAGGAGACTATCAGAACGAGATGTACATATGATCTAGTGCATACATGCACTATACGTAGCTAGGCGTACATCTACTTTAGGGTCTGTGTGCAGCTACCTGAGAAGGACTGAAATGTGAGCAAGGCAAGGTGTGGGTCTGTGTGCAGCCATGCTCAGATAATTCTGGCCGTTTGCCCAAGGTCGCAGCTATGGTGACAAAAGGATGCAGGCGCACTCGAGTGGCCCAGGTCAGGGCGACCTCGGCGGAGAAGTCCTGTTCGTAGGCATCGTCAAAATCCTCTGTGTCCATCACGGTCCCAAAAGGGAAACCAAGCTGACGGCAGACCACCTGTGTAACCAACGTGAACTGCTCGGGTTCGCCACCTAGGTTGCGGCCGGAGCAGATGCGGCCCCAACGGCCTTCACGAAACAGCTCCACACCACCAAAATGCACGGGGTCGCACTCCGCAGTGGCCGATGTTGTGCCGTTGAGGGGCACAAGGCGTACGTCGCCTTCAACTGGCTCCGCGGGTGGTGTACTGCACCCTGCACTTGCAGATACTGGGTATTCTATCATCTGCTACCGTAGCACGGTACCTGAATGGTAAGCAAGGGCGTGAAAATTTATTGGGGCTTTGCATATGCATGCATGGTGCATGCACTGTACGTTCGATGCTGTCGCACTAGAGCATGTATGGGTCCAATTAACTCTAACCAAGTTCCTCTCATATGAATTTGTTAGTTGACGGAACCTTGAAGCGCATTGCACACTCCCAATGGGCGCGTCACCTAATATTGCGATGTTTTCATTACAAATGGTGCCAGAATACACAGCGATGGCCTTCCACATCGCTTGGTCTACTTTCTTTTTCAAAGATGCTCGAGACTGCTAAGTGGTAAAAGCTTAGCCCATACGTACGCCATGTATCAATCATGCAAATCTGGTACACTGCTCAGGCACATAGCAACATCCCACACAAAGGTGCCGACAAGTCCACAATGAAGTAAAGTAAACTGAATTTACAGGGCCGTATCCTGTTGTACATCGACAACTCCGAGTCAACAAGACACTATATGCCGAAATGGTAAACCACCTGGATTTCCCCCTCAAACGACCGTACGCAACTCACAAGGCCTCCGCCTGTGCTAAGCGAGGTGGTCGCGTACAGCCGTTTTGACTCACCAAAGCGAACCCACGACCTCTGAATCGGAGGAGGGTAGATTTTATACCGTCCTCGACCCATTGGACTGTTAGAAGACAGCTGAACATGTGGTGACCGCAGCTTTGTCTTTGTCCCGGACCAATGTAGACACCACACACGCATGGCATGCATGTATTCACACTGAGATAAGTCTTAAAGGTGAATGTAAACAATTGCAATCTGGCTGTGTGGGTCAGCGTTAGGTGATGCCGGAATGTTCGAGAAGTCCATGGCAGCTCTTTTGTTCACACAGCATTCATGCGGCAATGGTGGTACGTGACTGATGTCTATATCTATAGCTATGGGACCCCATGAAAACCTATATTGTTGCAATTCTCGACGCCGTAGAGCCACACATATATCCCATATTAGCGTTGCGGGAAACGTTGTCAAAGTCACACCTATGCATACTTACCACTGTGGAAGTGTATAGCTTGGTCACACTCATCACGAGCGGAATCAGGATGCTACATGTAGCAGGACCGAAGGGGATTTGCAATTGGCATGTATGTGGCCACGGACACATGATCCAGTCTTTCTTAGATGCAGCACATGCACTGCATAATATCACACACCTGAAGGGGTAGTGCAGATAAGGGTCACTGCATCGGTCACTACATTTGCGCCATAGTCATATGCCTGTTGTCCAGTTGCAAAGTCCGACTCCACTGCCATGACAACAATGTCACACATCGCCAAGCCATCTTCAGATCCGACGCAAGTAATGCGGTCAATAAAGTCTGGTGTTGACATGGGGGCCACAAATGGAGAAGAGGCGCCGACCAATAACTGAGCTCCTGTGTCGAACCCGAGACTGCGGCATGCCACCTGGGCACCACGCCGGCCCAGAGCATCGCCTGTAAAGGCACCTTCGCGCAGAATGGACCATACACCGTTGAACACTATTTCCAGCATGCCGTATTTCCACATTCCCAATGGGTCCGCGCTGCCCGCGACCAGGCGCGCATCGCCAGTCCGCTGCCCTGCATGCGGCCGTTCTGGCGTTAGCTATGCCTGATATCAGGCATCGATGGGGAACTGTTCCGATGGCAGCCTGCTAGTACACATGGTAAAACCATACCGAAAGTACAGGTCGGCCACAAACACTGTTGCCACAACTTCTTATATGAAATGAAAATGAAAGGCGTGCTCAAGTCAGCACTAACTAGCTTGGTACTTTTCATATCACGTGACATGGGAAAACCGGCAGTGACGGCCTAGTTTGCAATATTGGAGGAAGTGGGGGGGGGGGGGGGGGGGGGGGGGGGGGGGGGGGGGGGGAGGGGGGGATGTCAGGGCATACGGTCTGTGATGCAGAAAAGGCGCTGAACAGCTCCACAAGACGCGGTTTCCCCATACACGGACCTAGCGCAACCAGCAAGCTCCTCCTCCGGGCCAGCGCAACGGAGGTCAGACAGCCACGGCGGACGCAGCGGGGCAGCCATCTTTGCGTTCCGGAGGATTCCGGTCACAAAACCTAGGCTGCGACATATATTCTCTGCAGTGCTCTGCACAATGCCACCTCGTCCTTGCCGTAAATTAAAGATCTTCTGATCGGCTGCATGACCTTGTTGTGAAATCACATTGGAGTACCAGCATATCGGCATGCCGGTAAGAAAAGTCTCAACGTGCCGTCACCGATTCATGTGTGAGCACTGACGTGGCTTGCGGCTTGCGGCATCGCGGGATGCTAGTTGTTGATGGTGGATCGTGGACAAGGATGTCGCATGTTCCTATTGTGCCAAACGTTTCCCAAACAAATACAAGATGTTAGAACAGATAGCAAGGATCGCAGTGGCAAGGCTGATTGTGGTCCCGCGACAATGCAAGTTTTGACCCAACTCGTCTCATGTCTATTTCCGAGGCAGCGCATGTGTACAGAAAACTGCGCCACACACATGAGTCACTACGTAAGATGCTGCCATGCCCACTCCGCCAGGTTGCTGTCACACCTCGGGTATGCCTGAGCTCCCATTGCAGATTGTGCCCCAGGCCCCTGCATGAAAGATCTCGAGAATTCCGAATTCAGAGCCGGCGGTTGCCCCCAGAGTTTTGTTCGCCAGACGCACTGCTCCCTCGACCCCTGCACACCGCAGCTAAGATGAGAAAATTGCCCACCAACAGTATGCCAGCATGTGGTCGTGGGCAAAGTGAACTCGCCACCTGTGTGGCGGAAACTGCCTAAAAATACATTGTGCACTGCCTGAAAATGCATTGTGCAAAGTGACTTTCACGCACTGGCATTGCAGTGACCCTATGTCATAGGATTGTACATCGGCAGCGTTACATCGTGCATCCAGAATCCAGAGAGTTCACTTAAAGCTTTATGCATAAACGCCGCATACATTGCAAGTGCTCGGACACGCATATGTGCGGAATGTACATGTACATTGGATACATGCCTAAAAAGCAGCAAAAAGGTGGCAAGAAGCAGCGATGGGATCCAAAGAGGAGGGAATGTACCTGCCTCCGGGCCTTGAAGTAGGGAAGTGACACATGCAATCACAAGGCCCTCACCTACAGAATTCAAGCAGGCACGGCCAAACCTGTTGCCACTGTCAAAGTCATCACCCGATCTGGGCCCATCATCAACGCTACAGTCGACCAGTCTCTCCTCTGTGCCCGCGCAGCTAACCCCTGTGATAGCAACTTCGGGATAGATGTTTGTGCGGCGGAACTCATCCAGCTCCTCAGTCGAGAATGCCTGAGGCATCACTGTACCAGCACCAAAGCCGAGCTGGCGGCAGGCAACATTCGCGTCTGAAGCATCAAACCCAGTCGCACAGACCTGGCCCCAGGAGCCTTCGAAAAAGACTTGCAGGCGGCCTGTTGTCCAGTTGTCTATCCCTCCTTGGTCAATGAGTCGCAAATCGCCTTCACCTACATGCGCCACACTGTCTCTGTCAACTGCATTTGCACAACTACTAGTGTTTGATGCTGAAGCATGATCAAAGGCTGCATCCCGAGAAGTGTGATACTCATTCTCGATTGGTGCGGGTGTGCGTATTTTCGACAACAAACGCTAGGGCGGCGCATATTGCGGTTGACATGGGCACAGTTCATACTTTCGAAGAAAATGATCCGGTGCCCGCATTTGCAATGCTCATGGGTGTAACGCTCAGGCATGTACAAACGCCCTTGTATCAGGTATCGCCCAGCCAATGCCATGTCCAGACTAGGTATCTGCTGTTAATAACAACGATATATGAGGCAGTGGATACAAGAAGCAGCCTCACCAGCTCCTGAAGCGGTGATCGCTTCGAGCGCCTCCACAACAGGGAACTGCCGGCACGCGATGTGCAGCCGTGTCGGTTCTGATTGGCATTCAGCATTGTTGTCCAGGAAGCCATCGCCAAGGTTGCACTCTGCCAATGCAAGCTCGGGCCCCGTACACGCAACTGAGTTGAGCCAAAACCGGTTCACCGGCTCTTCCGCCTCCTCTGTTGCGTCTAAGTCATAGGGCACATAAAAGTAGTTGCTGTATGTTTTCTGATCTACGTCTTCCGGAGCAGGTGCCCGTGCAGTGAGGGGGTCTACACGAGTGCCATGCAGAAAGCCAAGTTGCCGGCACACCACGTCCGCCACGAGGTTGTCCTCTGCTCGGTCCTCTGCACCGCGGTCGGTGCAGATGCTGCCCCACTCATCAGCATGGAGGACTTCAATGAAGCCTGAGTGGACAGGATCGCAAGGAGTGCCAAAGCCGCCTTGAAGCCGCACAGATCCCTCCGTGGCTCCATCTGTTATGTTGCAATCTGTGCACCAGACTCCCATGTTTTTAGACGCAGCACCACTTTGATTCCGTTGGATGTGTTTCATTGGATGTAGACAAAGCGCCGCAGATTCAACAAGTACAGGCGTGCAATGTCATCAATGCCGCCTTGCTTCCAATATGATTACAATCCGTGAGGCTTAGTGCATGTGATGTGATGAAGTAAGCCGCAGTGGAACTTGCTAATCTTCATCAACAGATCATGCAAGCACGTGCTTGCATGATCATGCAAGCACGTGCACGCATCAACATCATTCGTTCAGAATCGGCTTCCAGATGAAAGGTTGGACATACACCTATTCCAGTTTGTGCACATGTGGCCGAACTTCAGCTGAAATTTTATGCGTGCATGTAGCTTTATCGTGCATGCATCTGCCGCATCGCATCATGAAATTTGAGAGCTGCGGCATACCGGAGGCAGATCTGGCGCAGGCAAGGACAGTGCTACTCGTGGCATCATTGCATCCCCCGATAAGGTTGTCGTTGCTCTGGCACTCACTAATAGACGTCTCATTTCCATCACAGTCCACCGCCGCGAGAGCGACCGGAAGGCTTTTGAACAACACCTGTGTACATCAACCTCGTTGGCAAAGCAGTGGCTGCCACAACTACAACAATTCTTGAATGATGCATGTTGTGCTTTCGAGGAGCCTGGATGTTATGTGTAGACACCCTAGTGAAGTGACACAGAACAACTTCTTTATCCGGACGGGACCAAGCTTGCAAATGTGCAACTGCTATCGAACTCTATGACTTTAACGCAACGTGTTGTAAAACCATGTGACAATCAGCTACAAGCCGCAAGTCTAAGAGCACACGTGTACAATGAAGAGTGTAGCAATGATGATTTCTTGACATCCACGTTTAGCATGAGTGAGAAGTCTCATACCGAGCTTAGCGAGTTGGCATAAGCCTGTGTGAAACGTAGGGGCGCTCCCCCGTCATAGCCAAGGGCCCTGCAGGCCACTTGAGCGGCTTCAGGGGTGAAGCGGCCGTTGCTGCAGATGTTGCTCCAAAAGCCTCGCTCAAAGATCTCCAGCCGGCCATACTCGAACTCCCCTTGGGGATCAGCACCCCCGTCCATAAGTCTGGTGGATCCGTCCATGGCTGCAATCAGGAGAGTCCCAGTTTGCATGCATATACTGTGCAGCAATGATTGATGTCTTGGACGTGTGAATGTTGCAGGGATAAATGCCGGCTTTGAGGCGGGCATCACCATGAATCCATCAGGCAACGCAAGAATGTAACCACGAAGTCAGCCGGCGTGTGCATGCAGGTAGAAATTTCCATGGATGCGGCCGCCTATCTCTGAGTCACCAACGACAACCAAGCTCTCGATATGTATGGAGGAAGATACAACTCGTGAAAACGAGCTTTGTACAGGCGATCCCGGAAACAGCGTCTCTCAATCATGCTCCCGCATTATGCCCAATGACTCGCACCTGGGTTAGCCCCATTGAAACAAACCAGGTAGACATCTGCAATGTGGCGGCATGAGCTTGATGCCTGGCCCAACCTGAATTGTGGGCACATATCCAGAGATTCCTCCGATCCGGCACAGCTTGTGCCCGGCAGGACAATTGGTATATGCTCTATGCTGTCCTCGCTTGCGTCCTCCTGCGGAACGAAATATGGCTGAACACATTCCACCATGACACACAATAACATCACACACTGCGTCACCAGTCCACATGCATTAATCGCCTCGCAGAAACAGTATCACATATCCACTATGTATCTGCATACATCGTAGGTGTGGTAAGTTCATAATGCCCTGCAAGTGAAGTTATGATGTGTAACGGTACCTCTGGTAGGTCCCTAACCCCCACAAACTCACAGAAATGTTCTCGACATAGGCACAAGGCCATCACTGCAACGGTTCCAAGTCCCGTTTAATCGTGTAGATTAACTCAAGCACACACACCAATGCTTGTATCTGGAAGCCCCGCTGATATCCCATCTGCCTGCATGCAACGGCAACCGAGCCACTGCTGAATGCAGGAGTGCGTCTGGTCGTGCGGAGGAACCCGTTGTCGCAGACAGTGCCCCATCCGCCGTTGTGGAAGACCTCGAGGCGACCGTACTCCGCGCTGCCATCTGCCGCGACTACACTCTGTGCCAGTCGCACGTCACCCTCACCTGGAACAGCACCCCACAATGCCACTCCGCATTCGAACATGCCCAAGCTGCAAATTCGTAGCTCTCAAACAACTACGTTTCTACTAGCATTGAACATCTGGAACGTGCCCGCAGCATCCCCAAGGCCACAAGCAACGGTGGCGAATGTGCCTGAGTAAGGGTCACAGGGCTGTGTGTTGCTATAGTCTCTGAATAGTTCGAAAAATCGGTAGTCGTAGTCCGCTGATAAACCGTCTTGAGTGGGGTCAAATTCGGGGCAGTCCATCAGGCGGGTCTCATTGCCCAAGCAACCCAGATTTTCCATTGCAAAAGGAGCAAGCTCTTCCTGAATGAACACAGAAGATTGATGGAACTGCCCCAACAGGGTATTTGCGGGCAAATTCTGCGACGGCAGTGCTAGATGAATGTCTTCTACAATGCCACAAATCTGAAATACGTGTATCAGCCACTGCATCACCTATCGTTAAAACAGCGGCGACACACATGTGCATGATTTAGTCTGACGGTCGCTGATGAAACAGAAACTTGTCAACAACATTCATTTGGCTCTCAGGGTTTCCATCAGAAAATCAGATGCGGTATCACAACGTGCATGCTTCAAGTACAGTGAATCGTGGTAGATCTCGATGTTACGAAGCGGCCGCTTGACAGGTGTGTACGGTGCATATACGATTAGAGGCGTTTGGCACGAGCTACTTGGCTTGAACGGCTGGGCTCTCATCACATGCAAATCACTGCGGGCAACACGACTAGATGTTCACACCGAGTCAAGAAGTTCAACTGTAGACGGGCGCTGCCGCGGCGGGCTCATGCCGGACACAAAGCCAAGCTGGCGGCATGCAACCCGGGCATCGCGATTGTCAAAATTAGAGCTGCAGACACCTCCCCAAGCACCTTTGCAGAAAACCTGAAGCGTTCCAGTGGCGAAGTTGTTGATGTCGACTCTATTCACCAGCCTCAGCATACCCTCCTCGCCTACAGAGCAGATAATACGGGTCCTCAGAGGCGAAGTCTGTGTAAAAGGTTATACGGGGGGATACAAACACCACAAAAGAGTCTCATCCGAAACATCATCAACATACACCAGTAGATTGCCGCTGTCTCCAAGTAACATGATATTGTTTTTTGGTGTTAATGCAATGCCTATGCAAGGCATAGCAGGAGACAGAAACTCGCTGAGACAAAACATCAGTCGGCAGATTGAAAGCCATGACCAATCATGCACGGGGTCTTTCCACCTAGCGTTGAACATATGCTTGTCCAGCTGCCGCGGCGATTTGCATACGAGGGACAAAGGACATATGGGGAGCATACCGTCCGATAGTTACATGTTGACCGATGCAGGTGTCTGATGCTGTATAGTTTGTTGGTACATTCCCGGTACATCAGTACGTGGCAATTTTCTGTTATAAATCTCCGGCTGTCACACCCGTTGTGGTTGGACCGCGGGGAGCTGATGCGCCGATTGTGTCGTCAGAGCCCATTTCGGAAATTTCTGGAGTCTCGCGCACGGCATCGCTGTCAGTCATGTTTGCGCCGATTGTATCTTCACCGCCATGCATGGACCCCGTAACGAGGCCGGTGGCAGCACCGGGCGGGCTCAGAGGAACTGTGCCGCCATCTCCGCGTGATTGTCCGGCAGATGTCTGCGCCATCACCCCCAAGACTGCCGCAGCCAAGAAAAGAGCAGTCACACATATGACCTGAATAAGCAAACATGCATGATCTTCAGAGTGGGAAGGCCTGCTGAAGTGCATCCATTCTACGATAATGTACTCTGTTCAGACCCCCGGGGCCCTCTAGCCTTTTGTTGTACACCAGCAATGGCAGAAATTGGGTTTCTGCTTGGAAGCTGGCCATGCACATGTCCGCCGAAGGTGTGACAATATCAGCATTAGAAAAGAGTTAACGGGAGCAGATAAATACCACAAAAGAATCTCATCCGAAGGTGTGACAATATCGGCTGTGCTCATGCATCCCCATTTTGACACGTGGTGCCGAATATACGGGATTGTCATGGTCAGGTGGCATGGAAACATGTGGCAAGTGCGCCAGCATCCACTGTACCTCCTATACTTGGATTTGCAGAAGATGAAACTCTGCTGTGTTTGGGCCTTACATGCGTGCCAAGGGGTATGGTACAGAAGATTGAAGAGGCGCCCGAAACACAGTTCAAGAGTCTCCCGGGCCCGGAGCCACCGTCACCCACAATGCCACTGCCTGACTGCATCAGCGTCTCTTGAGGTGAAAGCGACACCCTTGGAGTGCTAATGGTCAACTGATAAGGGGGGGGTGCATGTATTCGGATGGTTGGGTATCAGCCCCCTCTCGTGACAGCGTCAACCGGGTACGTATACGGGTAAGTTTACAAAAGAGTGAACGGGAGAAAACAAACACTGAAACCAAATCTCATCCGAATCAACAGCAACATACACTCACACACACACGAACACTAC
This sequence comes from Ulva prolifera, assembly GCA_023078555.1. Classification (NCBI taxonomy): domain Eukaryota; kingdom Viridiplantae; phylum Chlorophyta; class Ulvophyceae; order Ulvales; family Ulvaceae; genus Ulva; species Ulva prolifera. The sequence goes on from CM041197.1 coordinate 658,769, forward strand.
AACCTCACTCACAACTCAGTCCGGCAGGACCGCGTCCTCCAGGCCGCGTCAACCGTAAGTTCACCCGCCGGGGTGAAACGAGAGACGTGGCACAGAGGGCAACGTGGCAATCGAACGCTGCGGTCACAGTATCAGGTGTGCATGATTGCATACAGGTCGTGGCCACAACGAACATCACACTCGTAAATTGTGACAGGGGACGTTGCGCCGCCTTGCCGTGTAGCCCGCGCAGCTGGAGTTGCGGTGCCACATGCCTTGGCGGCGATGGATGTGTGGCTGCTTTGCAGCGACCGTGTCTGCAGTGCGTCGTGAGACATGAAAATGCGTGACGGGGATCGGCAGCAACACCACCGGCCCCGTTGGTACTGGAGATTGTGGCTGAAGACGATTTCGCCTGACACACCTTCATGGCTTTTGTTTCGTCGATGTTGGACACGTAGCGCAAGAGAATCATTTGCTAGACAGCTGAAGTTCAACGCAGATTACCACATGGTGAGTGCTCTGAAGAGAGCAAACGAGTTTTCATGAAGACAGCACATGAGCGGCCTGCAACGTCGCAGCCGGCATGCGACGGTATGGTTCGCTCCAGCGAAGGCCAGCGACATATGTGGCTCGAGATGCTGCACTGTGCATCATGCGCTCTGCCCCTCTGCCGTCTTCCTCTCACTGCAACAACTGACGAATGCACAATGTGTTGCGTAGTCGGATCTACCGACTCACATAGCTGAAGTGTTGCGGCATGAAGCTCATTTCCGGATACGAAGAAGACTCCGCCTCAAGGTGTGGGAAGCTTGCTCCGATGTGTCACCGCGCACGCAGTCCTTCGACGTGTCGAAGGCGTCGGCGGCTTTGGCGACTTGGCAGGCGGTCGATCCTGCATATGAACAACATTTCATGCCCTCTTTAGCATCTTCTGTGACACACTTTTTCAGCTGAGTGCCTGCGACACCTCCAACACCCTGCATGCCGGTGCACCGGCATCGCAAGAGGCCTTGCATGACCTGTGCTCACATTTCACTGCATCAGTGTGTGACAAGATCAGCATTTGTTTGCATGCAGCGACAATGTCAGAGAGGCTGACGTGGGCTGTGGGGCTGCCTCACACTCCCACTGCGTCCTTAAGGCAGGCGTTGTGTGGTTTTCGCATCATTGGCACCTCTACCGAGCTGTTAGCGTGCACGAGTCGGATGCGCCATCTGCTCAGCGAAGGAGACTCTCGTCTAGGCCCGTGACTCACGCTCGCGCGGCCATGCGATGTGGGTGTGTGTGGCGGGCGTAAGTGTGAAGTCGCCAGATGGCGGGCTTGTCGTTGCGTCTACTGTGTTATTCACTATGAAGTATACGTGCCACATCGGACTGGTCAGTCCGACAGAATGTCCGCCACCGGATCTGAAAGTTCCGGAATGACCGCACCTGTAGCCACAGCTGCCCAACATGTATGAGAATTGACGACCGGCACTGAACTCTCACCCCCCGGCTCTACAAAGTTCGCACAGCCTTTTATGTGACCGCAAAAGCGTCACTGCTCCAACACATATGCTCACAGTATGCTTACGGTGTTTCTCCTATATGCTCACGGCGTTTCTCCTGTAACAGCTTCTCCAAAAATTTGCCACAATGTGAGAACTCGTTAGTGTTGGGAGCAGTTCAGAGGCCGGTACGTGAACGTTGGCTGATGTCGATCATCGGGCAGCGCTGCTCAGTGAGCAAGGCAGCGGTTGCAAATTGTGTGTTGTAGGGCCGGAATAGGGTGAAATATATGTACAATCTGTAGGCTGTCAAGCTTTGCACCAGTCGTGTGCTCAGCGGCCGCTTTCAAGTCCACCTGTGCAGGGCTGCGCATGCATTCCTTGTCATCTCCTAGTCCGGTGCATAAATGTGCATGCATGTGCATGCGTGCCTGTGTGCAGACCCTCGACTGCAATTGTTCTGCACACAGTCACGCATGCTTTTTACAAAAAGAGTGAACGGGAGAAAACAAACACTGAAACCGAATCTCATCCGCATCAACATCAACATACACACACACACACACACACACACACACACACACACACACACACACACACACACACACACACACACACACACACACACACACACACACACACACACACACACACACACACACACACACACACACACACACACACACACACACACACACACACACACACACACACACACACACCACACACACACACACACACACACACACACACACACACACACACACACACACACACACACACACACACACACACACACACACACACACACCACACACACACACACACACACACACACACACACACACACACACACACACACACACACACACACACACACACACACACACACACACACACCACACACACACACACACACACACACACACACACACACACACACACACACACACACACACACACACACACACACACACACACACACACACACACACACACACACACACACACACACACCACACACACACACACACACACACACACACACACACACACACACACACACACACACACACACACACACACACACACACACACACACACACACACACACACACACACACACACACACACACACACACACACACACACACACACACACACACACACACACACACACACACACACACACACACACACACACACACACACACACACACACACACACACACACACACACACACACACACACACACACACACACACACACACACACACACACACACACACACACACACACACACACACACACACACACACACACACACACACACACACACACACACACACACACACACACACACACACACACACACACACACACACACACACACACACACACACACACACACACACACACACACACACACACACACACACACACACACACACACACACACACACACACACACACACACACACACACACACACACACACACACACACACACACACACACACACACACACACACACACACACACACACACACACACACACACACACACACACACACACACACACACACACACACACACACACACACACACACACACACACACACACACACACACACACACACACACACACACACACACACACACACACACACACACACACACACACACACACACACACACACACACACACACACACACACACACACACACACACACACACACACACACACACACACACACACACACACACACACACACACACACACACACACACACACACACACACACACACACACACACACACACACACACACACACACACACACACACACACACACACACACACACACACACACACACACACACACACACACACACACACACACACACACACACACACACACACACACACACACACACACACACACACACACACACACACACACACACACACACACACACACACACACACACACACACACACACACACACACACACACACACACACACACACACACACACACACACACACACACACACACACACACACACACACACACACACACACACACACACACACACACACACACACACACACACACACACACACAACAACCGCACTCACAACCCAGTCCGGCAGGATCGCGTCCTCCAGGCCCGCATCATACCGCAACCCCTGCTCCCGAGAGATGACAAGCCCAGACTTCCGATACATATCCGCATTGCCACGCTGCAATGACACCGACAACACCCTTTGTCTGTGGAATTCTTCGGGAAGCACAAGTACGTAATCTCACTGTGCACTGGCGCACAACGTTGAAGCCATTGAAGTCAAGCTACATGCGAGGTCATCATCAGACTGTGCAAGCGAGAATCAGCCAGACGACGCACACTCAGCCGTTGGTGACCTGTCACATGCACAGGTGTATATACATGAGACTGTTGGTCATGCAGCATGGCGCAATCGCACTCCTTGCACACTGCTCCCGGACAAAGACTACCAGGATACACAGCCCGGCCATACATAGACCACGAAATCAACGAAACGGCTGAAGTGGGTGCCTTGGTTGGCAAGCCGTGAAGGCACCTGGGCGGCGAGACCTGGGTGGCTGCGTATCGAACATTCTTGAAACACTAGCTGCGCCTATGCTACTGATCCTCTTGAAGACACGGAGTGAGCATGTATTGTTCATGATTTACTTCATGCTAATCACGGCATCACGACGGGGTAGGACAGGTGCCGGCTGAAGCGGCGGCATCTCGCGGGAAAGTATTGGCAAGTTGACAACACTGGGAGTTCGAAGCGGTGCGAAGCAAGACAATCGACAGCACTGACCTACGCCACCGGGTTCCCAGTCATGACGTACATGTCGACATTGTCCTTTCCCAGAGCATGCCAGATCCATGCTCGACGATGCGAGCGCCACGCACCACGCATCCCTCTTCCCCCTCGCCACGGCACATGCCGACAGGATCTACTATGGGAACCGCAGTCCGCATGCATTCCCCGTGCTCTACTGATGAACACACCGCTGTCAGTAGTGCTTAGATTTCTGTCGCATTCATTGGGTTCTGCTAGGTGCGGCTTCATAGTTGCTGCTCATCATCGAACAAAGCTTCAGCTCCAGCGGACTTAATGTCATAGTGGATGTGTCACAACTATTTGAAGAACGGGGGATGTCAGCTTGAATCGCATGGCATGCTGCAAAGTGGCACGGTGTTGCACCGCATTCGTGCTGACGGAAGCAGTGTGGCTTAGAGTGTTGCGCCTCTCATAAGCGGCTGTGGCATGACGGAATTCCGGTGTTCGAACAGCCAGACTTGATCTTGGCTGCATTGATCCCCACTTAGGTGAGGTATTCCTTGGCCATGCTACAGCTACGGCCGTTACGCCAATGGCACGGAAGCACGAATCACCCCATATATACTGCTCAGCTGAGCAATGTATATACATACACGGCCGAGGACAGTGCCCATGTGTGACGGATTAGGTTGTGCAGCCGCCCGGGGCAATGACATCCAGTTTGCTGCAGCCACGTAATGTGCACAGTTTTCTTTTTCTCTTGGCCCCAGTCGGGCTGATCAAGTGTAAGTGAATATAAATTCACATTCAGTCGACCATCTCAATCTTCAATAGACAGTCTGAGCACACACATGCCACATCAGTGCGCAAGAAGACTTTGGTGATTACAAATGGAGTTGTCAATGTCCAATAGGATACGGCTCAGTAAATTCAGATTTACTTTACTTTACAAATGTATTACAACTACTAGTCAGTGCTCATTAAAAATTTTGCGTACAATTTTCACTACAGGCAAACTGTCTACCCGTTCCTCATGACACAGAGGTCGAGTCGTCGAAATCCTGGTGAAGGTACATCCACGTCAATTATATTCCTCATGAACATCCAACAAGTAAAATAAACACCTACGTACATGCTATGCTGACCATTGCATGTCAAGTCCCGTCGGCGCTGCTCTGATGTCAGCAGACTACACAGTCATGGCTTTGTCATGCCATAAGTACGTATACAGTCGCCGCGTTGTGGCCGTAGATTCATGTGGGCCTAATACAACTGGATATTGCTCTGGATGTCTTGAGAAGCTTCTTCAAAGACACCTATGAAGCTACGAACTCCTCAGCGTCTAATTACATCTGTCTCTGCATGACCGCGCCAGAATGAGTACGGATGCAGATGATTTGCATTATGGGTGCTTGAAAAAAGCCCCACGCAATGCAGAATTGACTGAGGTGACAAAGTTTCTGGTGAGCATATACATACTTCACATTGACGCGGCAGCAATAAAAACCCCTTGGTGAATTTGAGGCATGCTGTCATCGAGATGTTGGCAGGAAGTGGCCTTCACCATGCAACACACAGCGCGATAAGCCGAAGGTCAATCAACGCCTCATGGCGAACACATGATGATGTACTTAGTGCATCTCTGAACACGTGCTTGATGTGACCATTTTTCTAGGACATGAAGAAGGTATACGCGCTGATCCATATACATATAGCGTTGGCAAATGATCAACATACCTATTATTTCAAAGCTCCGGCAGAGTACAGCGAGGAGAGCACGCTCGTTGTTATCACAATTGGAGCTGGTGAGTCCGATGCTGGGGGGAGGGGCGGTGTCTATGGGCACAGGGACAGACGAAGCATGGGCAGCGGCAAGCCAGTTTTCATTGTAGTCGCCAAAGTAGGCATCCCTATCTTCGGTTGCAAAGCTCTCAGGGAACACGCAGTCAAGGAGGCGGTTCTCCTTGCCAGTACATAACACCTGAATGTGACGATAGCTTGAGATGCACTCGTGTGGTGAAACCAGGAGTTTCAGGAGAATCATAAGCATGGCTCAATAGGAGACTGCTGTGTGAGAGAGCTAGAAGCTAGCATATCAAGAGGTGGTTGTACGCATGGTTGCTGTACACGTGCTCGACGCGATCCCTGAGATAAAGGGACTCAGAAAGCGGGAGCGTTTGTTGTTTTGCACATAGGTAGACATTATGTGTCTGTGTGCTTGTTTGCATATAAGCCTTGTGTTGACTCCAGTAGGACATCTTGTCTATTGGAGTTAAACACAGGTATGGTGTCCTCTAGCTGACATGCATGGATATGTGGTTGGTTTTTCCTTGTGGACACATAGTCTGCTGAGTTGGTATAACTCAGCATGTTGAATGCAGGCTGCATGAATCTGTGAGCACTCTAGAGGGAGACACTCACAGCAGCTGTGTTCTTTCACAGGTATACTTCTACTTAGTGTATACCTCTGTAATCTTGTCTATTGGAGTTAAACACAGGCTGCATGAATCAGTGAGTACTCTAGAGGGAGATACACTCACAGCAGCTGTGTTCTTTCACAACTCGGCAGCCAAAGGGCCTGATTGTATGCAAGCTGGAGGCATGGCGGGGCAGGGTATGCATCAATGCGCGCAAGCATGCCTCTGGTGTACGTCATAAGCCAACGACTATTGTCAAGTATGGTAGTACGCGCACTTGTGTGGCCCATACTAGGGCGTTATCGCTATAGTAGTCAAATTCATATGCATCAGAGACCTCCCCTGCATCCATCACAGTTCCGAATAGGAAACCAAGCTGCCGTCAGACCACGTGCGCATCCAAAGTGAACGCATTGTCGTCCCTTCCGCGGCCGTTGCAGATGCGACCCCAACGGCCCTCGTGGAACAATTCCACGCTGCCAAAGTGGACAGCATCGCAAGTAGCAGTAGCCGCTGCTGTGGCGTTGAGGGGCACCAGTCGGATGTCGCCTTCAACTGGTGCCACCGGCGGGGTAATACAACCTGCATGTGTAGAGTCATCCTAGTGTGTGAACTGGTAGGCTTGTGACATGTTCTGACTGGCTGATTGTGAACTACAGAGTTGGAAGAGCTGTAGTATGCACTATATCAATGGCGCTCTGGCCCTCGAACACGTCTAAGCATCTTACCGACCCAGGTGAAGGGAAGAAGTTGTCAATTCACATATTGGGTTCCTGCTGCTATATTGGAACCTACTGTGGCTACATGCCAAGCGAGGTCACATCGACAACTGCAGAAGGGGCAGGTAGCAACACCTCCGGTCACTGAAATGAAAGGATGCCAGGGCCACTGGCAGCATGAAGACATGTGTTGTAACAGTTGTGCATATTTCTTACCGGTCCTTGTGACACACATGGGTTGCACGCACAAAATACATGCCAAAGTTCAAGTGCAAACGAGTGCACAAGCTCCTACTACTGAAAGAGCTTTGCTGCTGACATTTCAGTGAATTAGGCACTGCAAATTTCCAAGGGAAACACGGCAAAGGTGGTAGTATGCTTATTTGGATCAGTGGCAGCCATGCCAAAGTATACATGTACTAGCCCACAATGCCCGTTCTGGCAGTTCCAGATATGGTGTACATGTCGTTTCCATTGTAAACACAGGCATGAAATGTTTGCTGCGCTGCGCGGCGCATCTCTGTCTCCGTACAATTGGCGGATTTGAAGCGCTGTTGAAACTAACAAACTAACGAACTAAATGTCAGGAATATAGTGTGGTCATAGAGACTGGCTATGCATGTCCTCGACATACAGCGGACTAGCCCAACGGCAGTGGCTAGTTCGCTACCATATATCGATTGTTGATATCTCAGTAATTACCCTTTGTCAATATCTACGCTTGCTCAACCTCACATCTCAACAGGTTATGGGTCCATAGCGCGCTGCATTGGGTCCGTGACGGCTTGACGACAGTTAGTTTCAAGACTATGCTTGTCTCACGTAAAGTTTATGATAAATACGACTGATCTTATTGTGGATTGGTCTGTGCCTCATCTGCCTGGTCTCGTCGACTGTTTCGCCATGGCTTCTCCCGCCGTGACCGAGCTCGAGAAGCTCAAACCGCGGTGGGATAATTGCAACGTCACTGTATACGACGGAACGAATTTTAGAGAAGACTCTCTAGAGCATGCACTCGTCATTCGTTCGGCGGACTGGCTCATACAAGGGTCGGAGCCTGGAGATGCACGGTTTCAGAAGATCGGTATCAGCATCATTCGCTCGTCCATTGCCACGAATCTAAAGCATCTTATTCCATCATCATGTCAGCAATGCCATTTGGCATTCAAGCATGTCGAGACGCATCACAAACAGTGGCTCGCCGCAACTTCGGGAAAATTCGCAGGCAGCTCAACGAGATTGTGCAGAGCGTCGACGAAACGTCATCTGACTATCTCACTCGTGTTCAGAGCATTCACGAACAGTACCTTAGTGCTGGGGGCAAGCTAGAAGAAGTGGAGCTCGTCGGCCTTGCTCTCGATGGCACCGTCGAGACTTTTCTGGGCGTCAGACGCCAACACACTCTGACTCCATACACGACAATGGCTGATCTGCAACTCGCCCTGGCGGGGCTCGAGAACGTCGATGCTGCAGTATCCCAGCGCTTCGCTGGTCTCGCCCTTCAGGACGGCCGCGGCGGCCGCCCTAGCCGTGCCGGCCGTGCAGCCCGCGGCGGCCGAGGGGATCGCAACAGCGATCTGGGTGATCGCACCAACCCCCCCACAGACTACGACCCCGGCAGAGGACGCTGGCGAGGCCGTGGCCATGGCCGCGGCGCCCCTCGTGGACACTGTCCGGTCTGTGGCCACTTTGGCCACTACGCGTCCCAATGTCCCAAGAAAGCTGCACCTGTACAGGCGTACACGCCGCCTCGTGGCGACGGCGGCGGCGGCGCCTCCGCCAGCCTGGCGGTCGACGAAGCTTGCGACGATGACAACTTCCCAGAATTTGACCTTTCCTGCTAAAGTGCCGAGGAGGATTGCGTTGGCTTCATGGCCGAGACGCGCGACGGTCTGATTTTCGACACGGGCTGCAATCGCCACCTGACCGCAGATGTGTCTATTCTGCATGATTACCGTGCCGTACCTCCAGGCTCGCGTCCAACCATCCGCTACGCAGGCAATGATACCACCCGCATCCTGGGCTACGGCACCATCATCTTCATGAGCAAGGTGGGCTTCCGCACCAAGCGGACTGACATCCGCAATGTTGCCCGCGTCGAGCGCGCCCAGCGGCCTCTCATCGCCTGGCGCGCATTCATGCGCGAGGGTAACCTCGACATCAAGGGCAACGCGGATTGCATAGCCTTGTACCGCGACGGGCATCTCCACATCCCCATGCTGGACGTGAACGGACTCCTCGTCCTCGATGGCGAGGTGTTGCGCAGCGCCGAAGCCTGCCTCGCCGATGGCGCTCTTTGGCATGAACGCCTGGGCCATCTTCATGGCCACGACATGAAGCGCCTCGAGGAGCGTGGCATTGTGCCGCGCACCACGGGCGCGCCTGAACACACTGCACACTGTGTGGGTTGCGCCAAGGGCAAACAAACTGCCGGGACCCACAAGTCGATCTTCACGCGTGATCCACGCGTTCAACCTGGCCACGTCATCCACGCTGATCTGATCTTCCCGGGGGCCTCGTCCACAGGCCACACTTGCGCACTCACACCCATTGATGAGTGCAGCCGCATCGCCCACGTCTGGCCTCTCCACTCCAAAGATTGGGCGGCGGCCATCCTCGTCGACTTCTGCAAACACCTCCAAGCCAGAGGCATGCCGGTGCACACACTGCGTACCGACAACGGCGGCGAATTCATCGGCCTGGCTTGCATGAAAAGTCTCCGCGACCTCGGCATATTTTCCGGGTCACGCTCGCCACCAGGGCAGCACAAAGGCAACGGCCTCATCGAGCGCTTCAACGGCACCGTCACACCGCGCCTGCGCGCAGTCATGCACCATCGAGGACTGAATCTCAAGCTGTGGCCACTGTTCATTGCAGGCATCACTTACCTGATCAACCGATCTCCGCATTCCGGCATCGGCAAAGCCATCCCCTGGGAGAAGTGGACAGGGCGCAAGCTCCCGCGCCTCGACCACCTCATCGTGCTCGGCGCACCCTGCCCATACATCAATCACCCTGCGGCGGCCAAACTGGCCGAGCGCGGGCGCGAAGGAATGATCGTCGGATTCCATTCTGACGGTCACGGCAAGAATGTGGTCTACAAGGTGCTCGACAAAACCACCAACAAGGTTGTCATTTCCTCCGACGTCCTCATTGATGAGTCTTTCGGTGCTCGCGGTGCCGTACCCGATGCAGGCCGGCAGCCGGTCGGGTGCGGGGTTTTGCACCGTGGGGTCAGTGCGCCCCCGTACGCTCCTGTTCGTTCCGAGCCTGTGCCGCCTGCACCTCCTGCAATGCCCTTTACTGCGGCGCCCGTGCAACCAGTGGCTGCAGCAGATCCTGTGGGCATGCACCATGCATTGCCTGCTCCTGAACCCCCTGCTCCACAGCCCGCTGCGACGCCACAGGGGGGAGATGGACATGTTGTACATGCACATGTTGCGCCTGCCGCCGCTCCTGAGCTACGGCGTTCTGCGAGGGGCAACAAGGGACTGCCGCCGCCTCAGCTCGGATTCACCGACACTGCCGGCCTCGCCATTGCGGACACCATCATGGACAGCGAGGGAGCCGTGGCATGCATGGCGTATATTTCAACAGACGACTTCCGCGCCCTCGACGCCCTCCAGGCCGGCGACGCATTTCACGCATCCGGCATCACCGTGCCGTCCTCTGTAGCAGAGGCCCTCGCCTCGCCCCAGCGCTCCGACTGGAGCCAAGCAATGGCTGAGGAACTCAAGAGCTTCAACGAGCGAGGTGTGTTCAAACTTGTGCATTTGCCTGCCGGTGCCAAGCCTGTTCGCAGCCGTTGGGTCTTCGCCCTCAAGACAAACGAGGCGGGAGCCATCATCCGCTACAAAGCTCGGCTGGTTACAAAGGGGTTCTCCCAGCGACCGGGCATCGACTTCGACGAGTCGTGGGCGCCCACGGCGCCCATGCCGTACCTGCGTGCTCTCCTCGCGTACGCCGCGCACCACCGTTTCACCGTCCGCTTATTCGACATCTCCACAGCGTTTCTCAACGGCGAATTGCAAGAGCAAGTCTACATGCTTCCCCCGCCTGACATTGACGACGGAAGTAGCCGCGTCTGGCTGCTCATGCGGTCTGTCTACGGGTTACGCCAGGCTGCCAACACGTGGTACCGCGCTTTCTCCGCTGGTCTTCAGGAGTTTGGGTGGGCTCCCACAGCGGTCGACCCGGCCATCTACGCGCGCGACGGCCTTGAACCGGGTGCACCGCGCGAGTTCGCCTACACTCATGTGGACGACGGTTTTGCCATCGCTGCTGACGAGCGCGGCCAGCATCACGTTAGCACCATTCTCAGCAAGTTCCCGGGAACAGACAGCGGTCTGGCCCGAAGCGGCCTGGGCATGTGCATCGAGCAGTGCCCGGTGCTCGGGACCATCTCTCTCTCCCAAGAGAAGATGGTGGAGGAGGCAGTAGAGCGCTTCAACCTGTCTGGCAGCGCTCCAAGCAAGTGCCCCCTCCCACCGGGGGCCCATCTTCCGACATATGCGCCTCCTCTTGCTGACCGTTTTGCATCTGAGTATCGAAGCATGGTGGGTACCCTGCTCTACATTGCCCAGGTGACACGTTGCGATATAACCTATGCCGCGACCATGCTCGCACGCCACATGTACGCGCCCTCGCGGGCACTTCTCAAGCTGGCGCAGAAGTGCCTCTTGTACCTCAAAGGGACTGCGGGTCTTCGCCTTGTGTTCGGTGGCTCGCGCACCTTCCGGCCTGTAGGGTTGCCTTCTCCTGCCTCCGGCCAAATGTTCCTAGTGCTCTACACCGATTCCGACTGGGCAGCCTGCCCGGTCGATCGCCGCAGCGTCAGCGGTTTTGTCGCCACCGTTTGCGGTGCTCCCGTCATTTGGGGCACCAAGAAGCAATCCTGCGTCGCCAAATCGACAATGGCGGCAGAGTACATCTCCGCATCGACCGCAATAGACGATGTCATCGGCCTGCTTAAACTCCTCGAGGTGGACATGCGTACCATCACCAGGCCTGTTCCACTCATGTGTGACAACATTGCGACCACCAAGGTTCTAGTTAACCCTGTGGAATCCTCGAAGATGAAATACATCGAGATTCACTATAATGTTGTGCGTGAGCGCGTGGCTGCAGCGATTTTCCATGTGCATCTGGTGACCACACATGAGCAGTTGGCGGACTGCTTCACCAAACCGCTCGCAGCTCCCAAGCTTCAAGAAGACCGTCGCCGATTATGCCTTCGGTGAGCCCAGCATTAGGCTGTCTGAGTGAATTACCCGTAAAATCCTCACACCATTGGTGTAGGTCGGGGAGATGGTTTCTGCATTGGCAGAGCAGCCGGCGCAAGCAAGACTTGCGTTGCGGGTTTTCCCAAGAGTAGCTCGGTTTTCTCCCGTCGAATGAATTTGATATAGCTGTACTTGCGGTGAGGTTAGACCATGGCATGTCCGTCACAGGGGGAGTGTCAGGAATATAGTGTAGTCATAGAGACTGGCCATGCATGTCCTCGACATACAGCGGACTAGCCCAACGGCAGTGGCTGGTTCGCTGCCATATATCGATCGTTGATGTCTCAGTAATTACCCTTTGTCAGTATCTACGCTCGCTCTACCTCACATCTCAACACTAAAGACTGGACACATTCCACAACGCGATAGACATCAGTTTCCAGAAGGGAACACGCCTGGGAAACACCGTAGCCATATCTCAACTATCTAAAATGTTAGCTACAACATTTGGTGCGCCGACGGTGAGCGCACAGGTTACAGTTCAAGCATCTGAGAAGTTAGCATGCACTTGTCCGCAGGATAGGCTCAACGTGATTTCTGGACGTATCATGTTCGTGCGCAAGAGATGCGCTACAAGACAGTCACATACCTGAGAGGGTAGTGCAAATAAGGGCTGCCGCCCCAAGCACGAGATCCTGTCTGTAATCGTATGGTGCATAGTCCCGCACGTTGATGTCACAACTTGCCAAGTCCTCTTCATGAAGCTGCAGATCCATCGCACGTGATACGCCGGATGAAGTTGGGCGCTCCCACAGTGGCCGGAAATGGCGACCAATCCCCGATGACAAGTTGGCCACCCGTGGCATACCCAAGACTGCGGCAGGCCACCTGGGCGCCACGCCGGCCTAGTACCTCGCCCCCAACACACCGTGCGTTGGCAATGGACCATTCTCCATTGACCACCACTTCCACCATGCCGTACTCCCACAACTGCCCGGGGTCGGCGTTGCCCCCAACTAGGCGCACATTCCCAGTTCCTTGCCCTGTAGGCAAATATGCATGTCAGTGAAGGCTAACCAATCTGGGAACATTAAATGAAATGTGGTACGTTGCAGAAATCATTGACTATCTTGCAGAACACACATGGGATAGAGTTTGTGAGCATGCACGTCTCAATGGCAACCTTCACCATGGAGACTCAGTGGTCGTTGATGCTCATGTGCTGGCTCCCACAACAAGTGAATGATGCCATATAGGTGCTATCGGCATCACTGGCGTATGGGGAATGGGCATGTCACGTATCGAGTGATGTGAGCGCACAGTGTTTAGCAGAAGCACACCGCAGGCTGTCAAAAGTGTACGGTTTGTTATGCAGAAAAGGCGCTGAACAGCTCCGCAAGACTTTGTGTTTCCAAACATGGACCTTGGGCATGCAGTGAGATCTGCCTCCGGACCGGCACAGCGGATTCCCGACAGCCAAGGCGGTCGCAGCGGGGCAGATACGTCGGCATCCTTGAGTATGCCAGTAACGAAACCCATGCCACGGCAGGCAATCGTTGCAGTATTCTGCACACTGGCACCCACTCCTGAGCTGATCATGAACCAATTCGTAATCTATCCCGGGATCTCTGCGTTTGGTGTGCTGAGGATTAGCTGTATGTGCAATGCATGGCTCCTGTATCCACCATTGGTTCTGGTTTGCAGTGCAATGCATTCTGAACAAGTGCACATTGCATCATTCCAAGCTGCCATACATGAGTTCAACAAGCCTGAGTGGCTATGGTGATAGCACATATTGCAGCAATAGACGTGACTTCGGGCAACAAGCATTGCACACTTCGAACAGAGTCATATGTTGCATGTGCGCCATACACGGTCTGTCATCAAGCTGATTGCACAGAAGTATTGTAAAAAAGCAGGCTGCAGCCATGTGTGGATGCACACACCTCGAGTATTCCAAACATGCCGTCGCAAACAGTTCCCCAAGCGCCGTCATGATAGATCTCTATGATTCCAGACTCAAAGCCAGGTGTTGCGCCGGGAGCCTTGTTTGTCACACATACTGCCCCTTCTGTTCCTGTACACCATGGAAATGGTCAAGAAACCGGTGCGGTCGCAACTAATGGCTGCGATGTTACCGCCGGAATGGAGGCAGCCAGTAGGATGGCAGCCGTGCACATGACTTGCAAGGGCATTACCACAGTCTCTGGTCCGAGATGCCCCAAATGCAGAGGAGGTGTAGTGGATATCGAATTTCGGCAACAACGACGCTTAAGAAAGTGTGGCTGGGTCTGTAAATCATGATGGCATACAATTAGTTCATGCGCCTCTAACGTCGCTGGAGAGGCGTGAGGTTGCACATGTCACACAGTGCTACTCGCTGTCCCGCACAATGCAAGCTACATTCACATACGAATTTACAAAAACGAAAACGGGAGAAGACAACTACCACAAAAGAATCTCATTCGAAAACAACAGCAACACACAAACATGCACACTACAACCGCGCCACACCCGTGTGTGATGATGTGACCTGGGTGCAAATCAGATTCGCATCCTACGTGGACGTGTCAAGGTTCAGCATGATCCGTTTTTGGCCGATGTTTCTGGACACATGGCTTTGCCGATAGTGACTGTAGGCCCGAAGGGTTTTCCCTAACGCTGATGGATCGATCTGTCGAAATACTGCAGCTGTCCCGCGTGCTTCCGGACTGAGGTGTACATGTCATCGCCGCATGCTCCGCGCATTTGACCCTGCATGTTCCGCTTGGAGCCGTCTTGTCTCTGTCAAGGGGGGGGGGGGGGGGGGGGGGGGGGGGGGGCGGCAGCACGGGGGCGATGTAAAGTAAAATAAAATCATCTGAATTTACTGAGCCGTGACCTATCTGCCATCGGGAAGGTTCCCGTAGCATCTGTCCATATGTAGCTACCCCGGTGCAAGCCTGGACCGGAGCCTACCTTATGCAATAGGACTGCCCAGGGGTGCCGCCCAGTACATAGCTACAGTCATGCCTCAGTGCAGTGGTCTCGTACGTGTGTTCCCAAAACCCGCGTGTGACTGAAGAAGCCCGGAAACTCTGTACCCGTGTATGTGTTCCTGTGGCTCTGAGTATCTGTCTCTGTCTAGTCCCGTCCCGACAGCTCAAGCCGTATCCTGTTGGACATTGACAACTATGAATTAAGGGGACCACATATGCCGAAGGGGTAAACCACCCGGAAACCCCTCTCAGAAGACCGTACTACCCACCAGACTATGTACAGTCCGGTGGCCGTGTACTCCTTGTTCTGTTCATGCAATGCTCGCTGGTTTCGTGGATATGCCGGGTTTGTCCCTGCATCTTGCATCACAGTGCAGACAGTGGCTGGTGTGTATTCACTCATCATGTATGCTGTGATGTAACACCCCACTGTATGCAGGAAATGGTGTCTTAGGTAACACTGTGCCATTTGCCTTGGTGCCGGAAGCCAATCTCGCTCAAAAAAGCAGATACTAGAAACATCGACATGGAAATCATAGTTCAGATGTAGACACATGCCACATAACATGTGCGTGGTCAATCGTAAGCTGCCACAGCCTTCTTGGGCTGTGTTTGCTCTGTTATTTTTATACACACGTTGCTAAGTACCAATATGTTGGCACTGTACATGAGGACAATATACATGTGAACTTTTTGTTCAAGACCAGCCCTGCCTGATGTACCTACAATTTGCGCAGGTGTGCTGCTGACGGTTTGAGTAAGCCGGGTTCTGTTACACAATGCTACAGCAAGCCACGTCACCGGCACCAAAAACACAGTGATCATAACTCTGTGGGTATGTCACAGTCTGCCTGGTACGGTACAACAGTATCCAGTCATCCTCTCAAAGAAGCCAAAAGACAAGGCAAGTTCACTCGTGGCAGCGAACGCACAAATTGCGCATTGCAGAATTCTACTGATGTTCAATGGTAGCCGCTTGATGTATGGTCCGTCTTGGTGGAATGCGAACCAGTCGAAGCTTGGCGCAGAGCAGGTGAGGGAGCTGACAATGATTCACCGTCGAATGGTGTCAGATTCACCGTCGAATGGTGTCAGATTCTGCATAAACCCACATGCATGAGCACGGCTGCTACAGCAAGGAGGTTGTCTGGGCATGGAGTCACATACACAGTGCACAAGATTGTGTGCTGCATGTGGCTCGTTGTGTGTTGAGGTTTCCTCTGGATGTTGCTCACGGTGCTACCTGCCTGCCTTGCTTTGTCCTTGTACCACAGTGCACAAGATTCTGGACAACTCATATTGTCAATGTGTGCTCATGCATACATAACAGCAGGCATTGAACGCGCTGATGCAACAACAGAAAGTTGTACTGAGTGTGGCCAACATTCGCACATCGATGACAGACAGTTGCATGGAGTGTGGCCAACCTTTGCACAGATAACTGATGACATGTGACAAGACAAGGGCTGCTATGCTAACGAGACACGGGCTGCTACGATGACGAAACACGGGGTGCTATGCTGACTGAGCTGTTGTATACGCATATGCTGAAACTACATGTTGAGAACACCCAAGAAGGCAGCGTGCAGGCTCATCAGATGCGCATATGCAGGGGTAATCCAGCGACATACCGGTGATCTCAAAGCGTCGGCAGATGACGGCGAGACGGTCACGCTCGTCGTTGTCACACTGGGAGCGGGTCAGCCCGCTGCTGGGGGGAGGGGCGGTCTCTGTGGGCGCGGGAGCAGGAGCAGCATGGGCGGGGGCAGGCCAGTTCTCGTTGTAGTAGCCAAAGTAGTAGTCATTGCTGTCTTCAAAGTTCTCAGGGAATATGCAGTCGAAGAGCCTGTCTTCCTTGCCAGTGCACACCACCTATATGCAACAATTGTTCAGAGATGCTGGCACCACTTACACATAGGGTGGTTCCCAACAGTGGATGTAGGCTTGTGCTGTTCAGCACGTCTGCTCCATGGGTGGAGTCTATGCATGACAGCATGACATCTATGCATGACAGCTCCATGGGTGGGGTCTTGGAAGCCACCGAGGCACAGCAGGTACTTCACACGTGGATGCTGCCACGTGCACGTCAGCATGCACGCATGCATGCTTCATGCATACATGCCTGACATCCATGCCCCGGTCGTGCGCCCGGTCTATGCCGGTTGTGACCACGTACATGCTCGTCCTCTGTCATTTGCAAAAAAAATCAGCATACGTGAGTGTGCATGGGTGTGCCCTGCCTGCCGCCGCTGCTGCCCCAGCTTCACAGAGTGTCCTGAGGTGCACGGCCGCCCTGCCTGCCCCCACAGTGCAGTGCACAGTTATCCGAGATTGTCATATCGCCGTAGGTGTGGATGCGAGCGCACCTCAGTGGCCCAGACCAGGGCGTCCTCAGGCAAGTCGTTGTAGTCCCGATCATATGCACCGAAGGGCTCTGATGCATCCATCACGGTTCCGAAGGGGAACCCAAGCTGCCGGCAGACCACCTGTGCGTCTAGAGTGAACTCCTGGGTTCTGCCGCCCCGGCCGGAGCAGATGCGGCCCCAGCGGCCCTCGCGGAAGAGCTCAACGCCGCCAAAGTGCACATCGTCGCATGCCGCAGTCGCTGTAGCTGTGCCATTTAGGGGCACAAGGCGGACATCGCCTTCAGCTGGGGCCACGGGCGGGGTGCTGCATCCTACAACAGCAGGGCCGTGATGCTCAGCAAAAACTGGTGAGTTTCTTATCTGACGGTGCACCTGATTTGTGGTGACAGGTGTGTTGGTACTATGGACTCGACAGCCAGGTTCCGGCATGGCAGTGCGCGCTCCACGGGTATGCACCAGCCTGCTGATATGTGCATCCTTTGGGGTGCCAGCAGGACAGTGAGGGGAACATCTCTAACAGTGCAGGCGAAGAACTGCGGCTTCAACGGCAGAGCACATACACAGAATCAATCCGACATGTCTGGCCCAAAAGGAGCGGCCGAGCTGGAGGATACAGTCACAAACCTGAGGGGGTAGTGCAGATAAGGGCCACAGCGTCTGTCACCGGTCCGTCTCTGTAATCGTAGAAACTATAGTCCCGCGCATTGAGGTCACAGGCTGCCAGGTCATCTTCGGACCCATCACAGAGGACACGGTTGACAAAGTCTGGTGTTGACCTCGGGGCAAGGAATGGTGAAGACTCCCCGACCAGGAGCTGAGCGCCGGCGGCGAATCCGAGGCTGCGACAGGCCACCTGGGCGCCACGCCGGCCCAGGTTTTCCCTGAATCTTCGTTCGGTCAATATGTTGAACACACCGTTGAACATTAGCTCTAGAATGCCGTACTCCCACGACCCCCCCGGGTCTGCGCTGCCCCCGACAAGGCGGGCTGTTCCAGTGCCTTGACCTGCATGGAAGACTGTCATTGGTGATGATCCTTCAGGTTCGGCAGCAACTATGTAGTACATACTTTTTGAATTCACGTGGGACTCACTCGTAGCCACTGCCTTACAGGCCGAAACTTCTCTGCAACTTTCAGGAGACCATCAACTCTCGAGCCTGTGTGAGATGATGACTACAGATCAGGTCAACGATGCCATTGGCATGTTGGGCATATGGTTACGAGTTCTGGAATACCAGCAGTGAGCGAAGGTCGATATGCCGCAGTGCCTGCAGAGTGGCTGGTGCGACGCAGTGCCTGCAGAGTGCCTGGTGCAAGGGAATTTTACACGACTGCCGCTGCACGCAGGGCAGGTATATGGGGAGCATACGGCTTGAGATGCAGAACAGGCGCTGGACGGATCCGCACGCCGCGGTGTCCCCGAAGGGTGACCGTGGGCAAGCGGTCACCTCCGCCTCCGGGCCAGCGCAGCGAATGCCAGACAGCCACGGTGGACGCAGGGGTGCGGACATGTCTGCGTCCTCGAGGACGCCGGAGATGAAGCCCATGTCGCGGCAGGCGATCTCTGCGGTGCTCTGCACAGTGGACTTCATGCTAGGAAGATGCGGTTACGTAACAACAAGCTTGTAAAAAAGAAGTTTTGCCTGATGCATACTGCGTTTTGGATTGTGAAGGCACTCAGGTTTCCTTTGTGTCTGAACGGCGTGGCACGTAATACCCAGTTTTCCTATCACGTAGGCAGGTCGGATATCCCAGATCAGGAGGTCGCGCAAGGTCTGGCCATGGCACCAGCGAAGATGCTAGCAAGTCCCATCGTGAAAAGGGCAGACAGATCGAGGCAGAGTGGGTGTGGTTCAGACAGCACTGCCGTTGTGGCAGTTCTGAACTAAGTTCCGTCCGCTTCCTAGGCGCCATATATGATGCATATACATGCATGTGTGTAAGTAACGCAGGTGTGTGTGATGGGCTGCGCGGACTCCGAGGATCCGGTCCGTCATGCATGTCCCTGCTGAGCACACACCTCAAGAATGCCGAATTCGCCATCACAGAGGGTGCCCCAGGCTCCGGCATGGAAGATCTCGAGGATCCCAGACTCGGATCCAGCCGTGTTCCCCATGGTGATGTTTGTCAGACGCACTTCTCCCTCTATGCCTGCATGTCGTAAATGGCCTGAGAACGCCGCGAACCGACAGTCCGCCCCACGCCGCAGTGTTTAAACTTGGGAGACCGTCAAAACATTGCCACCCATGTCACAATGTAGGATGCACCCCATGATTCGATATCATAGGGTACAGCCTGTAATGAATGTGTGGCACATAGTCCGCTGTATGATCTACCAGAGTCATGACAACATGGCACAATAAGTGCTCGGCAACGTGGCATGCATCGATGTGGCAACATGGTTGTCACATACGCACACGCATGGGCAGCACACAACTACTCACGTCTGCTCCTGTGCAGATGGGTGCCAGTCAGTGCAGCGCCACAGCCTGCTGGTCCTGTATATGTGAACATACCACTGTCAAGGCTATGCTATGCAGGTCTCGGGAGGAAGGGAAGCACCTGCTGCTGGGCCCTGGAGTGGGGCAGAGACGCATCCAAGCACCAGGCCCTCACCTTCTGAGTTCAGGCAATCACGGCCGAATTGACCACCATTGTAAAAGTAATCACCAGCCCCCGGGCCGTCCTCTGCGGTACAATCCACCAGCCTCTCTTCGGTGCCTGTGCAGCTTGCTCCCGTGATGGCAATCTCAGGGAAGATGTTTGTGCGGCGCAGCTCATCGAGCTCTTCCGTAGTGAGGGCCTGAGGCACTGTTGTTCCAGGACCGAACCCGAGCTGGCGGCAGGCGACGTTGGCGTCCGGAGCGTCGAAGCCGGTTGCGCAGACCTGACTCCACGAGCCCTCGAAGAAGACTTGCAGACGGCCTGTTGTCCAGTTGTCAATCTCGCCTTGGTCAATCAGCCGTAGATCGCCCTCCTCTACACATCGATGTGGTAGGTTCCAGTCAAAGGCATTATACAGTTGCAGCAGTGTTCTGTGCTATGGTTGGCGCCGTGAAGGTCGGCCGTATAAGGACCAGGCTTTGCTGCATGCGCATGTTCATGTATGCAGGACACCCATGTGCTGAAAGCCGGTGACAGACGGCTGCCACATTGTGCCGATGGCATTCCTGCTACACGCGCAGGCTTTACTGAAGTAAATATGGTGCATACAGCGCAGCTCGCAGGCATGGCATGCACGCAGCCGCTCAATATGCGCGCTGACCAGGCAATGACCTATATAGCAGGCTGCTGAGCTGTGACTTGCCAGCAACAATTTACGTTGACGACAATGTTTGGCAACCTGGACGGAAACGCACAATGTCGCGCCGAAAACAAAACCAGCGTACTCCCGTTCCATGAACGGCCGTTAGATTTTTCTTGGCGGCAGTAAACACCACACATGTAGCAGTACATGCAGCAAGAAGCCGCACCAGCCCCGGGAGTTGTGATCTCCTCAAGCGCCTCGACAACTGGGAACTGTCGGCAAGCAATGTGAAGACGCGTTGGCTGCCGGTTGCACCCAGCGTTATTCTGGCGGAATCCTTGGCCAAGGTCACACTGAATCAGAGCAGACTCGGGCCCCGCGCAGGCCACCGAGTTGAGCCAAAACCGCTCGACAGGCTCCTGAGCCTCCTCTGCGTTAGTGTAATCGTAGAATGAGTAGTAGTACGTGCTGTACGGCGTCATCGCTTCGTCTTCGGGGGGAGGGGGCCGGGCGTCAAGCGGGTCGACGCGGGTGCCGTGGGGGAAGCCGAGCTGCCGGCACGCCACATCCGCCACAAGGTTGTCCTCTGCGCGGTCCTCCGCACGGCGGTTAGTGCAGATGCTGCCCCACTCATCAAAGTGCAGGATTTCAATGAAGCCGGAGTGGACGGGGTCGCAGGGGGTGCCGAAGCCGCCCCGCAGCCTCACGGAGCCCTCCGTGGTCCCGTCTGTCCGATTGCAAGCTGCACACCACACTGTAGTGATGCATAGATACAATTTTGAAATGCGGGTGAGTGGCAGCACTGTGCCCTATAGAAACGGCACTTGCTACAAAAAAATGTTATATTATATATTTATATAAGAAAGATAGAAAAATTTGCTCTGTGTGGCGAGGCCTCCACAACTCAAACTGCGTCACGTATGCTCATTGAGGTCATACTGGATGGCACATGCACCTCGCCGCAGGCACACAGTCTAGCATCAATCAGTTCTCAGATGAGACAGGTGTCAGTGACTCTAACGCTCAAACGGACAAGGGGGTGATATTCACGAGTGCACACATGGGCAGCATGCACAGCTCTCTTGCAAGCAATGCATCAGGGATTGAACAATGCACAGGCACATCTGGAGTCCTGCATTATGCATTCTGGGAAGCTGCGTACCAGGGGCGGAGTTGGCGCAGGCCAGGACTGTGCTGGTGGTGACCCGGCTGCACTCCCCGATTCTGTTGTTGTTGCTCTGGCACTCACTAATGGCGGTTTCGTTTCCATCACAGTCCACACCTGCGAGGGCGACCGGCAGATCCTCAAACAGGACCTGCATGTTCAAAAACCCAGTGGATGAGCTGCGGTTGCTGCGGCTTGCAAGATTCTTTGCCCCGCACTTTGGACGTGATGCCTGTACAGACTGGACAAGCACACGGCCAAATGTATGCAGAGTGGGTAACTGCAGAGACATCACATGATCCGACAAGACAGGCCTTCTTCCCAGACACAGCCTACGGCTGCTGACCGGAAAATGGCCAGGTACTGCTCGGAGCACCCTGCGGCGCAAACAAGCCATAGTGTACACAAATGTGCTTACGGTGTTTCGTAAAACAGGCGTGACTTGCAGCGCATTCCATGGCATCCAACACTGGGCAGTGTCATGGTTTCATACCGGACTCAGCGAGTTAGCGTAGGACTGTGTGAACCTGAGGGCTGCGCCGCCATCATACCCGAGAGCCTTGCAAGCCACCTGCGCGGCATCGGGGGTGAAGCGGTCGTTGTTGCAGACGTTGCTCCAGAACCCTCGAGCAAAGATCTCCAGGCGGCCATACTCAAACTGGCCTTGGGGATCAGCAGACCCGTCCACCAGTCTTGTGGCGCCGTCCATCTCTGCATCCAGGTGTTGAATCAGTCAGCCATCCAAAGCCGATTTTTTTGTTGGCGTGTTTGTACGGCTTTTTAATCTGTGCATATAGCTGAATGAGACAGCCATGCGCCTTCACCCACACCGCGCAGGGGAATGATGTAGTACCAGGGCAGGCTACTGTGTGTGTACACTACTGTTGTAAAGGATATACACCTTTAGATGATCCCCCGAAGCGCACCAGGGTTAGGCCCATTGAAGCAGACGAGGTGGACATCTGCATTGTGACGGCACCTGGTGCCAACCTCGCCGAGCCTGAAGTCCGGGCACATAGCTAGAGTTTGTTCTGATCCAGTACAATCTGACCCGGGCAGGACGATGGGTGCACGCTCAATGCTGGCCGCGTCCATGGCATCCTGTAGAGCAATCAGTCCACTTGCAGCTGATGTTCTGACAGGATCACTAGCATGCATACTTGATCCGCCTTTACGTACTATATAGTATCATGTATGATATCAACAGCTAGCATGCATGCAGTATCAGCGCGTACATGAAGGTGTGACTCAAAGGTTGGTGTGACTCGCGAGATGTTTCAGACCAGGTGTGACTCCCAAGACCTCCCGGACAGGATGCCATCGTCGCCGAACAAGTAGGAGACTGGATTTTGTGAAGTTGATATTGTTTCATAACCACCAGGAACAACACAGAAGCAAGAACTACACTGTGATCTGGTCTCCAGCAGTACTTCAATGAAAAGGGTCAGCACAGGCTCTGGTCAGCAAAATGATAGAATGCAACAGCGGACAAGTCAGCATTGACTCATACCAACGCCTGAATCTGGAAGCCCTCCTGGTAGCCCAGCTGCCTACATGCGACGTCCGCCGAGCCGGTGCTGAATTCAGGAGAGTCGCGGAACCTGTTGATGAAGGCGTTGTCACAGACTGTGCCCCAGCCGCCGTTGTGGAAGACCTCCAGGCGGCCGTACTCTGCACTGCCATCCGCGGCCACCACACTCTGCGCCAGGCGCAAATCACCCTCACCTGCAGCAAACACGTCAATGTGACTTTTAACGCCCCTAAGTTTGCATCATCGGTGTAGCTTCTCGATGGTGCGGTTCGGGGGGGGCGCACTTGCGGCCTCGCTTGTGCCACAAGCAACGGTGGCATAGTTGCTTGAGAATGGATCGCAGAAGCCTGAGCCGTAGTCTCTGAAATAGTAGTCACCCTCTCGTGCCGGATCGGGTTGTGTGGGGTCAAAGACGGGGCAGTCCACGAGGCGCGTTTCGTTTCCCTGGCAGCCCAGATTCTCCAGCGCAAAAGGAGCGAGCGCCTCCTGAACGTATGTAGGGATTGACGATCTGTCGCATGTTACACCGTGTAATCTGACAGCTCCAGAGACAGCATGCTGGGAGGTCTGTTTAATGTTCCTCCTTGGTTGTGATTACGTAGCACTGCCCCGCACACCTCTGTCGCCTAGCATACTAAATCTGCCGGCAGCAGACACTGGTGACAAAGGTCCAAAATGTGACAGTTTCGAGAAATCACGAGTTCAGCAGACCTAACGAAAGCAAAGGTTAACTGGTCAGTTCTGGGCTTGCACATGGTGCATTCAGAATTGATAGATATTGATGCATGGGTCAACGCGACGAGGGGGTGGCACCGCAGGAATTCTGAGCGGCTGAAGAATTCCGAACAGCACATCCCAGCCACATCCTACAGCCATCAAGAGACGCAACCTTTGTCCTCAACACCAAGCAGAGCGAACTGCGACGTGTTTGAGCAGATGCCAGCACATTCACTGGTTGCGTGTGTGAAGGTGTGGCGAGACTCCGCACATGGCCGGCATGGTGACGGGTATCCACTTAGGAGCATTGCACAGATAGCTGTGCCTTGGATACTTTACCGTTTCCACAAGGCAACTTGCAAACATGGACACACTGCGAGCGCACACAAATCGTAATCGAAGTTCCACACCGAATCAGGAATGGATTGTCTGAATCCGGGCTCACGTGGTGTGCTGCTGCCGGCGGTGAAGCCGAGCTGGCGGCAGGCCACTTGGGCGTCGCGGTCATCGAAGTTGGAGCTGCAGACTGCGCCCCAAGCTCCCTCGCAAAAGACCTGCAGCGTACCGGTGGCAAATCCGTTGACGTCCACCCTATCTACAAGCCTCACCATGCCCTCACCACCTGCAAACCGGGAGGTATCGGCCAGCCCCTCAGATGCTGTATTGGTATCAGCCTAGACATCAAATGCGCAGATGTGCTGGCAAATGAGCAGGTGTGCCCCGAGAGAGCTGGAAAATTTTGGGATCTAGCCGAGCACTGAACAACTAGCCGAGGATTGCAACGAAATCGTGTAGAATGCAACTCACAATGCGGCTAATCTCTGAGCGCACCAGCGTGCAAAAGATATGCGCGTCTCTTTGGATGCACGCATTCAAGCAAACACTTTTCAAACGAGTTATCTGTATGCCAAAATCCCAGCAGGCATGCTCAGCAGTTTGCTGCAAAGCAATTGCCAGTAGCTATAGCGCGAGTACATGAATTGTGGCACACGCACCGGCGGCTCCGGGGCTGGGCGGCTCGGGCGGGCTCGTGACGGGGGGAGCAGGCACGCCGGCAGTGGGGTCAGACTCTTCCTCCGACATCACTGGAGTGCCGCGCAGGGCGTCGATGTCAATAATGTTGGCCACGGTGCCGTTCGGGGCACTGGTGGCGCCAATGGTCTTGGTGCGGCCATCGATTGTGACAGTGGCGAAGCCGGTTGCGTTGCCAGAGGAGATAAGGCTCACGCGGCCGCCATTGGTGTTGGACGCCCTCACCGTTGCGGTCGCAACAGACGGCTGCGCTGTTGCTGCCGGAATGGCCGCAGCCAGTAGGATGGCAGCCGTGCATATGACCTGTAAATGCATGACCAGACACTCTGGACCAGTGCTGCAGTGCATCTCAGTAAGCTTGGCAACAACAAAGCTTTGCAAAGTGTGGCTGGGTTCATTGGTCATGATGCCATAAAACCAACCAATGGCATCATTGCCATTGCTGCAAATACGTTGGGTGGTGCATGTACTGCTGACTGTCGCGCACAACTTGAATGTGGGTTGAATGTGGGATTGAATGTGGGTTTACAAAGCCACGGTCCTTTGAGCGGCCTTGAGTACGCGATCCCGCCGGACTGAGTTGTGAGTGTATGTTGATGTTGATGCGGATTTCAGTGGTTGTTTTCTCCCGTTCCCTCTTTTGTAACTGTGGCGCCAGCGCAGAGACTGCCGCTGCCCCACGTCCGCGGAGACAATAACACAGAAGCAGGAGTCCTTCCCGTACAGCATGCGACTCAGGCGCGAGGATGACACGGCCACAGCATCGGAGACACGAACGGCTCACACCTCGGACACGTGGAAGTTCGCAGGATAGCGATGCCGATGGGTGTGTGCACCTACTTGAAGAGCAGGTGGACGCAGGTACCGAGCACTCGCGTGGCATGCTACTCAGGACTGAACTCGTTGTCGTAACAGGCACGTTGAGCGTCAACGGGCTGGCGATACCAATCGACACAGCGTGGTGATCGCTCGGGCAAGCGAGGCATCACCTCACAGAGGCATGCCTCTGCAGCGCTGCAGATGGACGAGAAAACCTAACAGCCATTCCTGTAACTCGTCTTCAGGTTCTTGATTGTAGATGGTTCCGGGGCACGGCGAAAGGAAGTCACTGCCGTTGGCGATATCGCTGATGCATTGCCGTTTCTGCGCCGCCGTGACGTGTGGCCGCCGTGGCTGGAGGGTTTAACCACACTTGCATCGAACCACAGCGCTGTACGTCGTCGACAAGTGTGGCCTACGACGAGAGGGGACAAGTAGAAGTAGGGAAGCAGCAAAATAAGACAACGCGTATAAGTAAACAGGCCGATCCCGCAGAGACAGCCCTATTTTACAAAAGAGTGAACGGGAGAAAACAAACACTGAAACCGAATCTCATCCGCATCAGAAACAGCCCTAATAATGGACAGCGAAAGCCAGACAGAAGTTGGCATGACACCCTTGCGCCAGGCGCACCTTCATGGCCCTGTTCCTGTGCCCGTTGCAGCAGAGGTGATTGTAGCTACGGCAAGTGCAGCTGTTCCCGCCTTCGATCTGTGCTGCGGAGAGACCCAATTGTCTCACCTAACAGGGGCACTTAGCGCTGCCTGCGTTCAAATCCGTTCGCCCTGTTGCAAAATTCCCGTCAGTGGGGCTATGTTCATGTGAGCCAGGTGCCAACGCAGCAGCAGTAGCGTGGAAGGCGTTGGTCAGTATTGTCGACTCGGACGTGAGATACATATATACTGCTGCACCCACCGTGGGGGAGGCCCAGTGTACCGGCATGCTTTAGGAATCACGCCACAATGGTGAGTGGATGCTGAAATTGCTGCGCAGTCGGATCGGCCCACTCACATGACGGTTGTATAGCTCAGATATGAGCTCGACAGGGTGCAAGGCAGAGTCTTCTGGCCGCCAGGTGTCGGAAAATCGCTCCGGTATGCACACCGAGACCGCCAGCGTGACGACGCACGGTCGATACTTACATGACAGCGACCGGTCGATCACGGATCGGCCATCACGTCACAGTCAAACACGTCTCCGACACGCTCCTATGACGCCTGAAGCCGCCAGGCACATGTCATCCGGCATTAGGGCATCTGGCGACCAGGTGCGATCAGGAGTCTGACTCGGCCAAGCACCACCACGTTGAACCGATGCACTCCGATCACTGCGATCAGTGGTGCGCGAGATGCATTGCGACTGTTGTCACTTTGTTTGCCTGATCGCAGTGATCGGAGTGCATGGTTTACAAAAGAGTGAACGGGAGAAAACAAACACATTCACCACGTGCTTGTTCAACGGAAACCCGCATGTGAACATTTCAATCCGAAAATCACAGCTCTCGCATCTTTTGGTGCGGGCGACCGGCGGGCGTGGGTGTGAAGTGGCCGGATGGTGGGCCCATCGCCTAGTGTGCTGTTCACTACGAAGATCCTCCGGGATCTCAGAGCCGCACCATGGTAGCTGCAGCGGCGGCAGATCGCGCATGTGGATACCGGGCTGTGGCCCATCAAGACAGACACGATGATGTGTCAAGAAGCTGAACCCAGAAAAATCACATGAACTCATACAGTCATAATCCGGGCCCGTGCACGTTTGGGCCGGCCAGGCTGCTGCGTGAGGCCCGTCGAATTCGAAGATCTTCCGATGGACTCGCGGGTCGCATGTTAGAGATTACCTCCGCTCGCTCGGTCGTTGATAGACTTACAAAATTCTGATGAGTCATGTGCCACGTTAGATCACAGAGGTCCATTCGGTATACTGAAGTCTGGGCTTGTCATCTCTCGGGAGCAGGGGTTGCGGTATGATGCGGGCCTGGAGGACGCGATCCTGCCGGACTGAGTTGTGAGTGTATGTTGTTGTTGATGCGGATGAGATTCGGTTTCAGTGTTTATTTTCTCCCGTTCACTCTTTTGTAAATTCGGCATACTGTGACGATAACATCAGAAGTGCTGAGACTGAGGTCGTCCGCACATCAGTCACGGTAGGGTTTTTTCAAAAGAGTGAACGGCAGAAAACAAACACTGAATCCGAATCAAGTCCGAATCAAATCACGGATGGGTTGTTCTTTTAATGATCGCAAGGACTCGCCGTGACACCGGTCCCGTTGCGTGCACTGTCACATGCATGCCTTCTACTCTTCTGTGCTACAAGAACACTCTTCTCTAACACATGTTATGAGAACCAAGCGAGCGAGGCAGGTAGCACCGCAGGCAACAATCGGGGGAGCCTCACACCGTGGGTACACATGCAACCAACAACACGCAGCACAGACCAGCACACCCATGCAACCGCGCATCATGATGGCTGCTGACTTGATGTCAGCAGCCGCCTAAGCTGTAGCCATAAAAACGCAGGCGTCCGTAGTGCCGCATGCACCTCCTGATTGCACAACGGAAAGTCGGTCCTTGTCATCTCGCGTGATCAGGAATTGCGGTTTGATGCGGCCCTAAAGGACCCGTTGCAACTAAGGCGTGTGTGACGCTTTGTATGGCAGTTGATCCGGAAGATATACTCTTACTGTGTTTGTCTGTTTCTGTGTCCTCTACTGTGATACATGTACTACGTCTTGTCACTATAGCTAGTGTCCATTCGCTCTATTGTGACAGATTTTCTCAGTCGACCCACTGGCATATGGCATAACGCTACACATACCGCCACGCCGCTCGCGGGCCACCCGGCTGGAGCCGCAGCCTTCCCCTGCCCTGGCTGGCTGCTGAGCAGAAGACTCCGCTCGCCGGGGCTGCCTCGTCCACTTTATGGTGGTGGGGCACTGACTTGCCATTCGCCCAACAGGCCGGCCTTTGCACTCAGCGTGACGGGGCGTTGGCGATGCCCTTTCCGTGCAATTGCCTGTTGAGGGGCAGCTGGTGGGCAGGGTGGGATTCGCTTAGGGAGCCTGGGGCCTCCGCGGGATGATTGCGAGTGTCTCTGTGTGTTTGGCTTTGCAGCCTAGGCATGCGCGTGCTTTTGGGGAACAGGGGCCAGGTCGGGGGACGCAGCCTCGGTAGGGGTGGGGGTGCGAGTATGATCGTGGGTTTGGAACATGGGGACCTGTGTTTGTATGGCTGCGGTCGTGGCAGGTGCTGATGTGTTACAGGGACGTCCATGTACAAATCGATTTGTCGACAAATCCGGAGGGGCTGGTGGCACCGTCAGCCTGAGGGCAGCGAGGAAGCAGACGAACAACACAAAGCACACGCGACAGGAGAGCAACAGCCACCACACACAAACTCTAGTCAAAACAAGCACCCACACACTCCCACATGCACTCACGCCCACACGCAGCGACACCCCCCCACACGTACCCCCAAACGCACCCTCAAACCCCAGCACAACTCCATCGCAACAGCACCCGCACCCGCATCCGGTCAACCCCCCCCCCCCCCCCCCCCCCCCCCCCCCCCATGCGGAAGCCACTGGCAGCCCGTAGAACCCCCCACCCCAACCCAATGCCCCGTCGCCGTCATCCACCGTTTCACCCCCGCACCAGAACAAGACAGCCCCGAGCGGCGGAGCAACACGCATGCGGCATCCACCGCCCCGTCCAGAACAGAGCACGCCTAAAGCGTATTTTGTCCGGGGGCCGGATTACACAGCAGAGGTGGTGCGCGCTGTCCAACAGTGCACCCAAGCCGCGGCTAACGCCTGGCCTGTGAGGATGATGTGTGGGTGTGTTGGTCGGTCCTGCGTGGAACTGGTAACATGGGTTGGATGCTTCCCAGGTTGTTGCTTGCGGTGCTACCTGCAGCTGTCACGCTGGCTTTGTTCTTACAACACATAAGGAAGCAGTACTAGTTTGTGTGAACAGATATTGTCATGATGTCTGTGCGCTTGCATCCGGTGTTCGCTTCATGATCAGGAACTAACGCATTTACAAGGATTCGCGCGATACTTGCCATTTGCAGCTACGTACGTGTCTCCAGACACCGTGCTGAACATGTGTTCATTGGTTTTCGTTGGAGCCGGCCAGGCAGGTGCACCACCGCGGAGCTTGTCTCTGGTGTGCTTGCAAGTGTGACATACTCGTGCGAGTATGGCCATAGGCTGTGGTGTTGATAGTTACTACGGTATCAACTTGATGCACATCAGTGAAGGCCTTCACCTAGGTGGGAGGCGTGTGTGTTACAAAGGAACAAGCCGGAGGGGCCGGTAGCACCGCAAGGACCAAAAGGGAGAGCACGAGAAACGCAATGCGCACGTAGCAGGAGAGCAACAGCCAACGCCAAGGCACAACAAGCACCCACACACCCCCACACTCCTACACACTACCACACGAACCAACCCCCACACGCATCTCCACACGCACCCACCCCCAAACGCACCGACACACTGACACCCGACCCACGCACCCTCGCACCTGCACGCGGCCCAGACCCAACCGCCAACACACACACCCACACGCCAATACGCTGTGAGGTGGGAGGCGTGAATGTATTGCTGGGTGGGTGTGATCGTGTGTGCGGCTGTGGCCGGCGCGGGAGCTGGCGTTGCGTGGGTGTGCTGATGTGTGCTGCTTGTGGCTTGTTGCGTCATGTGCGGTTCCCCTGCTTGTTGCTCGCGGTGCTACCGGCCTTGCTTGCTTTGTCCTTGTAACACATCAGTGAAGAGGATGGTACTTTGTTGACTGTGACCGCATGCGTGCTTGAACATGCCACTGTATGCCACACCTGCTGTCTTGTATATCCTTGTAAACGCATGATGTCTCGTATATGTCAGTATTCGTGCCAAGGTCCTTTGTTCTTAGGACATTTTTGCTAATCACTGGAACAGACGATCACGATGTACCTCAATAGTACTTGACTCTTAAGAGCAGGACGGTGCCACCGGCGGAACGTACCTGCTTGATCAATTGCAACGAGCTGCAGCACGGTTGATCGGATGTTTAGATGCTCATTCGAATTCGAATTCACAAATTACTAGGTATACATAGGATGCGAAGAAAGACATACTGATGCAATCAATGCGCAGTGGTTTACACAGATTCTAGTCAAGTTTAGGTGATAAACAATACGCTGTGGTCGGGTCATGATGCACCTCTTGGGATACTTCCAGGCTGTCCCCCAACAAAATGCAAAATATTCTGACATGCTCATTGGGCTGATCTACAATTCGGGAACGGAAGTACGGTCAGCAAATGAATGTGGCAGAGTCCTCAAAAATACCTACCAACTACTTTTTTTCTCTGAGATGTAAGGACGGGCTAGGCTCAGCATAAAATGGGACATGCGCTCTGGCCGGAGGTCTTGCCTGTGTGTCAGCGTCGGATGGCATTAGACTCTGCATACAACAGCATAGATAAGGAAGGCTGCTACCAAGTGCAGACAGCGATAAAATAAAATTCAATGCAGGAACAGTCGATTTGCAAGACCTTGTCCAAGCTGCTTGGGCATGTATCTGCTTAGAAAGTGCGCACATTGATGCAAGCAGCCACAAGACACGCAAGGTGACGCAACAGCAGAAACGAGTATGCATATGCTTTGTGGCCTCGGTTCATGCGTAGTATCAAGCAGGCCATCGCATCTGGCCTAATGCTCACTGACGATTCATAGACATCATCAGAGTTGGCAGTGGTATGCTGGCTGACCTGTTTTTTTACCCGCACGGTAGCCAAACTTCTGAACGCCAAACAGCAGACTTGCAGGACACATTGGATGCGTATGAACGGCCCGGGTGCGCATCGCCGGGTACGCATCTACGGTGCAACATACCAGTGATTTCAAAGCTCCTGCAGATGACGGCAAGGCGTGCCCGCTCATCATCATCACATCTACCGCTGTTGATCCCATTACTAGGAGGAGGGGCGGTTTCTCTGGGTGCAGGGGCAGGTGCAGCGTGGGTGGGGGCGGGCCAGTTCTCATTGTAGTAGTAGTAATAGTAGTCCTCACTCTCGCCGTCGTCAAAGTTCTCAGGGAATATGCAGTCAAGGAGGCGGCCCTCCTTGCCCGTGCACACCACCTGCATGCAACACGGGATGCTGAAACCATGCAGCGACAGTATGTGTGACAATACTGGATGCAGGCAAGTCCGTTTCACGTCTGCTGCGGTCCAGGATAGCTTCAATGCATCCAAATCCAGGTGAATGTGTGCGACTTGTACTGTAGCACAACAGCCAGTGAAATACAGAGTGTGGTTATGCAATGGTGTACAGCTCATCAGTGAAAGAAGGAAAATAAATTCAAGCGCACTTCAGTGGCCCAGACCAGGGCGTCCTTAGCACCAAAGTCACGTTCGTATGCGTCAGAGTCTTCTCCCACGTCCATCACAGTGCCGAAAGGGAAGCCAAGCTGCCGGCAGACTACCTGTGCATCAAGAGTGAAATCCTGGACCCTGTCACCACGACCGGCGCAGATGCGTCCCCAGCGGCCCTCGCGGAACAGCTCCACGCCGCCAAAATGCAAAGCGTCACATGTAGCAGTTGCCGCTGCTGTGCCGTTCAGAGGCACAAGCCGCACATCACCTTCAGCAGGCGCCACAGGCGCCACATTGCACCCTGCATGCCATGATAATGCTACTGCCACTGGCATTAGACTGCAACTACCCCGAAGAAGGGAGGGGGGGGGGGGGGGGGGGGGGGGGGGGGGGGGGGGGGGGGCAAACGGATGCCAGATGTGACAGACGGGTCTTGCCTGCAGTGTGCACATGACCGCTCCTGCCCTGACAGACTAACGACACATCCGAAGCTGTCCATGTTTCGGTACCGTTGCGACCGTTGCAGTACCAGTCCAACTGCTGCATATGGCAGTCTGAACATGGAAACGTCAAGGCATGCTCAGCTCATGTGTAAACTCCTCGCTGTGAAAGAGATTGGGTGTACATGCCTGACGGGGTTGTGCAGACGAGGGCCACTGCATCGGTGAACGGCGCCTCTCCATAATCTGCAAATCCATAGTCAACCACATTGATGTCACAGGCTGCCAGGTCATCTTCAGAGCCCTCGCAGGTGATGCGGTTGATCATGTTTGGTGGTGACTTTGGGGCTGTGAACGGAGACGAGTCACCAACGAGTAGCTGGGCACCCGTGGCGAATCCAAGACTGCGGCAGGCCACCTGGGCGCCACGTCGGCCCAGGGCCTCGTCTCTGGATGTACGTTCGATCAGTTTGGACCATACACCAGTGAACAGAACTTCTACGAGTCCGTACTCCCATGCTCCGGAGGGATCAGCGCTGCCGTCCACCAGGCGTGCGCGCCCGTTGTCTTCTTCTACATTCACCACTACGTTGTGTGGATTGTCAACAGTATCCAGTCACTAGCACTGGCAGCTGCTTCTAAGCGGATATTGGCCTCACAACCAAACATCTATGCGCTGAAGCTTGCTGGTGAGCACTGATGTGCATTGAACGGGCCAATGTACATGCTTATGCTCGTGTCAGCTGAATGATGCAATCATGCCAATGCACTCTAAAAGACTGAATTTTGCAAATGAACACGTGCAAGAGGAAGACTATTGGCAGTAGGAGGGCCTGCCACCTTGCCCTACCACGAAGGCAGGGCAAGATGTGATGGACGGGAGCATACCGTTTGTGATGCAGAAAAGGCGCTGAACATCTCGACAAGACGCGGTGTCCCCAAACGAAGACCTTGGGCAGGCTGTGATATCCACCTCCGGGCCAGCGCAGCGGATGCCAGACAACCAAGGTGGAAGCAGCGTGGCGGACATTGCTGTATCTTGGAGGACGCCAGTGCCAAAGCCCATGTTGCGGCAAGCAATCTGGGCAGTGCTCTGCACAACGGCGCACACTCCAGGCAAAAACTTGCGCGAGGGCATGCCTGAATTAGGAATATGTGCTTCAAGTTGTTGTAAACTGTAACATGGTACGACTCATCACATACAGTCCCTCGATGAAGAGGTGCCCGGCATCCGTCACTACTTTGGTGATAGAAGAATTGAGATGACGACCCACACCAAGAACCATTGCACCAGGCCGGGCCTGCAGTCTGGCAGTACAGCTACTAGTATGTCTGCAAGTTTGGCCACGTAGAACTGCCGCGAAACACATATCAGTCGGGGTCGATGTATACTCGCATCCCAAGCATACAATGTACGTATCCAACTGCAAAGACTGAATGGCAGGCCTAACACTGTCTGTTGCCATGTGCACACCGGAAGAATGCCAAAGGCGCCGACGCAGAGGGTGCCCCAGGCTCCGGCATGAAAAACCTCGAGGATGCCGGACTCGGAGCCAGGCGGTGCCCCGGCGGCAATGTTGGTCAGGCGAAACTCCCCTTC
This sequence comes from Ulva prolifera, assembly GCA_023078555.1. Classification (NCBI taxonomy): domain Eukaryota; kingdom Viridiplantae; phylum Chlorophyta; class Ulvophyceae; order Ulvales; family Ulvaceae; genus Ulva; species Ulva prolifera. The sequence goes on from CM041197.1 coordinate 693,663, forward strand.
TGTCCCTGTACTTTGGACTCAAATTGGGTATACCACGCCGCGTCAGTCTACTATCACACAGACACACGCGAAGTGCACTTCGCCGCTTCAAAAGTTTTGCGTCCCCGTATGCCTCCATACTAAAGGCGATATGCTATGTGTGCTCTATGCAAGAACGGATCCATCATGATGACTATACCGATGACATACGAGCATGGGCAGCAGTGCGGCGTAACGCAACAATGCGACGAGATGCCCTCATTGGCGAGAAAGGCAGCCATGCGTTGCTCATGTCAGCTCCTACGGGTGAACTGCCCAATATACAGTCAGCCTCTGCAGGTCAGAGTCCACATGTGAAGTCTGCATTTGTAGTTTGTGAGGAAGTACCTGCTGCTGGGCCCTGGAGGGGGGCTGTGACACATCCGAGAACCAGGCCGTCACCAAAAGAGTTCAGGCAGTCACGGCTGAACGAGTCACCACTGCGGAAGAAATCGCGCGACCCTGGTCCTTCATCTGCAGTACAGTCGACCAGTCTCTCTTCCGTGCCTGTGCAGCTGGCTCCGTTGATAGCGATTTCGGGGTATACATTCGTGCGGCGAAGCTCGTCCAGCTCCTCCGTAGAGAGGGCCTGAGGCACAACTGCGCCAGCGCCAAAGCCGAGCTGGCGGCAGGCAACGTTGGCATCTGGAGCATCAAACCCGGTCGAGCAGACCTGGCTCCATGAGCCCTCGAAGAAGACTTGCAGGCGGCCTGTTGTCCAGTTGTCGATATCGCCCTGGTCGATCAGTCGCAGATCGCCCTCCTCTGCACATCGCAGTAAGCTTAGGTATGCTATCAAGTTCAGTCGCAGCAAAGTGTTTCTTGGGCACTTTGTAGACTTACCACTTGAGCTCTTGCTGAAGCAGGTTTGCAGCAGGTGCACATATGAACAAATGCAAGTCGCCAAGACCAACATACGACTGGCATGTCCTGCTCACCGTCTCTGTGTCTTCGACATGTCCGTGCCCGTGCATCCAACGGTTACGCGATGCCTGTGTGGGGATTATAGAATGATCAGAAAACAGATGTCCGACCAACATGGCAACCTGGGCTGTTATGCCGTATGGTGTATGAAATCCGCAGACGCAGGGAGCAGCCGCACCAGCGCCTGGAGTGGTTATCTCTTCAAGCGCCTCCACAACTGGGAATTGCCGGCAAGCAATATGAAGCCGGGTGGGCTGTGAGCGGCACCCAGCGTTGTTCTCTTGGAAGCCTCGATCTAGATCGCATTGAATCAGTGCAGACTCAGACCCCGAGCACTCAACAGAACTAAGCCAGAACCGCTCCGCCGGCTCCTCAGCCTCCTCTGTGATATCGTCATCGTTGTATGAGTAGTAGTACGTGCTGTATGGCGTCATTGCATCGTCTTCGGGGGGCGGGGCGCGGGCGGTCAGGGGGTCGACACGGGTGCCGTGGGGGAAGCCGAGCTGCCGGCACGCCACATCCGCCACGAGGTTGTCCTCTGCGCGGTCCTCCGCCCGGCGGTCAGTGCAGATGCTGCCCCACTCATCAAAGTGCAGGATCTCAATGAAGCCGGAGTGGATAGGGTCGCAGGGGGTACCGAAGCCGCCCCGCAGCCGCACGGAGCCCTCCGTGGTCCCATCTGTGCGGTTGCACCCTGCACACCAGGACACACTCACATATTTGCCCAAGTTGCGGGTTTGTCTCCACGGTCAGTTCTACAGACCGAGCTGTTCTAGATGCTGTGTGTGACAGGTGCATCGCAGGTTCCGGACGTGTTGTCTTCAGGTGACATGTGGAAGCGACATGCGCCACGCCCCAGTAACAGGCAGAGTCTCAGCAACCGTTGAAGATGTGTCGGGGAAGCCACGTGGCATGGGATCGCACAGTGCGCGGCATTTGAAGGGGATGATCACGTACAGACAGGGACATCGCTCACCGGACAGGTGCTCGTGAACAAAATTGAAATCACTGGCGCATCTGGTTTTCAGCATTAAGATTCAAGAGCCGGGGATGATGCGCACCGGAGGCGGAGTTGGCGCAGGCAAGGACGGTGCTGGTTGTGACGGCAGAGCACTCCCCAATGGACTCCATGTTGCTCTGGCACTCACTGATGGTGGTCTCGTTCCCATCACAGTCCACGCCTGCGAGGGCCACTGGAAGGTTCTCAAACAGGACCTACACAACCACATTTCCTGGAAGAGGTGCTGCTGCTGCAGATTTGAAGAGTGGAGTGTCCTCATGGGGCAGCCTTCCTGTGACGGACGCTCAGCATGGACGCAAGCACACATGAAGGCGCATTGGCTGTTCAGGTGGGCTCTCTGGCACACATGAACATCGCCATATCATGGCCTGCTCGCCGCCCCCAGATTGATCAGCATAAGCCGAAGCGCTCAGACGACAGATTCACTGACACACCGAGCAGCGTTGCAACATCCATGGCGTCAATGCCGCAAAACAGAACCGAACTTACTCGGCAGTCTCGCACCGGACTCAGCGATTCAGCATATGACTGTGTGAAACGGAGAGCTGCTCCCCCATCATATCCAAGGGCTTTGCAGGCCACCTGCGCAGAGTCAGGGGTGACCGATCGTTGTTGCAGACGTTGCTCCAAAACCCCCTCGCGAATATCTCCAGCCGGCCGTACTCAAACTGGCCCTGGGTATCAGCGGACCCATCCACCAGTCTGGTTGCACCGTCCATGCCTGCAATCATTCAGATGACCGAACATTAAACGGTTGAACACGGGTACACGGAGAGCAGCGCTTGCTGACATGTGCAATTTTCCAGATCTGCTCACACAGCTCCAAGTGGCAGCCATCAGCCCCGAACACGATTGTGTAAATGAACGGAAATGCTGTCCATGACAGGCTACTTCTCGTGCACGAAAGAGAAGAACTGGTATATGCCATTTGTTTGCTCAGATGGATCCCCAGAGCACACCAGGGGTAGGTCCACTGAAGCAGACAAGGTGGACGTCTGAGATGTGGCGGCACCGTCGACCCAGCAAGCCAAGACTGAAATCTGGGCACAAAGCCAGTGTTTGCTCTGTGCCAGCACACTCTGACCCTGGCAGGACAATCGGTACCCGCTCTGTGCTGTCTGCGTCCGTATCCTCCTGCAAGGCAGTACACTCCAGTTTGTTCACAATATCTCGCGGGACTATGAAAAGGAACCACGAACATGCCCACGGCCATTCGTAAGTGCATGCTGCTACCAGTAGTTTGCCACATGCATGTAGTGCACTTGCTGTTTAGAGCGCCGAAGAAGCATGCCATGGTCACTGACACGACCAGATGGAGTCAACATTATATATATCACCCCCCAGTTAGAGAAACGGAGACTGATTTTGACTGAGTGGACGGTCATCTCCAGCAGTGTCACATTAATCTTGTCAGTATAAATGTGATGCCAGAACCGCAGCTACTTTCAAGCCCAGTCTGTCAGCAAGATACACACCAATGCCTGGATTTGGAAGCCTCTCCGATAGCCGAGCTGCCTACATGCGACATCTGCCGCGCCGGTGCTGAAGGCAGGATTGTCGAAGCTGCTGCTGAAATCGTTGTCGCAGACGGTGCCCCAACCGCCGTTGTGGAAGATCTCGAGGCGGCCGTATTCCGCACTACCGTCCGCGGCGACCACACTGCGCCCTAGGCGCACGTCACCCTCTCCTGCAGCAGACACCACCGCATGCCTTTCTCGAGAGTCTAGCCATGCGCTCTGCAGATGCGGTGTGACCTGAGCGGTGCTCATCTGGTGCCAGTGCGTACCCGCAGCTGCGCTTGTGCCACAAGCTACAGTGGCGAACGAGTCGGTGTATGGGTCGCAGGAACCCGTGTTGTAGTCTCTGAACTCGTAGGCACCGCTACGTGTCGTCTCGGATTCGGTGGGGTCATGGATTGGGCAGTCCACAATGCGGGTCTCGTTGCCCCGGCATCCGAGATTCTCCAGCGCGAAGGGGACAAGCTCCTCCTGAATGCAGGCATGCCTGTTAGATATGGGATTCTGTACTAGGACGAGTCGGTCACCATGACTTCAGCGTGCAGCTGAAGGGCTCAGCACACCATACGCAAGCTACGTCCAGCAGCGCTGACATAACAAGCACTTGTTCATACCTAGCAATAGTCAGTCAAAAACCCGACCCCACACGCGCATAGCTCAGTGCGCATGCTGTATGTGTGTGTGAACAACAGGTTGTATGAATATGAAGATACCAGATATGCGAGAGGGGCCATCGTGCACGGGTCTTGGACATTTGATAATAAACGCCCGCAGCCGTACCCACATGACCTCTGCCAAAAAGAAAAACCTGTACGCACGCATGCACATGCACATGCACACACTCACCCACGCACACACGCACACACGCACATTAAACCTGTAGGTATACGCACTGGATCCGGGATGAAAGATCTGAAGCTAGGTTCACGGGGCGTGCTGCTGCCAGTGGAAAAGCCGAGCTGGCGGCAGGCCACCCGGGCGTCGCGGTCATCAAAGTTGGAGCTGCAGACTGCGCCCCAGGCGCCCTCGCAGAAGACCTGCAGCGTGCCAGTGGCGAATCCATTGACGTCCACCCTGTTCACAAGCCTCACCATGCCCTCACCACCTACAGCCCATGATCCTGTATGCAGATGGCCCTCAGGTCCCGAGCAGCCTTGCCGTCATAAGCACTTGGCGGCATGTGCCCTGCGTGAGCTAAAAAGAACGACACCTGGAGTACTAGTGAACAGCTGGTCCGGAGTCACGGCAAAGCGATTCTCCGGAACGTTTTGCGTAGGGCCACAACATACAACATGTAGAATGATGCTCATTTTTATGCCCTTACACTTACTCCAGCCGCTGTTGATGTCCGCCGCGGAGCAGTTTGCAGATTCTCGCTCCAACAGTACTGTCGCACTTGTGTATTAAGTACATGGTCTTGCTGTTCGGCACGTAGCAGGCGCACCGGTTGTGCCGGGGCTCGGAGGATCTGGCGGGCTTGTCACAGGGGGAGCAGGGACGCCCGCGGTGGGGTCTGACTCCTCCTCGGACAGTACCGGAGAGCCTCGCACGGCATCTATGTCTATCATGTTGGCCGCGGTGCCGTTCGGGGCACCGGTCGCACCGATGGTCTTGGTGCGGCCATCGATCGTGACAGTGGCAACGCCGGTGGCATTACCAGAGGAGATCAGGCTCGCCCGGCCACCTTCGATGTTTGACACGGTCACTGTGGCAGAGGCGATGGACGGCTGTGCGGTGGCCACCGAAATGGCCGCAGCCAACAGAATGGCAGCCTTGCATATGACCTGCAGACACAGTTCCACTGCTTTAGACTGAGATGACCCATCTCGATGTATTACAGTGAGTACATGTACATCCACATTACAGGAGGCTGATTCAGCTGGGTGCTCAGATCATGATGGATGCGATGTGTTCAATCTGAAACTTTCTGCAGGTATGTGTGGGGGCAGTTGTAGTGTGTTCGTGTGTGCGTGTATGTTGTTGTTGATTCGGATGACATTCGGTTTCAGTGTTTGTCTTCTTCCGTTCACTCTTATGCAAAACTCTGTTGTCAATGTCCAGGTAGGATACGGCTCAGTAAATTCAGATTTACTTCACTTTACTCTGCAGGCAGGGTGATGTTGAAATTCGCATCCCACGTGGACGTGCAGCGATCCCGGATCGCTGCACGTCTATTAGATGCTGGTGGCCCACTAGGATCTAGTTGTGGGCGCGATGCCTCGCACACGGCTGAGTCACGAAAGATTGCGAACAGTGAATGGGCTTTGCCGAAACGTCCTGATGGTGAAGCGGTGTTGCCGCCCGCAAGCTCGCGAAAGTATTATTGCGTTTCGATCCACGACCGCACTGGACCTGGAAGCGCTGCAGTGTGTCGGCAGCGCGCTACTGCCTACTCACCGGCGCAACAAGAACTATCTCACTGCAGGGAATGAAGGCGCATGCGCAATGACGCAAAAAACTGTTATGAATGTCATCGTAGAGCAAACCTGGATCTCCAATCCAGGTGCGAGGAAGACGCGGCAGCGACCTCGGAATGACGAACGGCTCACACCTCGGACACGTGGAGGTGCAAGCAATGGCTGAAAGCAGCTGGACGCAGCTGAACGCAGCTGAACGCAGCTGTTTCACACGGGGGGGAACGCAGCTACTGCTCATTCCTGCTGAATGCTGCTGCGGACTGTAAAGGTACGTTGGGTACCAGCTTTGATGCGCAAGGACGCCACGAGCTGTTCATGAATGTCAAAGCATTGTGAGCCAGGCGACGAGCAGATCTGCAAACAGGTAGCAGTGCAGATGGGCCAAAGATTCGAGAACTCTAGATGTTTTCCATTCCTGGAAACCAGGACACGGTGACGGGGAGCCTTGCAATTGGCGACGTCACCATGCAAACGCATTGGTGCTCCTGCGCCACATGTCGCGGCCACCAGCTGCAGTAGAGGGTGTGTTACAAGGACAAAGGCAGCAAGTCGGGCAGCACCGCGAAAGGAGCAAGCAGACGAAGCAAACACCAAGACACCCACGAACATCTCACCCAGCACCGGCGCAGCAAGCGACACAGTAGAGGGTGTGTGTGTGTGTGAAGGGATGGCTGTGCGCCGTCGACCGGTGAATCTGAACACGAGAAGGGCGGCGGAGAAGAGGGGTATCGACTCGCTGGATAACGCGTTGCTCAGCTGGCAATTGGGCATCTGGGCAAGATGCAACAGGCCCCATTGGAGATACATCGTCAATCCAGCATCACATTCTTGTACACCCCGGCGCCAGACATACCTTCATGGCGCACGTGCACGCCGCAGGAGAGGGGACTGCAGCAGCTGGAGGTGCGGCAAGGTAGTATAGTGGGCACAGATCCTGTAAACGTTCCAGAATCTTCGAAACACCTTCAACACCCTTCCTAGCTGATATGTTGCGGCCACTTTCAAAGCAAGTTGATCCTGCAACTTTCATCTCCGTCCACTCGTGTGCAACAGGCACCAAGTTGGGGCTATGTGTCGGTGGGCGAGATGATACCGCAACAGCAGTGACACGGAAGGCGCTGTCTTGTATGCCAACTCCGACGCAAGGACATATATGCCTCTTCATGGGTCGTGGGCGACGGGCACAGGCATTGCGTGATGCCCCTTTCACGTCAGGTTGGCAAAAGGATGCTGAAGGTGTTGCGCAGTCGGATGTGCTGATTCACGCTGATGCTGTGTTGCGGAATCAGGAAGTGGACAATGTGCAAGGTAGAGTGTTGTGGCCGCCGGGACTCCCGGCTCGGAGTCGGCACATTTCTCCGGCATGGACTCCGACACCGCCAGCATGCCGCTTGATGTCGACGCTTGATCGATGGGGACGCCATTCTCCATCACAGTCATGCCATCACACCATAGCCAGGCGCACCGCAGCCACTCATCTCTGACGCCATGGCGCGCCAGACGCCAACCATGCACACGTCATCAGAAGCCAGCCACGCACACTTCATCATGTAGGGCATCTGGCGACCTAGAGTCTGACTCGGCCAGGGCGTGGTCCATGCCGACTAGTACTGCTGCGATCGTGCTGATCATGCCAGACACTTTGAAGACGTGTGCACATCTGGTGAGATATGACTGCGTCCCGTGCACCATATGCATTTTTTACGCACAGGATACAGTCATATGTAAAATCTTGCATGCACCGCCTGCCTGCACAACAGGCTCCGGATGACTCGGATCCGAGTCGTCTGAATCGTCAGAATCAATAGTCCAGTTTGCAAATCAACGCTGTCACGTCTTTGAGACGGACGACTGTCTGGCGCGGTTGTAAATAGCGAGTGGCCGGATTGTGTGCGCATCGTGTGATGTTCACTGCGAAGAGACGTCGACGCAGCAGCACTACAAGAATGACTTGACCAGGGACAGGCACCCGGAGGGCTGTTTGGTGAGCTCTCCCGGGTGATCGAGGGGGACTTCAGCGCCACTCGAATAGCTATATTGCGAGTACCGTGGTCACCGATCGTGCGATATGTTTTGTTCCTATGTGTATCTGCGGGTTTCCGGTACGGGCCTGCGCGTTCTGGGTGATGAATGTGGATCGTCAGGAGCGTGTGTTTGTGTGTGCATGCCACCTGCTTCGGTCCCCGATGTTCGTGATTAGCATGCGCCGGCGTCGTCCGTCGACGTAGAGACAATTTACCTACTCCTTTGCGTTCTATTTGCCTAGCACGAGTGCGTTGGCGGGATCGTGAGACTCTGTTGACTCAACTCCTCTGCTGGAGACAGTGGCAAATCCTTGCTTGGAAACCATACTGTTTGCGTCAAATTCATGCCATTTGATGCCCGGGTCATTGTGCCAATATTGATTAACCCCGAATCGCGAGATTATGAAACCACGGTCACATGTGATGCGTCGCAGCCTTGCGATTCGCGCCCGAGATGTCGCCCATACAGCGTGAGATTTCGGCTTTCCAACGTGAAAAGTGATAACATTATGCGACAATGCCTGGTTATACCAATAACTGCACAGGGAGCACCGTCGCACAAGACACGGCCCAGCCCCTGCACTGCTTGAGGCAGACCGATTTACACCAGATACGTTTGAAACTCTGGCTTCATGAAAGTCATACTCGTGTTAGGAAAGATCGCTAATCTGCCTTTTTCGAGGTCGCGTGCTGATCAAGGCTTCAGTTGTCCTTCTGGCGAGAGCAGGACTCCCGCGCGTACCAGACCTGGCGCAATTACGTAGTTGAGTGCGAGAGAATTCAATAAGCTGGAAAAAATGAGGACGCTGAGCATGCAGGCGTGTCCCGAACTACTGTCCGGCGTGCTTTAGTGCGGTCAAAGCTGCGTACCATCAGCCAGTCCTGATCACCTGTGTACCGCAACACAGAACCATAACCATTCTATTCGCCATAAAGTGTCTCAATAGTTTATGGCTTGTGCCCAAAGCGGCGTGTGAAGCCGAAAGCCTACCAGCGTGTGCAGCACAAGCAGTGCTGGCCGTAATCATTGACGTTAAACAAGCATCTTAAGCACACCGTCGGTCAATCTTGCGGTTGTTGATGATGCCTCCACCAATAGTTTCTGCCGCTGTGTGCATATGCGATGCCGGAAGTGCCATCTGCCTGTCCCTGTGACCATACATGCACCGCACACGTACCTCAACATGTGACACGGTCAATTCCCCCACTATAAGCAACACCACACCTAACAGAGCCGCCGAGCAGGATCAGACGAGCTGTGTATACTTGAGCATGGCTGTGTCTGCACAGCAGCTTCAGCCCGGGCCGGCCCGGAGCCGCAGTTTTGGCAACCGCTGCGGTGTGCCGCAACTGTACAGACTGCGCTTCCACAGCTGGCATTTAGGGATGCTGAAGGATCTCCTGCATGTGTTGGTACTGCTTGTGACAGCTGTGGCAGAAGCGTTGGGACACGCCACTGCATGTGGGAGCCTCTTTCAGCACGAATCCTTCTCAGATCGCGGGCTACCCCGTGCAAGATCTAGAGGGATAAGTGAGTGCCTGTTCATGGGCATGTCCCTGCTGAAACTGTAGCCCATCATCACCACCCATGCCAACAACGCCACTTGCCTACCCATGCACACACACGGGCGCCCCGCTCTCACATGTGCGATCATGTGAGAGTATACATGCACGTGTCCACAAGCGTGCGATTGACAGTAACAGTGTATGTGCATGCAGGGCGTACGCTGGGCAGCGGCCCTTCTGACGGTCACAAGTCTGGCCTCACCCTGCTCCGCGAAATTTAGACTGCCACCAGCACGAAATGCAGAAACTATGGCGGGTGTAATGGGCGCCGACAGCGCTGGCTCTAGCGCCAAGCCTGGTGTGAACGTCACTGCGGATGCTGCAACATCGGGTGCGCCTGCTGCCGCATACACCAAAGTGGACCATTGGCTCGATTCCCATTGGAACATCTAGCTGCCCCTACTACAGCACATCACTGCTGCTGTATCCTGGTTCATCGTGCATGGGCTACGGATGTGCCATGTGTGTGCCGCTGTGCCATGTGCTGCAATCGGCAGCGCCAGTACCTTCTGCCAGTGAACTTCCATTCATTTGTTCTGTATACCATGGGAACCACTACATGTACGCTCGTTACATGGACACCTGCGTGTATAGCAGGTCTACTCGGCGGCGTGAGCAGTGTGTATGGAACGTGATGCCACCGATAATACGATAGTGTTCGTACAGGCACGGCAGTTCCCCGTCGTCTCCTGTTTCCCGGCAAGTGTCCACGGCACAGAGCAACCTCACGAAGGCGTGTCTGCTGCAGGAGAGTTCAGGCTATCTTTAGATGGGGACCCCCTTCAAGTGGGTGCCGAGGGCGTGGCGAGGCTGGTGGAAAGGGTGACCGTCAACGGTTACACCACCGGCGCGCTGCAGGTCTTCTGCGAGGGGGAGTGGGGCGGCGTCTGCATCACCAACTTTGATGACGCAGACGCACTCGTGGCATGCCGGCAGCTCGGCTTTGACTCGGGCGTCGCACTTCCACGGGGCCTTCAGCGCGAGTCCCCACTTATGCCGAATGATCCGGTGCGCCATTGCGGCTGCCGTGTGAGATCTGACGCGGCTCCATGGCCAGCGGTGGACACATTTTACCCCGGACAGAACCGGCCGCAGACAGACACACACAGGCCCCCCACCCTCACAACCACGCAAGCACACCCGCCCCCACACGCACACTCGCAGCCACGGCCTCTCCGACTTTGTCCATGTGAACAGATTCCCACCCCCACATGTACCGCGTGCACGGTATCTCTTGTGATAAGTGACACAGTGCTGCAGAGAACTACAGCATCCCAACACAGATGTCTGCTGCCGCATGAAACTGGTGTGATGTGTCTTTTTCTGCTGCAGTTGCTGGGGGACAGCCCGTTTCGGGTGAGAGCCCGAGCATAGGCCTCGGCTGCCTCACATGCCACCAGTGAGTGGGTGTTCTTGGCAACAGGTGCCAGTCTCACCTGTCACGGCCGCAAAGCATGCTGCAGCAGATGTTAAACACCGCCCGAGTCGGCACTGTGGAGCGATCTCCATCGGTCCACAGCGGTGACACAGGCCCAACAAGGCGAATCTCCCAGCGTCACTCCACTGACAGATTTTCAGACTGAGCACTTCTTGAACGTCTACGATCCGCGGCAGTTATACTGAGCGTACCGTCATCTGCAGTTGGAGATCCCACGCTTTGCGCTTGACAATTTGGGGTGTTCTGGTACCGAGGCGCGCCTGATTGACTGCCCCCAACACACTCCCGAGGAGCCAGAGGACACCTCTGACTACGGCTTCAGAGCCGCGCGGGAGCGGCAGTGCAACCCGTACAGCAGCGACTCGTTCGTAGTGGTTGCCTGCGGCGACAACGCTGCTGCAGGTACGCACTTTGTCACCTTTTCCAGGCTCTCACGTGGCTGGCTTGGCCATAAACGAGTCACGCCACGCCGTCACTGGCAGCCCGCATTGGTCACCTGGGCCAGATCAGTAGTCTCACACATCTCACGAGTGTCTGTTACCAGAGAGGTCGAGTCATTCGGACCAATACTGTGGCATGCCCTGTTGGCGACTGACGATTAGCAGCGTGGCAGGTACAGACCAGGCCTCTGAGGAGTAGGTTCAGGGGATGTGCATGACGAATCGAGCACAGTGTGCGCAACACTTGCGTTGAGAATATCCACATCACCAGGCTGTTCGTATTCCGACAAGGCCTTCTTAGTAAGTGAGGACACCTGGTTCAAGCACGACATCTTGCTGATATGTATATGTACTGTTCTGAAATGTCGACAGCGCGCGCACCACTGAGTGACTATAGAGTACGTTGTATATAATCAGACTGGTATGTACAGGAGAGGGTGATGTGCGGCTGGCGTTGGGAGCGGTGGCGGAGGACGGGAGTGCGGAGTACGGCCGCCTCGAGGTCTTCCACAACGGCGGTTGGGGCACTGTCTGCGAGGACAAAAGCACATTCAGTGAGGGCGCCGCAGATGTTGTATGCATGCAGCTGGGCTTCCAGCAGGGCTTCCAGGTCCAGACTCTGGTGTGCTCCAAGGCCTTAAACGTCTGCAAGCCTCTTCATTGCAGCAGGCGGCTTATTCCCACTGCTTCCAGCGCTGCGGGTGCACGCACGGCGCAAACTGCTCACAGAGTAGGGTCTGCTTATGACATTGCGTGATTTGTAGCAAGTCTTCTTCTGTTGTGCATGGACGAGCCACCCTACAGGTAATCTTAGGGCAACCAAGTGCGCGATCTCATACGGGGGAGCAGAGTTCATGTAGTTAGAGGCCGGGCACGGAGCCGTGTTCTCGGGATCCGCGTTCCAAAGTCCATGCATGCATATGTGTGTGTACCCCGGGGGGCCCGTGATTGGTGACGTGTCGCTTGGCAGCGTGTAGCTCTCGTGGCCTGTTTGCTCACGAATTCCGGATTTTGAATGGACCACAGCGGCATCCAAAAAATGCACATATACTCAGCCACGCTGGTATCCATTGGGACATTGTCCACTCCGGCATCCAATGACCCGAGGACATGACACTATGACCCATGTACTACACTTACGGCCGAGTGTGCGACTGCGCAGGAGGTTGTCGACCAGCGCGGCACAGCCCGGACACCAATTTTTGTGTCAGGCGCAGACTGCTCTGGCTCCGAGGCGACGCTCACTATGTGCCCAGGGGTAGATCTCGGCAGCAGCCTGTCAAGCGGAGAATGCACCCACGACTCTGATGTCAACCTGGTCTGCTTCAACAGCGCCGGGCCTGGTGCAGGTACCGGCGCCTGCCTCAAGAGGCCTGCATGTGTGATCAACACGTGATTGGGCAGCTTCATCTCCAAATGCCTGGCGCATCATGATGTACTGCATGCATTTACTGTCGTCCCCGAAGGGCCCAAGGAGCATACATGGGGGTGGAACGCATACGACTCAACCGTAACATTTTTGTGATGAAACAGGCACCGCCAATCATGCCGTGGAAGACATCGCTTGTGCTGAGCCGCCATATAGCAGACACTTTATGAGCTGTGACGTGCATATACCCAAGCTGTCTGTATCATGGATCGGCCAGTGCTGGACTGAACCACAACCACCACGCGCTACTACTGACATCCCTTTCCATGCTCTGCAGCTATGGATGGCAGGACTCGCCTCATGGGCGGCTCTTCAGGTCCGGGCTTTGAGTACGGCCGGCTGGAGATCTTTGCCCGAGGCTTCTGGAGCAACGTCTGCAGGGCGGGTCGTTTCACCCCCGATGCCGCTCAAGTGGCCTGCAGGGCGCTTGGCTATGATGGCGGCGCCGCCCTCCGCTTCATACAGCCCTACGCCAACCAGGTGTCCCCGGTGTGACCCCCTTGGTAGGTGGACTTCAAGTCGCCGGATGTGGGCCGTTCGCGGTACTTTGGAGGTCTGGCGTCTCACGAAAGCATTGTGAGATGCATTGCCGGCCCTTGTACCATGCGTAGCATCTCTGTGCTGGTTCACAATGGTTAGCAACATGGCTGTACTGGTTCACAAATACATTAAATCAGAATCGCTGATGGAGTGCCATCATGCATGATGCTGGTAGCAGATTTGGCACCGACGGTGTTGCTGGGGCACATCAGTGTTGGGTCGCTTTGCAGCATTTCCAGGACCGCTACCCATAAATTAGACCTGAGTACTCGGAAATTTTTCATGTGATTGGGCCAGATGACCCGAGTAAATACTGTTACTAATAGGGATTATGGCTGTTCTGTTATGATCACTCGATCTCGAATGCACAGTCGCATGTGCAGGTTCTGTTCGCAAATCTGCCAGTGGCGCTTGCGGGGGTGGACTGTGATGGCGGCGAGTCGGGCATCTCAGAATGCCGAAGCAACAGCGATCGCATCCAGCAGTGCGCCGTGGACTCCAGTAGCACCGTCCTTGCATGCTCAAACACTGCCCCAGGTGTGTACGTGCGCCACACCAAGAACATACATACGGTTCCCCCCTGCCTTTCATTCTCCAGGGCGTCTACACTGTACCTTTCAGCTCTGCTGCATCTCCACTTTAGCAACCTCGGCCACCCAGCTCTTCTGCCGTCCATCATGTCTGCACTCGTCGCGACTGCACAGTACCGCCGATATGCATCATAGATCCTCTTCAGCGTATATGCATGTGCACCCGCATCACTCAGATGCTCCAGACCAACTTGAAATTTGAAATCAACTGCCTACGCCGCCGCAGCGGATCCATCCTGGCTCTCCGCATGTCCTTCTAGGCAAGGCTGCGCAAGGGCAGTACAAGCTCCCTGCACCCACCAGCAAGATGCATTTGGTGGTCAGCATCTGCGGATCACGTGCCACTGTCTGACCAAATCATCGCGCAGAATGTGACCAACAAGACGGGCCAACAGAGGGCTCGGTGAGGCTGCGGGGCGGCTTTGGGACCCCCTGCGACCCCGTCCACTCCGGTTTCATTGAAGTCCTGCACGACGGCGAGTGGGGCGGCATCTGCACCGACTGGCCTGCCGAGAGGAGCGCGGAGGACAACCTCGTTGCGGACGTGGTATGCCGGCAGCTCGGCTTCCCCCACGGCACCCGCATCGACCCTCTGGAGGCAGTTCCCCCACGCTCAGACAGCACCCCGTTCTACTCCGGTGACTACGCGGCTGTAGAGGAGGCAGAGGAGCCGGTGGAACGGTTCTGGCTGAGGGCGCCGTCGTGTGCGGGGCCGGAGGGGCGGCTGACGGACTGCAACCTTGGCCGGGGGTTCCGGGAGGACAACGCAGGGTGCCCCCCGGACTCGTTCAGTAGCAGCCTGCAGCCTCACCGCCTGCACATTGCATGCCGCCAGTTTGCAGTTCCGGAAGCACTCGAGGACATCACCACGCCTGGAGCAGGTACGCTCATTAGCCTGGTCAACCGCACAGCTGGAGTACACATGCACTTGCCAGGTGTCAGGGGGGGGCACCCAGCATTTCATCATGGAGTACACATGCACTTGCCAGGTGTAGAGAGACACTCAGCAGTTGATCATGGACTGAGGCATGTGTGCGCGCGCTGCTACTGTGCAGCTGTGTGTGCGACTGCTTAATCGGAAGAGGTCTTATTGCTGGGTGTGTTTGTGGCCGTACACTCTTCTGAAGCACAGAGGTGTCAGTACACCGTGGTGGGCAGTGCCTCTGACCTGCTGCGGAGTGCCCCTGCTCTCTGTCATGAGCAGGGGCGTGTGAGACTCTGCTGCGAGACTCTGCCGGCATGCGCTCTGACCTGCTGTCTCGGCTGCATACAATACATCCCTCAAATTTTATAGTGCCAGCTACGCTGCGGCCTGTAACTTGACAAGGAACTGCTTTCGTCTAGTCCCGAGACGCCGTTCCTGTGCTGCAGAGGAGGGGGACGTGAGGCTTGTCGACCAGGAGGAGATTGCCAACTGGGTGGCTGGCCGCCTCGAAGTGTTCCTCGAGGGATCCTGGGGCCAGGTCTGCGAGGACAACCCGAGGTTCACTGGCCGCGTCGATGGCAATGCCGACGTCGCGTGCCGCCAGCTCGGCTTTGGCGCCGGCACCATCGCTCCCCGCCCCCGCGAGTCTTCTGTCTTCACGGACGACCTGGAGCGCAGCGCGACTGTGTTCCCTGAGGTGAAGGTGATAGGCCTCGCGTGCAACGGCACGGAGGTGCGGGTGCTGGACTGTGACACGGTGGCGCCGGATGTCGATGTCTACGAGTCCGGCTTCACGAGCGACTACTTGTATGGATCGGTTTGTGAGAGCGAGCTTGGCACGGGCCTGGTGATTGCATGCGTCGTTGAACCTCTGGAGGGTGCGGCTGCAGGTGTGTCTATCGTCCATCCCTGCCACATACTTTCACAGAACGTTGCCCCCCCCCCCCCCCCCCCCCCCCCCCCCCTTAACAGAACGTTGCCCCCCCCCCCCCCCCCCCCCCCCTTACATGTCGGCGCCGTCCAGCAGATGTATCGTCTATAGATGACAATGCTGGTTGAAGTGCTGAATACAACCACATCGAGTGCTTCACCAGGTGGTCGTGAGCACTTGCGGTTGTCAGTGGCGGGGGTGGTCATCGCTTCGAATCAAAGCATATGCCACTTCCCCATCGCCTGATGTTCCATTTTGTGCATGTCAAGCCTTTTGTGGCAGGCATGGATGCAGCGCTGACATGCAGGCACAGAGGGCGACCTTCGGCTGACAAACGAGTCTCCGGGTGCGTCTGAAGGCTCAGTTTCGGGCGTTCTGGAGGTGTTCCATGCCGGAGCCTGGGGCTCTGTTGGAACGACCGCGCCGATTCGCGGCATTGGCATATCTGCCACCGAGGTACGCTGCACGACGTCTAGCGCCCAGGCGGGGATGCAATTGAAATCGTGCATCACTTGACATGATGGCGCTGGTGCTTAAGAGATCAATGGCCTGTGAGAGTAGCGGGTCACAGGGACACCTATAGCCACCTCGCACATCGCGATATACGCAAGATCGAATGGCGCGTGGCAATCGCAATGCCAAGATGCATGTCGCTCATACTGTGATGTACACATAGTTGTAACATTCATACCTCAGTCCGCTGCCGCATAGCGTACCCTTTGCATCCTCCCGTTGTGTGTGCGAGAGTGTGCGGCCTCCGCCCATCTGCACATAGCCGCCACATGCATGGCTCTTTACATGACCACCACTTCCTTAAGTTTCAGCAAGTATATCCCCAAGTGCTGAGTGCAGGAGAATGCAGACGTTGCCTGCCAGGAGCTGGGCTTTGTGGCGGGTGCGTTTGGAGACGTGCATCTTAGCCCGCCGGCGGACGTGCGTGTTCCGCCCCCCTGGCTGACAATTGCAGGCATCAGCTGCATCGGCTTTGAGCCAGACACCGCGGACGACTACGATCCGTGCAGGCGGTTCAGGTTTGGAGACAATCCTGCCTCTGGCTCCGCCCAGCGCCTCTTCTGCTACACCACCAGTGCGCTCCTTCAGCAAGGTCAGACGATGACCAATGCGGGCAGCGCTTCCTGTATTTCAGTCGCATTCGGCATCGCATCCAAGCATATGGCATGGCACACATATCAGGCTAGTATCTGTGGTTCCTCAAAGTAGAGGGCGTACCTGAGCCAATCCGCACTGCTGCTGATTGAACGTCAGCTGACACCGTTTGTAATCACAGCGAGTGCGCCAAAGCCGAAAAAGGCGCAGGAGCATGAGCCAGTTGTACCCCAAACTGCCAAGATCACAAGGATTGCACAGTCACTGCACCAGTGACTGCGTCATTCTCAGCCGCAGGATCGGTAATGCCTGGTAAGGCCTGGTAATGCATGTTGGCTGCCACTTGAGGAGCACTGTGAGTGCATCCCATTCTCGTCACATGACAACTGTCCCTCTGGCGTTGGCTCTTTCAAACGCCGGCAGCCTTACCCTGCACAAGCACTGCATGCGTGGTTGATTGCCACCAGGAGCTGCCGACATTCTCTAGTCGCTCGTCGCTCTAGCTGCTATCGGGTCAGCAAGGTCAGCGGCTTGCAGTTGAAGTCATGCTGAATTTGCAGACGACGACAACGGCGAGGTCCGCCTCGAGGACGGCAGTTCCGACCCGGAACGCCGCTGGGCGTACGGCCGCCTTGAAGTCATCGTCAACGGCGTGTGGTCAGTCATCCCGGAGGACTTCAACAGGGACTTTGATGGCCGCCGTGCGCCCATCGACCCCGCCTGCCGGGCCCTCGGCTTTGAGACTGGCGCACAGCTATTCGTCTGGGGCCTTTCGCCGTTTCCAGCGGCACTGCCGGGGCCGCAGCTGGCCGGCGAGATCATCTGTGAGGGCACAGAAGAGCAGCTCGTAGACTGCGATATTTCATTGAGGGACTATGCGTACTATGATGTATCTGAGCCTGATGAGGAGCTCAGGGCGGTGGCCCTCGTTTGTGCCACCCCCTCAGGTGAGCATGTCCACATTACAGGCTACGTCCAGGCTTGACGCAGCACAACCATGTGTGAGTGCCACATATTTGCGTTTTGCAATAGCATAGGGCTCGTGCAGCTACTTCCCTTGTGAGGCCTGAGGCATTTTGTGTCGGAGACATCTTCGTCTCAAGCTTCAACTCGGAGTCTTACACAGATGCAGCAGATTTGATATAGATTTGTTTGTATCTTTTTACTGCAGCGTCGGATGCTTCTGATCTGAGGCCGCTCTTGCCGCCATCTATAGCAGCTCGTCTCAACTAAAGTGCTTGATTTGCTACCCATGGGTACGCCCCATGGTGGAAGTTGGCCAAAAATGGCTGTGGCATGCCGTGTGGGGATTTGCTACCCATGGTGGAAGTTGGCCAACTTGCACGATACCTTGCCACTTTGAGAAGCACTTCCAGCTGTGTTCCCGTGTCTGAGCTTCTGCCTGCCCCTACGACCTGCCCGTGTATGCTGCGTTCATTGCACACGTACAAAGTGTACCAAGTGCACACAAGACGGCAGTGTGCAGCGATGACTGCTCATCAGGCCCGATCACACAGAACCGATCTGGAAATTAAGTTCTGGTTCCGGGTTGGCATCCATTAAAAGCTGCAAGGCGACCCAATGCTGGCGTGCTGCAGGATGTGACAGTCCAGTCCAAACGCCCTCTGACGGAGACGTCCGCCTTGTGCCCGTGCGACGCGGCTCCGGGGCGCCCCACACCGCGGCCTGCGACGAGGTGCACTTCGGCGTCGTCGAGATGTTCCGCGACGGCGCCTGGAACCTCCTCTGTGCTCGTGATCCTGGAAGGTTTGCTGGGCCTGGCGGCCCTTTCAGCGACCTGGACGCGGCCGTTGTCTGCCGCCAGCTAGGCTTTCCTTTCGGCACCACCTTCAACGAGGACGACAGTGATGATGCGGACAGTGGTGCCGCAGGAGGTGGGGCATACGGCGGTGCTGCGGGGCCCCGCGGCGTCATTGATGCCGAGGTGCGCACCAGTGACGCGTCCTCGGGCAAGAACGCATATGTCAATTCCCAATATTCAGGTCTGATTTATGGGTGGCAGCCCTGAAAATGCAGCACAGCGACCCCACGCTTGGTCCGACCTCTCTGAGGTGCTGTCGTCAGCTGTTGGCAACAGATTGCGCCGCGCCGCTTGTGCTCCAGAAGCACCTGCATGCATGCGGTTGCTCCTTGCCTGTGCCGAAGCTTCCTAGAGATCCACCCTCAGGGGCGTATGACGGAATAAATGCATATCTACCCCACCGACTGGCCACCGATTGGAGTGCTCCAACCATGTTTGGGCATGGTGCTACAGGGTTGCTAAGTAGCCAGTCCATCGGCTGCCGGGACGAGTCGCTGTCTGTGGCAAGTGAAACATCACAAATTATTGTCTGCAGAGAGCCTTGGCGGTGCCGTTGCGCCGAATTTCACATGCAGCCTGCGGCGAACAGCACCATGACCATCCCGTATCCTCAACTCGTGATTGTTCAGGCTCATCACATTAGCATACGCGCACGCTGTGCATGTCTGGGGATCATAAATCCGGACTCTGGACCTGGAAATTTGTGAGGCATTGTGGCATTGACGTTCCAATATCCCTGTGCGCAGAGCTGCCACAACTTTGGAACATGCACAGAGGTGTGGCTCACTTGTTTGGGTCACATCCTGGCGTTCATCGTGCAGGTGTTCTGCATGGGCAAGGAGGAGCGCTTGACAGAATGCAATATCAGCCTCGGCCCCGGGACCGGGGCGGACCTCGGCTCAGATTACGCAGAGCAAGCCAGAGCCAGCTGTAGAATTGATGACAGGCGCTTTGCGGTCGTCTGCAGGCGCTTCGAAATCCAAGGTGTGGCTCGTGCAGTGGCTCCCCAGTGGCACGGCGGTGAGATGGCCTTGTGGCCACTGAGCGTGTACATGCTCGCTGAAGCTGAGCTAGTTGTTGGGTTGAGGCCTCGGGAGCACCGGCTCCAGGTTGATGAGGGCATGACCATCAGCAGGGGAACATCATGCTTGAAACAGAGGTGTATTCACTGAAGGTAGCTTCTGTGGTGCAGAGTCGGCGGCTATCAGGAGGTGAAGTGTCCGGATAAGATCTCCATGTACTTCAGCTAGCTCGACTATCGTGCACTCTTGAGTAGGAGTGCGCATGTGGATCAAGCTACGGGCAGGCAGTTGAGAGAGTGGCGACGAGACAGTGGCCGTGGCCGTGCAGCCATCAGAATCACACTGACCGCACATGATCCTCACACGGATTGTGCTCATGCATATGCTCATGTATATGTCCTAATGTAACAGGAGTGGGGCATGTGGCCACCACACTTGTGTGCGTATTTGCCATTCATGCATTGAGTCCCAAGATGGGCCTCAATTGTGACCGTGATAGCCGGCAGCATTGTCCTGATCTCGTAGGCTCTTTTCACGGGGCATGAGGTACACGTCCGGCTGAGCTGCAGCTACATGTGCACAACATTTGCCCCGGAAGCACACACCAACGGCATGCCTCTAGTATGCCCCTGATCAAATCCGTTATTTCCTTGCCATGCGAGAGGTAATTTGGTGTCTGTAGCGGATATCGGACGGTCAGCGGTGACTGGTGTGGCAAACTCTACTACGCTGGTACGTAAGCACGTGCCGGCGAGAGTTTGACATCTGCAATGTCATACACCTGCCAATCCATTCTGACAACTTTGATTTCACTTGCGAGTCTGGTGGTTTAGAGTCTGGTGGTGAGTGGAGGACATCCATTGTCCGCCAAGGCATGGCTAGGTGGGGGAGGGCAGCTGGGCGCACTGCACTCCGGTAAAACGTCAAGCAGGCTGTGATGCCGAAAGCTTTCAACTTTGTTGGATGAGCATGCTGTAGATGATGCATATATTTGTTGTTCAGGGCAATTAGATTTGCCTTGCTGGAGGCCAGCATCATCATGTCCGGTCGATTGTGGTCGTGTAATTATGACGTTGATACCTGGCCCCACCGCGGGGAAACGGAACACACAGATATGCATCAAAAGACAAGATACGAGACAGAGTTGAACTGCCGACCTGCTGAGCTGCAATCAGCCGCTCTACCACTGAGCTATCGCACCGTCACATGTACAGACGTTGTACAATGTTAAATAGAAACTGTCTCAACGTTTGTTTTTTCGTCCCTGCAGCTGAATACATGGTGCACGACCGACTCACTTTGCGAGCGGCCAAACACTGCCCCCAATGCTCCAGGGCCCATCCAGAGATCATTCCCACACCCCAACATGAATGGTGAATACAGTTAACTGCTGACAAACGTGGTGTAATCGATGTTGCCCCTGGAACACAGTCTTGTTGCACGTCAGACCCTTCGCCCTGTTGCTTGAGAGCATTCCTTGTTGGTCAAAGCAATCCCACATGATTTCACATAGCGTATCGTCTACTTTAAGCAGAGAGCAGAAGTTGAAGAAGCCGTGTTATGCGACAACACGCCAAATACACGTCTCGCCTGAGCTGGAGCAGACTGCATCAAGGCACACAAGCTATCGTGACCGAATACAACATCAGTTTGTGAGCAGCATTCACTGAAGCTGGCGTTGACGCAGTCCTGTTAGTAGGCAGGTGACCGCGATGCCGCAAAGACCACTCCGTCCGGACTGAACCAACTCGGGCGCCTTACGTATTCCGTTTGGACGCATGTGCATTGCACCAGTATATCAGATAAGCTTTGCGGCTAAAATGTGCACTACGGGCTGGTTAGTCTAGAGCAGCTTCTTGCTCACTGCATATCCATGTTCACTTTGCTGCGGTGACCTGCTTCGCGCAACGTTCGATCCGAGACACGCCTCACACAGCGCACGATGAGATACTCTTTCGTCTTGCAGGATGGCAGCTTTTATGCAGAACTTCGGCGACTCGCCGCTTGGGTCAATATGGAACCGTCGTGCGAACGGGTGGAGGTGAGTCTGTCGAATTTGAAGGGATTTGTGGACAGTATCATCCTCGTGGAGTGCAGTGTGCACGATCTTAGCAAGGCATCGGACAGGCGCAACAGCAATGGTGCAGTGCCTCATCAGGGGCGGTCCACTGCCCCAGCACAGTCTCTGCCCACTGAACACGGCCTAGCAATGCTGATTCAGCATTGCTGAAAACATTGTCGCCGTTCCACACCTGCATTCCTGCTGTCCTCTTCCGCGATTGCATGCAAGCATTGCTGCCCACCAAATGGCGTCCAGGCCATTATGTTACGTGCTGAGGCTGCCCCAGGCTGCACAGATCGACGCTGTCGTCAGTACTCACTGAAGCTGATCCCGAATCTGCCATGACTGCCTGCAGACAGCGCTCTGCTGCCTATCTGCGACATCGAAGCAGTTTATCGCTGCCATGAAGCACGTCTGCGGGCTGAGTCCGACAGTTGTCAGCGCCTTTTGTCAATCTCCCATGTGAACCATTTCGTCCATGTTCCCTGTCAGTGCCTGCGGACGCGTGCATCTCAGCGGCACCGGTTCAGCACTGCTATAGTAGCTGTGGGATTTGCGCTTGACAAGCACACGCCAAGCCTGGCACCCGCCAATCGACTTCCCTGCCTCCCAAAACGCCAGCTACACGCCGTGCCAAGTCTGCAAGCCTGCGCGCTGCTGTCGACCGTGCCAGGTATGGGCACGAGCGCCCATTGTGACACGTTGGGACTGGCCCAGCAGCTAGCATGTGCCGGTGAACACATTTCCATTAATTCTCCAGACAGTGGCCGTGCGGGGCAGTGTTGGTGTATCTCAGGCCTGATCATATAGAAAATTCCCAGATACAAAAGGTCTGATTCCCGCGCAGCAGCCCCGAAATGCTGTAATGCGGCCCAGCACTGGTGCCAGGCAGGTGCGGTGCCCCGTGTACTTCACTCACCAAACATGTACACATAGCCCCCCCGTAGCCATTTCCTTCTAGCGCCGCCCGTCTGGTGACCCAGCCAAGGCAGGTACCACTGCGACACGCACCTCACGGACGCTCTGAGAAGCTTCCCCACCTTTGCAAGGGGTGTCGATGTGGCGCAACAGCCCGGCTAATTGTACACCGAGTACACTCCACGTGGCAGAGCCTGCATGCATCACGTCCGAACACTCCGTATGCTGATGTCCCACTGCCTTTGGATCAGCAGCATACAACACGCACTCGCTGTAGGCCGCGCCCCTGGCCAGGGTTTTGTCCGACTTTGCCATGCATGCATGCGGCGCCGCCGTGCTTGCTGGAGCACTGGATGCCGACCCCACCGGTGGCCGCACCCTCCACGTTCCGTCTTCCGCTTGCATTATTGCAGCCACGTCCCAATCGCAGTGCCCGCCCTACGCTGCACCAGCAACAAATCTGGCGTGACCCTGGACCAGCGCCGGCGCGAAGCCTCGGCCATGCATGATCCACATGCGGCATTGTTAGGCCCAATCTATGTGCGGCGACATGTCATGTTTGGCATTCAACATGAGCAGCCACCCAACTTGATCCGTGGACACGAGATATTCACTGCCCACTGCCGTGCAGAATGCGTGCATACCATGTGCACACATGCATGCAACCGGCTGCAGCACGCTCCCACGGCATCGGGCCCACCTCGGCCAAGAGTGAAGTTGCCGCCCAGATCGAAATATCAAACGTCGCGCCTGCTGGAAACCACAACAAAGAAGATTGAAGTCATGGGCAAGCGGTAGGGGCTCGCTCAGCGATGGGTGTATGTGGGAGTGTGTGCATGCATTGTATGATGGATGCGGACAGATAATTTCGCTGTGCCATTGGACGACAAGGCTGCTGGCCGCGATCATGTCGGGGGCGGGAAGGGAACATGCATACGTGTGTGAAGTCGAGTACATGGTGTGGAGCCTGCCAAGCTCTGCCCAGTTCTGCCTACATGCATGACACGAGCTGCGCCATCGCACCAATCAAAGCTGCTGCAGCGGCAGCTCCGCCGATGCGGAGCAATAGCATGCTGGAAAGCCGGCTAGTCCACCGTAGAATTGTCGCCACCGGGCACCTGCCTTGGACCGCATGTCTGGATGAAAGCACAGCTGCGGCATGTCTTCAACAGCTGAAGCATCGCGAGCGTGACAGTCACGCTCATCATTTGCATGACCTGTCCTAGACATCGGCTGATCTGGTGCTGAAATCCGGTCGTCTGACAGCATTGCTGCCGCAGTATCATGCACTGGATCGCACTGTGGCTGCAACATGCGACTCCACCCTGTTGCCACGGCCACAGACTCAACGGCAGCTCCGCTGAGCAGCAGAGGCTCGAGAATGCATGTTATTGTGCAGGTGCAGGTTGTGATCACACGGCACCTGCGACAGGAACCACTGCAGACCGGGACATGCTACAGGAACCACTGCAGACTGGTCAGGAGATGTCGCCTGATGATGCGTGTGGGTGTGCGCACCGCCGCAAACGTAAAAATGTTGGTGGCAGTCAAGAGGTCGGTGTACTAACACCAACACAGGCCACGCGGAGGCCCGGGCGGGGCACGTGTCCGCCCGGTGAAGCTGGCGCCTGGTTGCACTGCGCGCCATGCATGCCCACTTGTGGCGGGAGGTGGTCAGTGTATACGTAGGCGAGCGATCATGCACTCAAGCACTTGAGAGATAAACCCTCTCTGGAAAATGGCTCCTGGCAGCAGTGCTCAGGTACTTGTGACTTACCTACAGCTCGGCTGTGTGCGCTGCTGCCCGGGACTGCTTCGGGGCAGCCCCTGGTGCAAGCCACCCGCTTCTCGGGGCAGGTCCCGGGGGTATGCCACCAACACATGACAATGCATGGTTGACCTAGTCACGGCTAAACAAATGTATGCAATCTCCGATCGTACTCGTCCGCGAGGTGCAGTCTCTCGTGATCCTCTATAGGGGCCTTTAGAAAGCGTGCCTGCAGGAAAGATGCTCATATGGCGCGCTGAATGGGGCTCAGCTCGGCGGGTCTGCAGCGGTTCCGAGAACAGTTGGTGGGGTCAATTTGGCACGGCTCGTACAGGAACTTGGTCTCAAGTGCACATGCACATGATGACGACAATGGCCACACGGGCAAACACCAATGAACGTCCGCACGTCCGCGGGAGCTGGTCTTGTCCAACTGACACGATGTCCGACCATGTGTTACAAGCACACACTTGGGGAGGCAGGCAGCACCGCCGGAATCCACACGCAAGAACACACACCACGCATGCCACCGCGACCAGTGAATGCAGGCACAGCGGTGCCTGCAGCACCTGCACCAATGGATGCTCGACAGTGTGCGCTCCACTACATCAGCAGAGGGGATGCAGCGTGGCCCTGAGGACACAGAGATCCATGCACGGCTGTGCTCCAGGCTGCAGCACATAGTTGAACGCTGACTTTGGCAGGCATTCTGGGAGAAGCTGCCGCATGGTGTGGCCACGTACCGGGAGTGCAGGCTGAAGAATTGCCAAG
Source organism: Ulva prolifera (assembly GCA_023078555.1). Taxonomy (NCBI): domain Eukaryota; kingdom Viridiplantae; phylum Chlorophyta; class Ulvophyceae; order Ulvales; family Ulvaceae; genus Ulva; species Ulva prolifera. The sequence goes on from CM041197.1 coordinate 718,913, forward strand.
GACTGAGGGCTGACACAGGCCGTTTACGTTCATCCCGGCAACATGACATGTCCGGAAGGGGAAGGTTCCTTGAAGGGTGCCCTGCACGTCGTGGAGAGGCGGTGCACCTGCAGTAATGAAGCAGCGCAATGCTTGATCGGACGTCTCGCTGGCCGACGAACTCACGCAACGAAGATCATCAGTCATCAAGGCTGCGATCTTAGGCCCATTCACATTTATTACGACTGAGAGTGGCATTCATGTTCACGCAGTACTGGCGACAGATGTGATCTATGCGATGGGGTGACAGCCTTCGGTTGCGCGCTGTCACGATCCCTCCCAGAACAAAGGTAGCTGTACGACGATGAGCAACAACATCCGTAGATTTGCACTATGGTCGAAGGGGTGATACACCTGGTTCGGTTTTGCAGCCCGCCCGTCCACTTGAACGCTGCGCAGTCCCCATGCAAGCGGTCGGTGATGCGGAGTGCCGTAGTGATCGCACATTACACCACTTTCCAGAGCCGGCCACTTTGCTCGATTAACAAACGGTGTCAATAACAGTACAGCTTACGTATGCCGCAAGATTCACGCAAGTTGTACATGTACACAGGCACACAGCAGGTGTCAGGCATGCGGGCAATGGCAGAGGCCTAGACAGCAATGAATTTCATAATTCAGCTAGGTATTCTCTGGAATTGCGACGCGGAATGGGTGCTGGGTGGAGGCCACTCGTCACGGCCATGCAGCATCGGTCTACATGCGTTGACCGGCCATCAGGACGCGTACGGGTCTGAGTGTAGCGTCAGTTCCGGAAGAATGATGTCATCACAATTACGATGAAGTCGCGGTGGAGCATGTGCTGACATAATATGTTGCAAGCCACGCCACGCCATGCGATTGAGCACGGTGCTTACCCGCTGCTGGCCACAGCGTGCGTCACTGCCCAAGAGAAGCCCACATGCACTGCTGTATTGCAGCTGTTGTGCTGATGGTGTAATTCCTGTGGCTGCAGGGTCAGCTGGTGATGCATGGAATTACACAGCTGTGGCCAAATTGACAATGCCAGCACGGCCTGGGCGGCCCTTTCCGCCACAAAGTGTTTGTTTACACTGGTCATCAAAGTGAATTATGTTGCAGTCTCTCGGTCTTGCTTTCAAGGGGATTTGGGTGTGGACAGTCCATGCTGTAGCGACTCTGCAGGCTGAAGTGGCGCAGCTGGGAAGTATAAATGCAGCCTGCTTCAGCTACATTCGACACAGCAGCTCAATTGACCTCAAAGCTTGATCACCAGCCAGACCTAGTCTTCTTCAAACAGAAGTCAACTCAGCCTCGCTTCCAAGCACCAGTCTCCTTCCTCAGCAACATGTGCGTATTGATCTTGTCTGTTTGATCTGAAAATGCTCTGATATTGCACATTCAGATGCCGTACCATAGAGTGTGCAGCTCTGGGTGCCCAGTGACAACTGGTCGTTCACTAACAGCAAGCTGGTGGCATGGCCTCTTGTGCACTCATGAAGCACAGCACCAAGTACATTGCTGTACAAGCCTGAAATCAGGTGGATCTTGTTCTCAGAATTGATGTCCTCATTGTGAGATCTCAGTCTATGTGTGATCTCTCAAACACCAGAAACAGCACATCAACTGTTGATCACACGTTCAGAATGTCTGAAGAAAGAAAGTCAATGTCATGCCTGAACTTTTCCAACTCACGCGCCAGAGAGCGTGGCAGTGCCTTTAGTTTTTAGCAGTAATGCCTGCCTGGTTGTGTCTTTGCTTGTGTCTCCTGACAGGGCGAGGCCCAGATGCCTGACCCAAATTTCAGGGATGCCTCTGATATCTATTATTAATGAGAAGCCAATTCCTGTGAGTGCATTTGGAGGACTTGTGCACAGCTGATACCCCTGGCTTAGATACACCTTGTGCTCCTCACAGTCTTTTTGCTTGTGCAATTCTGAAGGATGCTGTGTCTCTTCCCTAATTCCACCTCCAGTATGAGCTGTGCTATGCCTTGCCTTCCACGTATGACGTGGCTGAAGTGTAGATGTTTATGCTGACATGTTAGCTGCAGTACCTGCGGCCATTACATCACTTTGCTGTGTCATGTTTTTGGAGGGATGTGGGTTCCCCCAACAACAGAATCTGGGACAGCACATGGTATGCATGTCCTGGGGTGCATGCATGCAAGTTAACAAAAAACAAATTTGTGCACAATGCATGCATACCTGGTAAGCAGCCTGCTGGTCATGCCTGAAGTTGTGAATAGTAGGGCTGTCTTGTACACAACAGGCAGGGACAGCATGGATGGCTTGGCTTAATGCCAGAGACTTGTGTTCTGTTTCTGTGATGATCACTTGTTTCAAGGCCAAGAGTAGTCTTGTCAGTCCACTGAACTATCCGCAGAGATCCAATGGTTCTTACAAGATCTCAGATCATTGCATGGCAGAGCACCAAGCAGCTACTAAGCATTGCATCCAAAAACTGATCCAAGATAGTACACACCAGAACAGTCACAGACACATATGCATGCAAGCATTGCTGAGTGGTGATGTGTACAAACAGCTGATGGGATCACACCTGTGCACATGCCCTGTCACAGCTTGTCCACAAGAAAGCATGCTTCTCCACAAAGAGTATGCTTCACCACAAACACCTCAAGCGGGCTGCGGTGCTGCACCAGGCATCCCTTGCACCAACCCCGGACTCGCACATGCAGGATCTACGCCGCAGCTGCAGTTGGCCTGATGGTCGCGGGCGCCGCCATGGCCCCGGAGCAGGCCTCCGCCGCCATCTCCACCGGTACCACCACCTCCCGCACCCTCCTCAACAAGGACGGCACCGACGGCAACGAGGGTGACGAGGGCGACGAGGGCAACGAGGGCCTCGACGGCTTCACCCGCCCCAGCCTGGACGACGGCAATGAGGGTGACGAGGGTGACGAAGGCAACGAGGGCGACGAAGGCGACGAGGGCGATGAGGGTGGTGCCCCCGACAAGGACGGTGATGAGGGTGATGAGGGTGACGAAGGCGATGAGGGTGACGAGGGCGACGAGGGTGATGAGGGTGGCTCCAGCGGCGGCTCCTCCGGATCCACCAGGTCCTCCGTGACCTGCACATCCCAGGCCAATGCAGCCACCTTCTCTGCCATGGAGAACGCCCACGCGACCGCCGTGGCTGAGGTGTTCACCGAGTTCTGCCGCCCCGACTTTGAGGGTGTGATCGAGCGCGCCGTTGACTTCGCCGAGGCTTCCGGGTTCGCGATCGCCGAGGCTATGGCCCAGACCCAGGCGCAGTGCGTGTCCTCCGGCAATGCCTTTGGTTGCGCCTCCGCTGTCGCAACCGCTGAGGCGTGGGCTGAGGCCAGCGCCGAGGCACACTCGACCGCCGTCGCGGCCTCTGCAGAGGAGTGCGAGTGCCTGGTTGACGCCGCCGCGCTGTCCGTCGGTACCGCGTCTTCCTTCGTGGAGCTCATCGCCGATGCGTTTGCCCGCGCTGAAGTGACTGCCTGCGTCGAGGGTAACGCCGAGTCGTTCGCGGTCGCCTTCGCCTGGTGCTCTGCCCGCGCCTACGCTGTCGTCTTCACCAAGGTGCGTCCTGCTCCGCTGTCTCCGGAGCTGCAGCGTTGTTTTTTTCGTTGCACTGTGCTGTTCATGTGATTCCGTGCCAACAAAATACCTCTGTGCTATGCATGTGCTGTCCACTCCCCTGGCTGATGGGTCCACTGCTATGCATGTGCTGTCCACTCCCCTGGCTGATGGGTCCACAGGGGTAGGCGATGCCGAGCCGGTCGCTTCCTTTGTTTACCAGGGCGTTCGCTTCAAAACCAGGTCCTGAACAGAATTTTGTAGAGCCGGTGGTGCAGCTGCGAACAGAAGATGTGAACTGCACTCGTGTCTGTACCGGCTCATTCTTTGAGGTTCCCTCACAGAAATTCCATTGAGAAAGCCGCTGACGGCTCCGTGCGTGGGTGCAGGCCATCGCTGCAGCTCTCATTGAGGGCGACTGCTTCTCCACCACTGTCACCACCGCCATCACCGCCGTCACCGGCGCCGACTTCGAGGTCATTGAGGGCTGCGAGCGCGGCGACTTCGCATCTGGCGATGCCTCCGGCTCCACTGGCGGCTCCACCGCCGAGGGCGTACGCCCCTGTCCCTCACTTGCCATTACTAGGGCTGTGTCTCTCTGCCACACCCTGTCAATCGGCAGGATGTCCGTATCTCTGTCATGCAGCGTACGTGCAGAAAGACTCTGTGATTGCGAGTGCAGACCCGGCCGCTGTGCTCTGGCAGCTAGAGAAGTTGCGATGGATGAGAAAACTTTGCAGACTCTGGCAGTGTGTCCAGTCCATGAATGCAGAGCCTCAACCAACCAATGTACATTCCAAATCATACCATATGCTCAGCAGAACAGCAATAGTGTTTATGCTTCACAACAGATGATGTGCCCTTGACCTGCTCTGGGCGCATGTGCAGCAGACCAACGAGGACAGCCACTAAGGTGCCTCGGGCTCCTGGAGCCAGTGGAGATCTGGCGTGCACAGCAGTGGACCCATCGCGAATGGATGACGGAGGATCCGGCGCGGCGATGCGGAAATCCACCCAGAGACGTTGCACATGTGGCCAGTATGCCAGGCACATTTTGTGGAACTAGTACTGACGCTGTACTTGAACAGCATTTGATAGTATATTGTTGTAGAGCCTGGCTGTTGGCCATGGCCGCTTCAGCTGATTGCAGCCACGATTTGGCCCGTTTGTAAGCATTTGATTCCTTGCATCTGACTGTACATTTCAGCCAGAGATGCTGTTGCATGGTACACCAGTCTGTGACCTGTGCATTCTAGACAGCCGGTGCTTGCTGTAGGTACATCAGTGAATGTCACCAGCATTGTGCAGAGTTTGCAACCGACTTGATAAGCTCCTTGGACAGCTGTGATTCTTGAAACGCCCTGAAGAGGGCTTCTGTATATTGTATATTATGTGCTACGGATTGTCCACAGTGAAAGGTTCAAGGTTCACAACCTCCAGCACCCGGTACATTTACCCCCGTGGTCTGTATGAAGCTATCTGCTGCAGGCCGGGGTATTGACAGAAACATGGTAGGACTCATGTCACATCATGCCTTGTCCTGTGCTGCAGAGGTAGTCACATCATGCCTTGTCCTGTGCTGCAGAGCACCATGCAAGGCAATGTACAGCTCCACCTGCCAACAGCACTGGCAAAAAGCACCGTTCGATGCTCAGCTTAATACAGCATTGCCACCTGGCAACGCCATGAGTGCACAAGTAGCCCTAGCACCGTGCTGGTGACCCCGGGGTGGGACGCGAGCAACACAGATTATCAAGGTTGCAGAATACTTGAAACAGGTGCAGACAAGCACACCAAATAAAAATTATTCCATCGTTGATATCATTGCGCTCAGAAGGATGGGCATATCTACAGTCAGTAGGGCTGCACAGGAGATGCAGCGGCTGCAGAACACACATCCGCACACAGTGCCTATGCTGTTAAGCTGGATCATGACGGTCATTGACCAATCATATGAAAGCTATTACCTGCTGGATTTGCGCTGGGCGTAGCTGGCATACTCCTCGCTAGCATTCGCTCCGGACATGTTGTACACGTAGGTTAATTACATGGGTAGCTAGAAAAGGTGCTGCGGAAGGCGCCTGCAAGGCTCGTAGAGATTTCAAGACACCTTGCGTGCTTGCGTCGCGAGGGTGATACACTGCGGCACCTGAGCTTACGATAATGATTCATGGCAGGCGATGGAAAGCAACAGGATCGGATACTTAGCTTTTGATTGGTCTGCGTGACGTGAGTTTCGCAAGGCATGCGATTCACTGCGGTGCAATGGCCTTTTCAGGATATCCAGGCTCGAGCAGATTGTACGTTTGTAGAAACGTTTGCTGGTTCGCGACAGCGAGATATGCATGAGTGTGGCGATCACAATGTCTCCACGGCCCCACTGCCCTCAGCAGATCTGAAGGAATGAAACATTCCATTGCGACGACCACGAAAGTATGCATATTGTTTTCGTGCTCCTTTCCTGCAGAACTAGCTAAACACAGCATTTTAAAACCAAACGACCTCGTCGCAAGCGTACAATTGGCTGCGATCGCGTCTTGCGGGGCCTGATCTGACCTCGATAACACAGATGTTATTCGATTAGTTGACCTTGCTAGTCTGTACGCGGTGGTTTAATTGTGATTCCGGGCCATGTCGCTCGAGCTGTGGGGATCGCTATGCGCTGTCGCCAATCCCGCCGATGAACGAGCCACTCCCATCGACAGCATCTCATATGTAGGCAATGCTATAGGCAAGTTAGGTGATGGCTGGTCTGAAGCCCAACAGATGACGCACGGTTCAGCAAGTGAGGCGACTGTGCCCATCCTTATCCCGGGACCCGAGCTCACCTGGACCGAACACGGCCTCGGCCTCGCGCTCAAGCTTCAAGCTCAGAGCTATGGTGAGGTGTGGGCCTGTCATGACTGCTCAAGTAGGGCTGCTTGCAAATTCGAGCCCGCCCGTTTCCGATACAGTTACCATACAGGCATCTCAGCGACGCCAGCTCCCTTGCCACCCGCTGTATTTGAGGCAATTCTCTTCAGTTGGAATGTTGCATCTCGATCGCTGAACTGTCGTTCTCTTTCCGCGGGAGTTAACGTCAAAGCCAACGAAGATCAGCGCAATGCATCCGGGACCATGGCGAGACGTGCGTGCACGTCGTGTACATATGTTGATGTGGGGCATCAATTGGGACTCATTGTCTGTCAGGGCAGCTGGGCCTGCTCAGCTCGAAACCATGCTCCACGTCCTGAAATATGCAGTCTCACCTAGCTGGTGTGTCAGATCAGGTCATCTTGGGGGCATGTATGCATGCAGACTCTGGCGGACAGTTGCACGCTGGAGTCGTTCCTGGCACGCTGCTCGGGCTGCAGTGCAGACATCGACGCACAAGGCCTCCTCCTCAGGCCATCCCTCCTGCCCCTCCCTCCCGGGGCATCCGCTGCCCCGCGCAGGCCGGCGCCCGCGCAGGCCGGCGACCCGGAAGCGGCGCCTGATGCTCCGGCACCCGCGGAGGCCGGCGTCTTGCCAGCGGCATCCAAGCCAACAGCGCCCGCGCAGGCCGGCAAGCCGCGAGCGGCGCCCGAGCCGCCGGCGCCGCTGCTGGTGTGGCGGGCGACCCCAGACGGCTGCAGCGTCAAGGGCGGCACGGTGCGTGTCGGGGATGGGGCTGTTCTGCTGCTGGACGGCAAGGGCGCGTCGTTTGAGGGCACCACGTTCTCAGGTCCGCCTGCTGCTGCCGCCTGCCTCGCCCAGGTGCCTGTGCCTGGCTCTTTCCCGGCTGCCTCCCCCTAAAAGTAACAGCGCTGTTATTTTGCTACAACTCCATCTAACAGTTGGACTACTTGCTACCGCTCACGTTGTTAATGGGACAGACCAGATGCGCTGTGGCTTTTACACATGGCGCCATGTATACGTAGCCACCGTAGCCACCATGTATAACTCGTAGCCACTCGTAGCCATGTGTACGTGCTGTTTGAAACCTGCTCTATAAGGCGAGCCGCCAACAGCCTCTCCCAACATTGCTGAACTCCCCGTCGCAACGACTGATTGTACGTCAGAATGCATGACATCTCAACATGGATCCACCTGCAGCCGTGGGTCAAAGCACCTGCACCTACCCTGTGCAGGTGGCTCGCTCATCTGTGCCGGGGCAGACTTCTCCGCCACCTTCCACGGCTGCACCTTCGACAACTGCACCCTGCACGCTGTGCACGGCGCGGCCGTCACAGCGCACAGCACGACGTTCACCGCACCAACTCCAACGCCAACCACCAAAACACCAGGGGACGCCGCCGCCACCCCCTCCACCGGCAGCGCTGCCACCTGCCAGCGATCTGCCGCTCAGCCGACGGAGGATCATGCCACGGCGCCGCCTGCAGAGTCCCTCGCGCCCGGCCACGTCCACCGCACGCAGCATGCCGTCGTTGTGGACGGCGCCGGAGCCAAGGTAGACCTCAAGGATGCGACCATCACAGGCGCCATGCTCGTCTCACACGGCGCAGCCGCGATGCTATCTGGCTGCCGGCTGGACATGCGCATGCATGCCGCCGCTGCGCGCACGCATGCCGCCGCTGCGGTGTGGGTCGTGTCTGGGACCCTCACCGCGAATGCATGTGAGGTGACGGGTGCGCGTGTTCGATCAGGCGAGCTGCCCCCGCCTGTGTCCGGAGAGGGGACCGGGGCGGGCCAGGCGCAGGCAAGCGTGGGGTATGTGTGCGAAGGGGGGCTGCTGGAGGTGAAGAACGGCAGGGTGCACTTGTGTGGGGTTGGTGTTCAGATAGTGGCTACCAGCGGCAATGGGCAGTGCGGGGCTGTGAAGTTGAAGGGGGTGGAGTTTGATGCGTGTGAGACCGCGGTCGTGGTGGAGAAGGGCTGTTGCCTCGAATCACAGGGGTGCCTGGTGTGTGGTGACTCCCTCGATGCTGCCGCAGCAGACTCGGGCACTGACGGCCCAGCTGCGGCAGCGGCGCCGTCGGCGCCGCAGCGCCGGCCCCAGCAGCGCGGTGTTGTGCTGGCGGCGGCGAAGAGCGCGGTGCTGCGAGAGTGTGACTTCCAGGGGAATGATGTTGACGTGGACGTGACCGCTGCAGTGGCAGAGGGAGTCAAGGTGAAGCATTGCACATTTTCAGGGACCAGAAAGGGCGGCTCGTGCGTTCTCGTGACCGGCCGAGCGGTTGTCGAGGATTCTTCCTTCTCGAACGCCGGTTGCGGGGTGACGGTGAGCGCAAAGGAGGTGTGTGCTCTGCAGCGGTGTGAGTTTGGGCCATGCATGGACATGGGAGTGTGGGCCAGGATCGCCTCTCGAGTGGACGTGCGGGACAGCAAGTTCCACGGCTGCGAAGTTGGGATGAAGGCCGGTGCAAAGTCGAAGCTTGAGGTGACGAAGTGCACTTTTTCTGCGACTGCAGTCGGGATAGACGCAAGTGGTGGGGGCTTCAAGGTCACCGGCACGTGCGTTGACGGGAGCTGCAGCACCGCCGTCGTGAGGTTGTCTGGAGCCGGCGACAAGTGCGCGAGCGCGTGCCTACAGGTGTGCGAGTTTACACAGAGCGGGAAGGCGGTGTGGGTGAGGGGTCACAACATGAAGGCCTCAGTCACCGAGTCCCAGTTCCGCTCGTGTGGGATCGGCGTCCACGCGGAAGGCGCGACGAACACGGCAGTTGGGCAGTGTACGATGAGTACATGCAACCGTGGCGTAGTCATCGGCCAGTTGCCGGAGGAGATGGGAGGCAGGTGTGACGTATGTGGGCTGGGGGGGCGCAAGGGGAAGGCATGCGCATGGCGCGCGCTGAGTCTAGCCGGGGGCCGCTTCGTCACGGGGGCGCGGTGCCCACACCAGGGTGCTCTGACGTACGCTAGGGTCGAGGACGCCACCATCGACGACTCGACGCAGGAGGGTGTCTATGTGACTGCGTACGGGTGCGGGAATGTCACCGGGTGTTTTGACTACTGTGGCGTAGGGGTGAAGGAGGTGTTCATTGGTGGGAGGAGCAAGTTTTTTGCCCATGCGATGGCATGCGGGTCTGACGGCGCGGTGTTTGGTGCAAAGGCGTACCGCCTGCTCGGGCCGGAAGCTGGTTTTGAGATGGTGGAGGAGCGCATCTCAGGGGTGACCATGCTCGAGCCGATGATGCGGCAGGAGCCGGAGAACTTTATGTGAATCTCGTGAGTCGGTCATCTTTGAGCGTTGTGGTCCACATGCTTGTGCTATGAATTCGACTTTCGTGTTTCTGAAGGTGCTACCCGGGCCTGGTCGCCCCAGCAGGCCCCGCCGCTGCTTCAGCAACTTTGGAGATAAGACTCTTGTGTGGACGTAAGTTAACTCAGTATCTCAAGCCAAGTGCTTTCACACACGACAGCACCTCTAGTATTGTCAAGCATCTCTTGGGGAGCACTGCTGTCTGCCCGGTCACATTATTCTGAACAATCATGTGTAGCAAGTGTAGCTGTGTAGCGGTCAGTTGGTATCGAGCTTAAAGTAGTCTCCATGACCTGTAGAGATTCGTGTCAATGAACGTGGCCGTGCACATTTGCTCCACGGCATGTTGAAGGTACCGGTAAAATGCACCACAGGCATGCATGGCCAGATCCGTATGCGTCGCACTTGACGCTGGAGCTGCTATCTGTGTCTCCGGGATTCAAAGTGTTTCGGGGCCGCTGCTACGGGAACTTCTTGGTTCTCCTACGAAGGCAGGTGAATGTGGCTTGGGAGTGTTGTGTTCTATTCCAGCTACCCATTGTCGACCCTCCGCCGCCGTGGTGATTGCGGAAGCGGCTAGGGGGGTCGGCACTCAGGCCTCATGCACGTCCAATTGAACCGCGAGCAGCTCAGAACGCTCGAGACATCGCTGGGAACGTCTATAGACTCACAATAACCTTCTGAATGCTGCTGTATCTTTTGTTAAACTCGCTGGGCGAAATGGACCTTTGGCCCGAAATCCGTGTGCATGGCTGGGCAAAAAGCCCCATTGTGCCCAGCGAGCGCGAGAACGCGCCCAGCGGGACCGGAAGCATGGCCAATGGCCTCAGAACACCCTTATATGCCTGTAATGCATCCTGATGCGTTATAAATGGTCTATGTGTTGCTGCGGGCGGTACTAGTGTCGTGGCCTAGCTATGTAACTGAGCCATGCTCGTTGCTAGCATTGCTCGAGCCAGCGCAGCTGCGCGCAAATGCACTCACGCTGCGTGCATCCGTCTGCACATGCATGCATGCGCGACTGTGCGCTCAGCCGTGCCATCAGCCCTGAGGCACGCTTGTCTCTGCACTGCTTGATGTAGTTGCAGTGCTCATAAGCCTTCTCATCCTTGAGGAAGCTCGGCCGATTGGGGCTGAGAACGAAATTAAAATACTATCAATTACATCGGGATGAACGGCCTCTATGTTGTGACGTGCCGAGCTGACAGTGAAGAATAGGCAGTGCTCTGTGTTATGAGCATGTAAGGAGAAGCAAAGGCGTCGGTGCGGTGCGGTGTTGAAAGGGAGTGTAAGATGGTGCATTTAAAGTAATAAAGATATCAAGATACAGAATTCAAGTTCAAGTCAAGCAGTACCAAGTCAAGATCAAGCAAGACTGGCGTTCTCATAGGTACTTTAGGGCATTGTATTAGCACTTAAGACTGCATCAATTCGCATGGTGACAGTTAGTTCAGCTTACTCCCTATTACTTGAACTCATAAGCTTGTGTTGTCTAGGCCACTCACATGCCTAGCTGCCTTGGAACCATCCTGGTTCAGGGCCTTTGTAAGATCATGACACTAGTACATGCTCTGCCATGTTTGCTTCCCTTGGACACCATCGACCGCGTCGTTAGGAGCTATATAGCTCCTATAATATATTACGCACAGAATAATTACCGGAGATAGTTGAACATGGCTTTCCGGGTCTGGCGAGACTGTTGCTTGCCCGATGTGGCTGGGGGGCAGCTTGGCTGCTGCAATTTGTACTCCACAGCGCTGGGCGTTGTCAACAGTTGATCACAACAGAGCCAAGCACAGGTTCTACAGCACATCAGATTGCCATGTCCTGATAGCATGTGTGATACTTGTCCTTCCATCCAGCGTATTTGTGATGACCTGGTTGCATACATGTGTGACTCTGTACCACTGGAAATCAGTGTATCGCCTTCGTCAACAGATCAGGCATCAGGACCAGATCAGGACCATGGCAGAGTCTTAAGGACCATGGCAGACTGTCTCTGGTAACACTGTGCGTGGATCTACTGCATGATGGTGTGGATTCAGGCGAACAATGACGTGCCTACGCAAGCCTTCCATTCTGTAGAATGGTGTTTGCTTGCAGACCATGCTGATGATAGGCATGTACATTTCAAATTTGTATTCTGATCGCTTTTGAAGAACATGTCTGGTCGGTGGTGCTGCTGTCCCTTCGATCTTAAGGTGCAAAGGTGCACTGCTATGCAGTGTAGCATGCTACACTGACTGACCCGAAGGTTCACTCAGTACCGTATGGGCAGGCACCAAAGCGTGGGTAGTCTCACAACAATGCCATCTTAAGATGAAGTTCACAACACTGGAGCTGCTGCGATGTTTTGAGTATCTCTGCAAGGAGCACGTCGCCCACCTGCTCTTTGATCACCACACAAGACAGCTGCATATGTGCCAATAGTCCGGTAAGCTAGTCGAAATCATGGTAATCGATGGGATGTTTCCCGGTAGTATGGACGCCCGCCATGACGCTGGTCGGACGCGATCACCGCACGGTGACACAAGTCGAGGTGGCAGCCAGTTGAACATCAGGGCAACATATTATGGTGTTTTTCGAGTGCTCTCTGCCCACTGAGCACGATGGGCATACGCTGGGCACCGTTTGAGGCCATCTGAGGCGTCGCTGGGCAAAACGGGCTTTTTGGTCCAAAAATCCCGGTTTCGCTGGGCGTTTTCACCTGTTTCGCCCACACTACATACAATCGATTCAGAAGGTTATTGCGAGTCTATAGGACTTTTCCTTGTGTTCTGGAGCGCTCTGAGGTGCTCGCGGTTCAATTGGACGTGCATGAGGCCTGAGTGCCGACCCCCCTAAGCGGCTGCAGGCCTAAAAGCACTTATGCTGGTGCTCCTGTGCAGCAGTCAACAGAAGATTTCATTGCACTCCACATATGTTTATAAAACACATGTGGCATTTCATGTGACAGTCCTGATATCCCACAATGCACGTATGCATTACCCGCACATGATGTTGAGGCGGGCAAGGAAGTTAAAAGAAGAAGAAGAAGAAGAAGAAGAAAAGAACAAGTTTCTTGTAGGTTGACCAAATGTGTCTGCAAAGGATTGTACCAGATGCCACAGCGACTACGTCAATGAGCCTATTCAATGAGCCCATTCATGTTGGATCCGGTCACGCGAATGAACAAATTCATCAGAGCCTGCCTTCTTTGTGCCTTATTTCATCCTGGCCCACGCGCTGGCACCTAGCCTCAAATGGAAAACGTGCATTACGATTTCGAGTCACTGTCGCATGCTGGAACTCAATGCTTCGTCATGGTGCTTGCAAAGCACAACCACCAGAGTCGTGGTGCATGCAAACCATGACCACCAGAGTTGCGCATTCAGGGCGGTTGTTCCAGGACGGCTTGTGCTGAGCAACCTAGGCATTGTTGGATGCTGTGGCGGGTGGCCGAATCTAGGCCTGCATGCCCGGATTTCTTTTGTTTAGGGTATGTATACATACATATGTGCGGGCATCTGTATCGCAAGGACGCAGTTGCCGGGGCGCATGCAAATCAAACAGAACCTCCAACTTGGAGTGCATAAGCCAGCGCCGTTCGCTTGAGCAGAAACGGCTGCATGGCAATGCCCCCATGCACACCAAGACTGGTACATGCACACACACACACCAACACCAACACCGCCGTACGCGCGGCATGGGTGACCAGGCTCCGACACGCACCACCGTGGTGACCGCCAGCTGTCCAGCCGGGCATCTCCAGGCACGAACAGGATTCTGTGTCCCCCGGCCCCCCCCCGCCTCACATCCACATCTCCCCCGGGCTGCCACAGCGGCCGCAACGCAAAGCCATCACGAATGTCAACTCAAAGCAACACGCCCATACGCGTGTTGCGCAGTACACCCGATGCACCTCTAACACCACGTACGGCATATGCGGACATGCATGTCTCGGTCATGCCACAGGCAGGTCGACCTGCAGCTGGCAACAAGCGGAGCAAGCACTTGCAGCGCCAGGTAGTGCAGCTGGGTGGGGCCGCAGAGCACGGGACTCGGGGCAGATACCTCATGGAGGCGACGCAACGCGAGCGCAATGGGTGAGCCCCCCCCCGCTCAGCTGCAGATTGCAAATTAATGCAATTGTGGCCAGCGAGAGGCAAGAGGTTGTCAGCCGGGACCGCCATGTTCGGTCAAACCTTCATCAACTTCCGAACGTGAGGCGCTCGCTGAGCGAGCCACCGTGAAGCGCATGCTACAGCATTGAGGAAGAACTGCGCATTGTAACTTACTTGAAGATCCGTGTGCTGAATTGAGAGATGTCTTTCGTTTGCATGGCTGAAGCTTCTGGCTTAGTACCCCGAGCATGAGGTGACTAAAATCTGAGCAGAGAAACGTGGCTGTGTGTGTTACAAGGACAAAGCAAGCGAGGCAGGTAGCACCGCAAGCAAGAACCAGGGGAACCGCACACCACGCAGCAAGCCACACGAAGCTCACACCAAAACACCCACGCAACGGCAGCACCCTCGCCGGACACAGCCACACAGCCACACAGCCACACACACGCCCACACCCACACGCCCACCCCCAGCCGAACCCCGTCCACCAGCCAGGCGCACGAAACCCGGAGGCACAAGCAGCCAAGGCCGCCCAGCAAACAAACAGCGAGACCGCAACAAAAAACCCCCAACCCGGGGAGGCCCCCGCCTCCCCCAGCACAACCCCCCAAGCCCAGCCCTCGCACACCAACCCGCCCGCCCGCAAACCCACACCCGTAACCCCCAAAGTCCAGCCCAGCCCGCCCAAACTACCCGGCTGTGTCCCAAAGGCGGGCCACAAGCAGGCGCACGGGGAAGACACAAGAGAAACGCGGCACGCCTAAGCCGCCATCACAACACGTGGCTGTGTGCAGCCAATGGTGAATGTATTTAGGTGTACGTTCATGATCAGTCGACCGTATATATACCCAGCTTTTTAACAATTTGTATGCAGCCAATGTAGAGAAGGCGCAGCACAAGAGCTTCTGCTTTCAAATAGCAGTTGTGTGCATGCATTGTAAAATTCAAGTAATTCAAGAAATGTCTAACAATTGACTTCAATCAATATGATTGGTTGAACAATCAACGTCTTAGGATTGCAGTATGACAATTCTTTGTACTACTCCCAACGTCAGGAGACCGACGCTCGGTGACCAGGAGGAAGGGCCTGGACTGGAGGACGAGGTCACCGAAAGTTTGTCCGCAGCTTTGTCTCCGGGTGCAATGCCTCGACGTTTGTACTGCCACGTTGCAACACGTGGCCCGGATTGGGAGACAAATCGATCACAAACCTGCTTTCGGCTGCAAAGCCCCGTGCGCTGAGGTGGAACGTCTCATGATTGAATATTTATGACGACTGTGTCTACCTCCAATGTCTCGGCAGTGAACTTTGTCGGCATGCAGCACTGTATGCCTATGGCCATTGACACAATATCCCGGCTGCGCGCATCAGTCCTGGAGAAAGCGTGGAAGTGTCGAACACCCCGTGCACTCGTCACACCGTTGACGGCATTCCATTACATCGTAGGCCTACGGCAGCACTAGAACTAGGTTCGTAATGCGAGACACCATAAGCGTGGCGCTGCTGGAACTGGTGGAAGAGCTGCGCGATGTGCATGTGGATGCGCTGCATTCGAAGGAGCTTCATATTCTGCTGCAGAAGCAGCTGGAAGTGCAATCCGAGGCTGACGTGCAACGGGATCGAAGCTGTGAATCGACTGGGCCACGCGTGAGGGCCACGGGCGAACACGATCTGGGCGATGCTACAGATCCACACATGGGTGCTGTCGACGGGCAGGTTCGGGTCAGTCTCCGAGGAGTTCGTGTGTCTCATTAATACAAGCAGAGGCCGCCGACCGGCGCAAACGCGAAAAGTACGGCCGGGCCGGCGCGGGCGCGTTCACGCTGGTCCCGCTGACGCATGAGACGTACGGCCGTGTTGGCCCGGCCGCCTTTGCATTCCTCAACAGGCTTGCTGATGTGGCTGCAGGGTCTGGCGCGGCCTCTCGGCGGCGTTTCCTGGAGAACGCAATGCGCGATCTCTCGACGACGCTCTGTCGTGCAGTGGCGCGCCAGGTGCGCGCCGCAGCTCCGCTGATGGCACGTCACGCGGGCAAGGCAGTTTTGGCGGGACTCACAGTCCCGTCTGATGACCTCTCGCCGCTTACAGGCCATCCGGCCTGAGCGGTGGGGTGCCCCTTGGGCGCCCCGTCCGCTTGACGCCACCGACCTGTGGCCTCTGACTCCAGCTGGGCCGGGTCCGATGGGTGTGCGGGATGCCTTCGTTGGCATGTGCGGGGACTGCGGAACGGCTTGGGCGATGCAGTGTCCTAGGTGCGGTGCGGCGTGGGCCGGCGGGGCTGTGCGGCGGTGTGCCGGGCTGGCGTGGTATGCTGTGGCTTGGTGGGGTGGGGGTGGGTCTTGGGGCCAGGGCGGCCCCCGGCAATCGGGCGTCCATGATGGGCGGCCTCAGGCAGCAGTGTGTTGGGTTTGGCCCTGTCGTACGGCGGCGGGCGTTGTGGTGCTGGTGGTTGTGGTGTTGTGTGTCGGCCGTGGGGTTTGTGCGTGCGCGTGTGTGGGTTTGGGTTTGTGGGTGTGTGGGTCTGTGCGTGTGTGTGCTGGTGTGTGGGTGTGTGCTTGGCGGTCTGCGGGTCTGTGTCGCTTGCTGCGCCGGTGATGGGTGAGATGTTCGTGGGTGTCTTGGTGTTTGCTTCGTCTGCTTGCTCATTAATACAATACTGTATAGGTGACCACGTACACAGGCGTATACACTGTGTCTCTCACTGCCTTCCTACCGTGGTGACCATGTCGCAGCCACACGGATGCAGCCACGCTCAATGCTAGGGGCTAGTAGCTCTTGTTGTTCATGAGTTGTTTAATTGCGAGAGGTGGAATTCGTATCTGTGTGAGATTCGGTTTCAGTGTTTGTTTTCTCCCGTTCACTCTTTTGTAAAGAGTATCTGTGTACACGATGTACAGCAGAGGGGACGGATGTGCACAAACACAGCAACATGATTATGTGCATCTGTGCATGTGATTAGTGTAAAACTTCAGGTCTGGTTTGATATTGAAGGAGAATCTTCTTGCTTGTCGACGATGTGGCATGCGCCACTGTGCATTTGCTGCCAATGCCTTTTATGGTATATGCATTGAAAGCACACGCTTGAATAGTGTTTAGATCTGCCCTGGCATGTCACAAAAAAAAACTTGCAGGCTATCTTGAGGCAATGCCAATCCCTGGTTGCATTGCGCCGATGGCAACTCGCTGAGCGTGCGCATCTCAAACTTGTCAGGAGGCATTTCTGTTATGAACCGCGGCACCCACTACTGGACTCCTTGGACTTCTCGGAGAAGGACTGGCAGGACGATGTGTCCTTGGTTGTGAACAGCATCGGCGACTATGTAAGCCGCTGCCTTGCCAGTGGTGTACATCTTGACACCGTTGGTGACTGTGTGCCAACGATAGTGCCGGGGTGCGGCTGTGTGGTAGCTAAAGGCGCTGCGAACTCTTTTATCACGAAGCGGCAATGTGGGCTCTGCAAGCAGGTTATCAATGATCCAGCGCACAGTGCTTTGACTCCAAGCCGCGCATCGCTTCAGCTTCTGAAGGACATGAGTAACATACACAGGCCCGAAATTCTTCGAGCAAGTGCCTCAGGCGGTCCGATTCCAGGTGACAATCGCTGGCGTGGAGCTGAAGACAGGAATGTGTGCTACTCGCGTGTGGCAGCAAATCAGGTCTGGCTCGGCCGTGCCGGAGTCTATGGTACAAGCGCAGCACATGTGGCTCTGAGACGAATTGAGTTTCCTGATGCAGCAAGTAAGTCTCAAACAATGTATGCAACCATGCATGGGGCCTTTTCTCAGTACTACGCGAGTATCCTGTGCGACAGTGTCACCAAGATCGCAGGGGTGGGTTGGGGAAGCAGTGACATTGTCTGTGTGCTGGCCGGCATCGATTGTACCTTGCATTCATATGTGAATGACAAGCAACAGCAGGATGCCACGGACATCATTGAGACGTTGATATTACCTTTCAGAGTCTTGATGAGTGATGTCTGCATTCTTCACGGCCATGGCATTGTTCACGGCGGGATTCGGCCATCCACCGTGATGCTTGGTCCCGATCCCATCAGAAGTGACTACAAACATACCAAGTGGAAGCTCCTGCTCACAGACTTCAGCCAGTCGCACAGGCACTCCGACACATTTGATGTGAACTTGAACGCATTGTGCGGGGAGACCGCGTGCCGGGCTCCGGGCTGTGCATCCAGTCATGTGCAGCCGCGTGAGATGGAGGGCCATGTCTGCCCGGCAATCGACATCCATGGCCTCGGCCAGACGCTAGCCTTTGCGGCCAGGGACTGCCTCACATTCGGTTCCACAGGCGCCACCCCCGCCTCAGATGCTTGGCGTGATCTCTTTGCTATCATCCAGAAGATGACAGACACGCCACAGAGTTGCAGCCTGGTGAGCCTTGCCGCGGACCTTGAAGTCCTCAGCACCACAATGCAAATTGCGACTGATCATTGAAGCCAAGCTGGTGCGTGATGCCGCATGTGACTGCACATGCGTTCATACCAGCGTCTCATCCAAAGCAGCACTCCGTGCTGCATCCGACTCTGAATCATATGGAGAAAGTTTAGCTGCTTCTGCTTCTATGCTTCCGGTGGTGTTGAAGTCAGACAAGGCCATAGCCGCATGCTGCTTGCAGCCTTTTTGCCATGTGCACGGAGAGAGTGTTGGGTGCAGAGGCCTGCGCTGT
The DNA here is from genome assembly GCA_023078555.1 of Ulva prolifera. Taxonomy (NCBI): domain Eukaryota; kingdom Viridiplantae; phylum Chlorophyta; class Ulvophyceae; order Ulvales; family Ulvaceae; genus Ulva; species Ulva prolifera. Next base: position 737,444 of record CM041197.1, read on the forward strand.
CACAAGGCGATGTGGAGGACACGGCTCGAGTAAGGGCAACACGGTGGAGTAATCCGCAGTCCACATGAAGGCCCCGACACGCATGGACACCTGTGCAAAAGGCAGTCGCCAGATGTGGCCGCGATGAGCTTTGACGCGTGAAGTCAACTCTGGTGTCTGATACCTTTGAGCTGACAGACAGTCATGTATGTACAAAGTCAATCATGCCTTAACTACGATTGTCTGTTGCATTGATGTTCTCGAGATTAGCATTCTGATGTGATCAGTATGGTGATATGCCTAGAGGGTGTGTAAGGCGCTCCAACGATTTGGTACTGCATTTACGAAACATGGTATTTTCGGATTTTTCGGGGGGGGGGGGGGGGGGGGGGGGGGGGGGGGGCTGCGAGCTGTGCCGGTGCCGGCCAGGCTGCCACCTTGGGCTGCAGCGGCAGCACGGGCGGAGGTGTCGTAATGCATGCTGGCGCGGGGTTGCGTGTAGTTGGGAGTGGACCGAGTGCGGGTGTGTGGGTGTGGGGTGGGGTGTGTGGGTGCGTGTAGGAGTGTGTGGGTGCGTGTAGGAGTGTGTGGGCCCGGCCCGGGGTGCGTGTGGGGGTAAGTGCGTTTGGGTGTGTACATGTGTGGGTGCTTGTTCAGACTTGCATTCGGGCGTATTCGCGGTGGATGTTGCTCTCCTGTCGCGAGTGCTTTGCGTTGTTCGGACGAGTCTGTCTCGGGCAAGCTGCTAGCGGCCCAGCGCGAGGTGGGGCGCGCGGTCGCGGACCATGCGGCCTCACTCGTGCTACAGGGCATCGACCTCGACACGCCGGCCGGCAGGCGGGAAGCGGCGTGGCTCAGGAGCGCTTCGGGGGGGCCTACAGGCGCCTTACTCTCCGCTCTGCCGGGCGGCGTTCTCACCATGGGCGACGACATGTTTGTCCTGGCGGTGTGGCACCGCCTGCGATTCCGCGTCCCGACGGACGTCCCCCCCCCTCCGTGCAAATGCAGTGCAGGTGTTGCCGCCGAACCAGACCACGCCATGGTCTGCAAGAAGGTGGCAAAGGAGACCCAGATGCGCCATGATAACCTGGCTCGTGCCTTGCGCCTGGTCGCCTCTTACGCCGGACTGCAGTCTGCCCTGGAGCCGCTCTACCGTGCCCTCGCGAGGGGCGCGGGTGTTGAGCTGAATCGCCGCGGGAACGTCGTCGTGGTCATGCCGCGCCTGGAGATGGCGGCCGTGGACGTCGTGGTCACGCATGCGCCGGCGGCCTCATACGTGGCCGCTGCGGCGCGGGAGACGGGTGCGACGGCGGAGCGGGCGGAGGACAGGAAGCGGGACCGCTTCCGGCGGGACGTGCCGGACCATGCCGCGTTCCGGTTTGTTCCGTTTGCGGTCGAATCGTGTGGCTTCATGGGCAAGGCTGCTGTGAGGTTCGTCGGTCAGTTGGGGGATGTGGCCAGCGGCGCCGCTGCCAGTGGGCGCATCTCCAAAGGCGCGTTTGTCCAGTGGGCACTGCGGGTGTTGTCGGTGTCATTGCAGCGCGGCAATGCGGATATGTATCGGAAGTCTGGGCTTGTCATCTCTCGGGAGCAGGGGTTGCGGTATGATGCGGGCCTGGAGGACGCGATCCTGCCGGACTGAGTTGTGAGTGCGGTTGTAGTGTTCGTGTGTGTGTGCGTGTATGTTGCTGTTGATTCGGATGAGATTCGGTTTCAGTGTTTGTTTTCTCCCGTTCACTCTTTTGTAATTGCTATCATCATGATCTGCATCGGAGCATTGATGACCGACAGCTGCGCACGGGCCCGCGAGGCGGCCGCAGACTTGGCCGCAGATTTGTCTCCGGGTATACGTAGAATCGGCTGTCTGTTGATGAATTGCAAGTCTCCCGGTACATCAAATGTCTCCGGTCGAGTTTCGGCGCGGTGAGTGGCGATGGGAGACAAAGTTGCCACCGGGCTGTCTTCGATATTAATCATGAGGGGCATGGCTGGAAGTATCATCACGTCCTTTTATTGGACCAACTTGACATCACCTCGAAGCTGTCCGTGGTGGCGATTGTGGGTTAACCGTAACATATCTCAGAGATACACTGTCTGCACCAGAACTTTGACGCACTTCACAACTTCAGAGACGGTGGTCCTGCAAACGACATTGCGCTTTGAAGCACACTGGCCCGAGATCCTGCCATGCGAGACACGATAGGCGTGGCGATGCTGGAAATGGTGGCGGATATACGCGATGGGCAAGAGGACGCCCGGGATTCGAAGCACCTGCATCCGGACGGCAACATCAAGGTGCAGTGCGTGCGTCACCAGCGCTGTATATCGAAATTTCATGATATCTCCTGTGATCAAGTCGAAGATGGGGTAGCAGTTTCACCCACCAGTGCTAACCACGCGCAGTCTAGCTGTCTTGACGAGTCTGAAGTTCTCCAAACTCTGCAAGCTGGCTCTGAGGACAGCGTCAACGTTGTCAAGTGTGTGCATACTCAAAGGCATGCACTGGCTGCGTGCATGTCCACTTAGGACTTCACATTTGGAACAAATGCCGTTGTTGCCATCATGATGCGAACATCGTAGCGTGGACGGCAGATACATCACCCGGCAGCAGGCTGCTGGCATCACCTGGTGACAGGCTTCCTCAAGCTCGATATCAGCAGGCGCCGATCAGCATACACAGGTCCTTATCGCTGTGGTCTATGTTGCTTGCTGCCTTACGATCTGTTTGGCGGAGTGCTGTATCAGATGCGCTAGTGCAAATTGAAGGCTACTTAGTATACTATAGCATGCATATACTTTTTAAAATGGATGCAGCCCCGTGTGTACACCAATTTCGTATAATGACCGCTGAAAACACTTGAATCCTGGTGCAGTGCGCCTCTGCTGCCAGTGGACGACAGGCCAGATGTTTTAGGACTGCTGTAATAGCTGTGCAAACAAACGTGTGCATATGCATGATGTGCATGCTACTATTGACCGGACCACCCAGACTGTTGGTGTCAGGTCAACAAGGAGATGCTGCACAGCCTCTTCTAACTGCCAAAGCGCTTGCTGCATATGTGATCCTGGCGCTGCCCTACAGCAAACTCCAGGCAACAGCTTAGGGAGGGCCGCGGCGCTGCAGCGCGTCCTCCCGAGAAGTTGCCTCGTATTTGATTTGTCGTGCAACGAAACATGCATTGCAATTGTGCTGCTCGGACTCTGGCGCCGCCAGTGGCAGTGGCGCCCATTCGGGGTGCCTGGATCTAGGTGGGTGCGTGTGCCAATCGTGTGCAGCATGCCGTGCGGGTCTACAGCGATGCTGTTAAGCTAGCTCCAATGATGTGTGATTTCCGAAACGGTGTACTTGCTGCTGTGGTGCCTGCGGTCACACGCCATGCATGCGGCGTATAGCAGGGGAGCATTCACGTGGGAGGCATGCAGTGGAGAATGCAGCCTGCACTCAGCAATGTGTGTGAGATCTGATCAACCATGTCGCATGCAGCCCGATGACCAGGCCATGGCCAGGCTAGAACATTCTCCATCTGCACTGCACCGGTGGAGGACTGCGGAGCATGAACACATCCGTTCTTTGAGAGCCCTGATTGGTCCTATACATTGTAGCCAACTCGAGATCCCCGTCAGCACTTGGAGGGGGGGAATACATCTGGCGGTCAGCTGTTTTGCAGACAGCATACGCTATTGCCACGCTAGTGGCACACGGCTTGACACTGCGGGCGAGTCTGTGCCGACGATGGTGCCAGGTTGCGGATGTGTGGTGGCTAGAGGAGCCGCAGTATCCTTCTGCGCGAAGCGACGATGTGGGATATGCAGACAGATTATCAGTGCTCCGGAAAATGTCGAGTTGACAACAAGCTACGCGGCACTTCACGTGCTGCAAGATTTAAATAGCAAGAACAGACCAGAGTTTCCGCACCTGGATGTATCTATCGAAGATCGCATGAATATGGGAGGCTATGATGCAGAAGCTATGAGAACTGTGTTTGAGGACAGCCTTGCAGACGCACGCTGGCGCGGAGCCCAGGATCAGGCATCCTGCTATGCAAGATTCCATAGCGCACACGTCTCCATACGACGACTCGGCACAGAGTGGGGCAGACTGAACAAGCACCTGGAAGAAACTACAGTAAGACTGCTGAAGTTTCCCGATGAAGCTGCCATGTCGCAGAGGATGTATGCAACTGTACATGGCATCTTCTCACAATATTATGCATTCATCTTGTGCCCGGGCGTTGCCAGAATTGAAGGGCTGAGTTGGGGCACCGATGAATTGACAGTGGCGATGCCGGACATCGATCGTACATTGCAGTCGTATGTGTTTGAGTTCAACAAACAACAACGTGCGGATAAAGAACAACTGCAAAGGCTACTTCTTCCATTCAGACTATTGGCAAGTGATGTCTGTAATCTCCATGGCCATGGTATCGTCCACTGCGGGATCCGGCCGTCCACCGTGATGCTCCATGTCAATGCGCGCCAGCACCGCGCTGAACCAGGCATGCACAGGCTTCTCCTCACGGATTTCAGCAAATCGCACAGGCACTCTGATTCGTTTGACGTCAATCTGAACGCAATTCCACGGGACAGGGCCTGCCAGCTGCTGGGCTGCGCGTCCGACCATGTGCAGCCGCGAGAGATGGAGGGCCACGTCTGCCCGGCGGTCGACATCCACGGCCTCGGCCAGACCCTTGCTTTCGCTGCCAGGGGCTGCCTCAAGGAGAACCCTACATGCCACACCGACGTCGCAGATATCCGAAGGGACCTGCTTGCCATCATCCAGAAGATGACGGACACTCCGCAGAAGTGTAGTCTCGTGAGCATTGCAGCTGACCTGGAGGACCTCCGGGTCACCCTCAATCTGGTGCGTGCATCTACATTGTGCACAGACGATGTGCTCGCGTACCATAGCCTCTCTGTGTGGCCGAACTCCATATATATTGAATTCCGGGTTCTACTGTGACAGATCATTTGCCCATGGGTTACAATCTGATATGATTTCAAAGCAGCCAGAAACATTGCAGATGTCAACTCAGAGCTGAAGCACCTGAAAGGGTTGAGCTTGTGTGCAGAGGCTTGGGTTGTCTCGGAATGCTAGCTTGCCGATGGTGGCAGTCGCTGATCATGATGGCCCATAGCCTCAGTCCGAAGATGAGTTTCGTCAGGATCTGGAAGACCTTAGCTTGGTGCACATCTGCATGCTAGGTGGCAGACGCGTACGGTCAGAGTGATTGGTGAAGGTATAGATGTGCCAGACACGCAGGTGGCAGTAATCCTGCACCCGAAGCAGCGAGAATGCTAGAGACCATGTATGGCGTGTGTCCTGGCCGTACTACCGTTGATGAGACAGGACATGGCAGTACGCTGGCTGCGTTCCTGTTTCGTTGGTGATGTGGATCTTCCTCTCATGTACATGCCTGTGTTGGAGGAGTAGGTCTAGAGCAACGCACGCGCACATGCACCAGCATCGACTCGTGTTTCAGCACATGTTCTACGCAGTCAGCTGTGCACATGGGCGAGCATTGAGTTGTACATCAGCATATCCGAACTGTCAGATCTGCTTCACAGATCTGCTGCGCATGCCTGATCGAATACAGTGCGAGTTGACGCATGACTGTGTGCCGGGGACCTCCTGCGGCGCTGATTCATGCACTCATGGCGGCAAGTGCACACCCCAACATCACCCACAATATGACCGCGGCGGCTGCAAAGACGCCTGGCCATAGCCAATTAGAACCATATGATTTCCCATGCATGGGAGAGGCAGGCAGTGGGAGTCATCGAATGAAATGTGAAGAGGGATGGCCGAACGGCAATCATATTCTACAGCCAGTGGCATGTGCAGGGTCACACAGACGTTGCGATATGATCACGTATGCATGCCAGTGTGTGCAGCGCAGGGGCCCTGTGACATCGACAACTGTGCTGCAGCGTGGTCTGTGCAGGCCCGCCGGCAAGATCGAGAGGAGCCTGATATATCTTGTGATGTAAACTCTTCTGCAAAAGGGGGAGCCATGCGACTGCTGGTCAGGGTCTGTCTTGCGTAGTGAAGCAGTTGCAGGCACTCTGACATAATGCTCGAACGAGAAGAGCAATGATGTAATATGCACACACAGGATGCGCACCAAGACAATTCCACAATCGTCCTAAGGAACCTCAGCGCAAGCGAGGCATGCACTAGTTGAACAAAGAGGATGCTAGAAATGTACGAAGTGCGTCATGAACATTGGCGGTCAGCGAACCTCCTGCCACTGAAGACCCAGAAGCCATCGCAGCCGGGCTTCAAATGGTCCGCAGGCAGTTGCACGCAGACCAACATTGGCGGATTAAAAAACCGTGGCCCTATCTGCACATCGCAATGTCTGGAGTGGCAGGACATTGGCAGTGGCGGTCACAGCGTGCAGGCATCTCAAACACTCCACTGGAGCGACTCCAGGCTCCATCGGGAGGGCTGAGCTCTCGATCCAAGCCGGACATACAATCAGCCTGCAGTGACACACCACCTTTCCCATGCGTCTAGGTACCAAAAACATATAATCCCGATGCGCAGCCGCACGATGCCATGCAGAGGCCATTGATGAATGCAGGAGATGGCTGGGGCCAAGGGGTCGTGGCCACCTGCACCGCCCGTTCTGCCTTATCACAGCAAAGTCTTCTCGTTAAGACGTTTTTACGTGGCAAGAGACAGGCTAGGCTTCCCCCACTGATCCTGCTGTACGTATACTATGGCTGCACGGAGCACCGACAGAGCGACACACTGCTGGCCCAGTTGCGTGGCGTCGTGCACAACGCCTGCAAGAACAGAAGGACTCTTATGTACAATTTTACCTCTGATTCGTTTGAAGAATTGTATCACCGACCATGGGTACCGGAGCGCGGCCGCATGCGAGCGAGCTGCTGCTCAATGTTCGTCGAGCATCTGTGCACAACAGCGGGCACACGGGATAATCACACAGACAAAGCGTATAACTCAACTTCTTGATGAACGGCCTACTCTTGCAGCGGATTAGCTTGATCACAAGCAAGCGTTACTCGCATCACGTCACCGCGCCTGGTGCAGGCATGCTCAGCAGCTGCAATCGACTGCAAACAGGTGCGCATGATTTGTGCGTTTGAATTGTTCACGAGAGGTGCTGGTCGCTGGGATGTGCGTCTGTTGGGGTCAGCTACCGGCATCATGCATGCATGCGGGCTATTGCAAGCGGCAGGAGTCGGCAAGGTCTAAGAAAGCGAGATGTGCAATGGTGCTGGAAGCTACAGGTCTTGAGAATCATGCAAATTGCATGTGATACATCATCGTCATGCAGGTGTATGGTTGTTGTTCAGGCGTTCCTTGCGAGGTCATGGCGTCAGGATTGACTAGCTCCGGTGAACGGTGACCAGTTCAACTCCCACGTATCTGGTACCACTATCGAAGTTTACGCAAGTGCACTGCTGCATCTTGCTGGTCGTCCGTCTCATAGTTCTGCGTGCTGGGCGTCGTCAGCTCGATACAGCTCGACCAAGGCATGCTGTCGACAGCGGGTGGAAAACCAGCTACTACCGATCATCAGTTCCTTCGCCTCGATAATAATCAATGTCAATCATGCCCAGGAAGTGAGGCGTGTCGTCCTCGTGCAGGTCTCTGCATTCGATGCTACAAGCCACAGTGTGATGTCTCCCGCCGTCCTGGATACGGCAGCCGGCTTGGCTGCCATGCTTCAAGCTACTGACAGTCGTAGCTTTGCATCAGGACTACCTAGTCTGGCTGGATATCATGTTAGGCTTGCTCGATTAAGCATAGCCAGCTACCTGACGTGTGTGTCTCTTTGCAAGCAGGCCTGATTGCCACAGAAGGCAATGTAGATAACAACGTTCTGCCTAGTCGCTGGTGAAGCGAGTTTGTTGTTGTTGTATCAAAAGGGTATCAGGACTCACTGATGTACGCACTGACCGCAGAATGGACGAGCCTCATCTTGCTCTGCTGTGACATCTCGCGACAGATCTAGCATTTCTGTCTGTGTCTGCTGCCCGAAAGCACATGTTCATATCTGCTTGCTTTAAAGCTCGGACACTGCTTGGTGCTGCACACCAAGCCCTGCTGGGCGCTGCTACTGATCTCGAAGACACTGTGACAACATGGACATCTGCTCCTGAGACCATGCTCCTGACACATGCACACGCTGCCCCTTACATCAACTTTTGTATCGACTACATACCACGTTCTTGCGACGCTGCAGGCGATAGGTCACACCGCTGATCCTCTCAAGCTGTTGCTCCTGCACATTACAGAGTTAGCATGAGCATCACGTCCTCCGCTGCCACCGCCACGTTCTCTGTTCCCCTACCTTACTCTGCGCAGTCAGGGTTCACGGCAGCAGTATTCAGTTGTCCAGGTGTGAAATGGACACCAGGGCGCCCCCGATTGCAATGCCATACAGTGCAGGAACCCCCGGGGGGTTGAGGTGCTCAAAAGATAGCCTGTTGAGTCCGCAGCAACGCCATCTAGCAACGCCGACCCACCGCCGAAAAGACCACAAGGACGCGACCGTATGCCCGACGCACAGCCAGCAGCGTCCTGTGCACTCCATGGTCTGTCGCCTGCAGCTGGCCAGAGGCTCCCCAGGCGTGAAGCGTGCCAGGGATCTGCCAGCAACACGCTCAGAGAGCCGCTCACCCGCTGTGCTTCATGAAACTATCCACACCAGTCACTTTTCCAAAGCCATCATTCATGGCGACGGGCCTTCGGCACGACGTCACCAGGTGTCATTGTGTTGAAAAGGAGCCATGATTGGCGGGCCGCCTTGGACTGAAACCGAGCGGGTCATCGATGGAGATCTGCTGCTGGAGATCTGCTGCAGCAGCCCGTGCACATGATTAACAGGCAAACGTCGATAAGCTAGCCCAGAGTATGACCTTTTGCCGTGCCAGCTACACTCGCTTCAATACATGTGGGACTGCAGAGTGGTGGCATGCATTGAGGCCATGATGCAGGGGTTCCCAGGATTTCCCTCACTGTTGGCAGCCAGGTCTGTATGTGCGGGAGCGGCATGGCCTACGGATAAAGGCACAATATGAGCCACGGGGGCAACTACGGAATGCGGGCCTGCAACTTGATGCTGTTGTGTTCCGGTGATCAGGCCAGGTGGTTATCGTGCAGGAGTCCGTCATTCCTCAGCGGTGCCGCTGCTGGGGTGCACCTGTTCATGGCCGAGAGTCATGTCAGCATGTCTGCGTCTGCGCGGAGGCAGGGACGACATGCAGGTTTCAAAAACGGTGGTCATATCGGCCGGGCAGGGTGGCCCTTGCAACACTGTCGTTGCAGTCCTAGGCACCAGTGTTGATCTAATTGTTGGCACAATTGACTCCTGTTCTCTCGCCAGCACGGCCGTAGTGTCGCGCACTACGGACGCCACTGCCCCCACGGGAGGTGTAGTTGTGGAGTAGCCGAACCACGCTCCTGCAGGACGGACGTGTGTTTGCAGAATTCCCACCGCTGTTGTGACACTTCTATCAAAGGCTAATATGGCAACGCCTTCTCCCATTGCTCATCAGGGCGTCAGCAGCTTGTCAACAGCCATGGATCGGCCACATGATGCATGTGATTCATTGTTACCAGGTGCATGTATCACTGTATCACTGGCTGCAAAGTGTAAAAAAAAATGAAAAACACACACACAATGCCAGCGCTACTCACTTTGTGCCTGCATCAAGGCATCCGATATGTCAAGAGGCACTATTGGCGATCTATGTAAAACAGCATTGGTTCACGCACTGATGTGAGCCGGAATCCATAGCTGCCTGACTGACAAGGCAGAACGCTTGCACCCGACCGATGCGAACTCGACCAGACGATCACTAATCGGAGTGATTGCCAGCTTGCTTGCCAGAGTATGATGTAGCTACTACTATAGAGACACGTAGATGATTGCGACCAAGTGGCAGGGGAGCAGTGCTGTGCTGTCGGCCGGTGGATCCGACTACAAGATGCATGTGATAGGATGTGTGTATGAACAGTTTAGGAACATCCTGGTTCGAAGAAGAAGCTAGGTATGTGTTGAACAAAACAGGGGCTACACACGTGCAGTAGAGGCGATGATCCGTGGTGATCAGAAAACCGCCTCCCATGAGAATGTCTGGAGCGTCTGTCTGTATCTGCTGCAGCCCCACATCCACAGACAAAATTAAAATATGGCAATGCATATCAGCCACCGGATGCCAGTTCACATGAACGTTGTATTTTACATGAGAGTGATGGGGCGTGCAGAAGTCAATATTGGCAGTGGCTCGGACACGCATCTAGCAGTACAAACTTCCAGAGCTAGGCCGAACACCGCCACCAGGTAGCAGTGACAGAAGATGTACCATAGAGCGTTGATGTATGATGCCCGTGCAGCCGCATCTGCATGAGGCTGCAAAAGGCCTCAACTGACATGGAAATGCTGGGGCCACACGCACCTGCACCGGTGCGAGACTCCTGACCATACAGCAGAGCAATCACGTCAGAAACGGGGTTCAGAGTGCAAGAATGTGCTGTGGTCATGGCGCAACCTGTGTCCCACGCCATGCCAGGTTGGTGCCTTGGCACACCATTGCTTGACCCAGTACGCAGCATGGAAGGCTACACCTTCAAACATGATACATAGACCTAAGCTTTCCGTTCACATCGCTTCTCTAGCATCTGCACGACACTGGCCCTGCACAGCGTCGTCGGTGCAAACGAGCTGCAGCGCCACGATAGTCAGGGACCTACGTGCGTGCTATAGATCACAGCTTAAATATCAAAGCAAAGGTTAACGAGTTCATGGCGAGATCATGGTTGACGGCCAACCGCCTAGGCAATAGGCTACATCGTACGTCCAAGCAATGCTCGCAGGACGCCATTCACCAGCTAACTCACGACGCAAGCTCAGCGGCTGAAGTCAGCTGAACGGGGCTGCCTGTTGTGCCACCCGTCAGCTTTTCTGAAGCTTACGAGGTGGTGCGGCAGCCGGGGTGCACAAGTGTCTCGGTGCATGCGGTCTGTATTCATGCGCCAAGATCCACCGATCGCAGCGAGCAGTGCGGTGATGCTGGAACCCCTGGCACCCGAGATGTGACCACGGCCATACAGATGTCGTCATAACATTTCCTTTCCACACACTTCCGGCTCGCTACTGAATCACCTCTCGCGACATCAGAAGTCCCTGCGAACGTTCGACAGTTCAACGCCAACATATTTCTTACCTTTCATACGCCTGACGCACGTTTATTTTCGAAGTATATGTACAGGAAAGCAGGAGTCCATGCCCAGCGCAGTCGCCCTGGAGGCAGGCAGGTCGTCAGCGGTGTGTCGGCAAACGGGCTAGTGCGGGTGATCGGCTCCTTCGCCTTGACTAGAGTAACCCGGTTGATGAGGGCCTTTGTTCGTTGATCCAAGCTGACAGGGTCAGGCATGCGCTCCTCTTGCAGGCCTGAGCATTCGAAGCCCCATAGCACAGTCTCCCGCACTCGTCTCCACAGCCGTGTGTAAGACTAGATGTATCTCACGAATATGACTATGTGCTGCATTGTATTTACTGAACTGCTGCGTTCTTTGCTCGGTCAAGCATGCCCATGCCGCTGATGTGTCCGCACACTGTGCACCCAAGTGGTGCGCAACACAATGCACTCCCATGTGTATTGCCTGCTCATAACGATTGCTGCAGAAGCTGGTCCGCTACCCATCATCATTGACACATCAGCTGAAAAGCAGTGATTGCCGTGTTAGACAGGCAGACTTTCGTAGCCTGCGCGTGTGCTGCTTCCTGTGACTGCTCTTGCGCAACTCTAGCAATTCTGTTGGGTCCAGAGGCTCCACCTCAACATCAAGGACATGGTCACCTTGATCTGCAGGATGGCGAGAAATTCCAGGAGATCACATAGGCACTGTGTACCCATTCACATCCGCTCCCCAACTCATTCTCGGTCCAACCAGCAGCACATGCTTGTCCACCTCAATTTGTGGACGGAGACGTACACACCACCGTTGCTGGTTTGGATGGGCAGGTGCTCACTGGGGGTCACACACCGTTCTCGCTTGCGATGCTGCGATCAGGACAGTGCACTGCATTCCTCTCTGATATCACATCGCAGCACAAAGCATCTGTGACTGCCAGGTCGTAAAGAGGATAATGTAGTCTTGCTGCAACTTGCAAGGTGGACCTGACTGCGTGGATGCACCGCCCCTCGTGCCCCGGCTCTGTAGGTCAATGTGCCCTGGCTGCACCTACAAAGTGCGTAGGTGCAGGCGGTGAGTTTGTAGCACAAACCAACTATCCAGGCAGGCGACATAGCACAAAGCACATAGCACAAAGCACATAGCACATAGCACACGTGATTTCGGCTCCATTGTAGCAGAAGCAGATCTCACACGTGGAGCCATTCACTCAGCTTTGACTGACCGTGCAATGTCTTGTGGTGCAGACCACCCCCTTTGGCTATGTCTGTCTATTCGGATTCACTCTTCTGTAAATGTACACAGTCCTGTGGTGATCGTGGTGGTGACGCTGGCGACGGCCAGGCCTGTTGATGTGTTTCCTGTACTACTATTAGACCTCTAGTAGACCCTGATGCTGGGGGCACGCGCCATGAGGGAACCAGGGCTGTGTAGGAGAGGTTGACCATGCGGCAGAGGTTCCACTTCACCTTGAATTTCACGCTGCAGTTGGCTCATCGTGCATGCCGCCACAGACACCATTAGAATTGCGGTGCGTTGCGTATTTTGAGAGGCCTTTCCAGGCAGTCTTGAGCTGCCAGCGGGCCACCTCGAGAGCGGCTGTGACACGGGTTTTAGATTGTGCACGTGGCCGTCTAGGCGTGCGTGTGAGTATGTATGCATATTAGCATGTGTCACAAGGACACATCTCGCAGCACCACAGTACTAGTCTCCCCATGCACTACTAGTATATCTTTATATAGTATATAAAGAACCACTGCACGGGGGAGCTAACTCTGTCACTCCTTACAGAACGCCTGCCTGACGCCGCTGCTTGCCAACGTCCCCTCGCATATCAATGCCCGCACCTCCAAACGACCACGCCTGCACGTGCACCACCGTGTCTGCGTCCTGCTGCACAGCTGTGAGACCAGGCTCGAACATGCATGAACGCCAGCTGGCCAGCACGCCACCTCCAGGCACAAAATTTGTCTGGTAACAATACCCACAGCTTCCAGCTCTCAACCTCACACCCATATCTTCTCCTCAACAGCTGCCGCTATGCAAATACATCCGGCCGGCAAGCAACATACCCATGCCCGTACTTCACACTGCACCCGTTTCAACCCCATGGCCAATGCCGCAGCACGTCTGGGTCTGGGTTATGCTGCAGCTGTAAGTAGGCCTCCCCGGCGCAAGGCACAGCAAGCACTCGCGACGCTGAAAACATGGCGAGGCCGTAAAGCCGGGCAGCGGCCGGAGACCGCCAAGCGGAGACGCAACACGGATGAAAATGGGACCACTCTTCGATACGATCATGTTGCGGCCCGTGAGCGACGATCCTCTCGAGAGGTCATCAGACAGCACTATGAGGTTGGCCAGATTGGCTTCAAGCCGGCGGCGTCCGTGCATGCGCCAGGTTCACATCTAGCGGGCGATATCGATCAGACATACGCTTGGCCATGGGAGGTTCATTGGCCACTGGCAGTTCAAGTTGGGGCGTGTGGCTGCTGCTAGTGGGCGCATTCCAAAAGGCGCATTTGTCTAATGGGCGCTGCGGTGGTTGTGTGTGTTACAAGGATAAAGGCAGCAAGCCGGGCAGCACCACGGAAGAGCAAGCAGACGAATTCGAAGGACACACCCAGACACCCACGCACACAGCACCCATCACGCTCAGAAAACCTGCCACGCTCCCAGCAAACGACACAGATCTGCAAACCGCCATGGCGGTGTTGCAAACACACCCAAAAACCCACACAAGAACGCACAAACCCAACGGCCTACACACAACCACCCGGCATCCAACACCACAACGCCCGCCGCTGGACGACAGGGCCGTGCCCAACACACTGCAGCCCCAGGCCACTCATCCTGGCCGCCCGATTGCCGGGGGCCGCCCCGGCCCCAGACCCCACCTCACCCCCAGATCCACAGTACACCAAGCCCTCCTGGCACACCGCCTCGCAGCCCCGCCGGCCCGCGCTGCAGCGCACCCGTAACGATGCGCTGCCAAAGCCGTCCCCGCAGTCCCTGCACATGCCGACGAAGTCATCAAGCAAGCCCAGCGGACCCGGCCGCCTTGGAGCCATCGGTCGGTGGCGCCAAGTGCGGGCGGGGCCCCCGAGGGGCAGGTCACCGCTCAGGCCGGGTGGCCTGTTAGGGTCGAGAGGTCATCAGACGGGACTGTGAGCCCCGCCAAAACTGCCTTGCCTGTGTGACGTGCCATCATGATCAGCAGAGCTGCGGCGCGAACCTGGCGCGCCCCTGCACGACACCTGGCGCGACACTGCACGACAGAGCGTCGTCGAGAGATCATGCATCGCGTTCTCAAGGAATCGCCGCCGAGAATTCTCGGCGCCCCTACACTGGAGCTCACTGCTACGCCAGCGCGGCCGAGATGTGTGTGTCTCTTGAATTGCCTGCATTGCTGCGGCAGTGTGTACACGTGTTACAAGGACAAAGCAAGCAAGGCATGCCTGCGCAGGTATCACCACAGGCAACAACCAGGGGAACGGCACACCACGCAACCAGCAACACCGCATTGCTTCGAAGCTGCGCCAGACCCTGCAGCCACATCAGCAAGCCTGTTGAGGAATGCAAACGCGGCCGGGCCAACCCGTCCGTACGTCTCATGCGACAGCGGGACCAGCGTGAACGCGCCCGCGCCGGCCCGGCCGATTGCTCAGGGGCACACCGGGCCGTTGTTGCGTGTGTCGCTGCAGAGCGGTGATGTTGCAACATCTCATGAGATGTATTGAAAGTCGGGTATATGTATTGTCATCTCGCATGAGCACCTTGAAGGGTTGCGGTATAATGCCGGCCCACAGCCAGCCCGCATCTGACCAGAATCGGATGACCTTTCAGTCGGCAGGATCGGACCGAGGCGTGGGCGCGGCTGGCGCGGTGTGGTATTTGCCTTCTCCCTTTAACTCTTTCGTAACGACATGATGTCGTGGGCGCGGTTGTGGTGTGGCCGTGTGTTCACGGCTGTTGATTCGGATGATATTCTTTTATGGTATTTGTTTTCTCCTGTCCACTCTTGTGTAAAATTTCACGCTTGGGAGGCTGCCGCGAGTTTGTCAGCAACTTTGTCTCCGGGTGCAATGCATCAGCGTCTGTACCGCCACGTCACAACGCGCGTTGACGGGCGACAAATTGTGCGCCAGAGCGCCTCCGCGTCCCGAGTCCTTCGTCTCGAGCGCTAGCGGAACTGAAACGGCTGACCAGCTTCAATACCTTGGCAGTAAACATGATGTCGGAGGCAGCACGCACGTGGCCACTATAGGTAGTCAGCTGACTGTCGAGGTGAACATCGATATCGCGGCGGCCCGACAGGTCTTGGACACAGCATTGTAGCGTCAATCGATCTGGTAAACTTTCTATAGCACGTATACATTCGATCCACTTATTAGCTTACGGCTGCACTTGACCAGTGTTTGCAATGCGGGACGCCATAGGCGTGGCGGTGCTGGATCTGGTGGCGGAGCTGCGCGATGTGCAAGTGGATGCGCATAAACAGCTTCAAATCCTACTACAGAACCAGCTGAGTTTGCAAAGCGAGGGTGACGCGCGAGGGAGTAGAATTTGTGAATCGGTTGGGCTACGCGTCAGGGCCCCGAGCGGACAAAATCAGGACGATGCTCCAGATCCACACATGTGCACTACTGATAAGCAGGTGCGGGAGTCACACAGATTCGCCGCCGCATTGGGCGTTCCTCTGCTTGCTGGGTGCCCAGGCGGTGCAACCGGCCACCGGGCACTCCAGCTTTGTCCTTGTAACACATGTACAGAATAGCCGCTAGCTGCTTGACAGTGGATCCCGAGGAAAGCTTAAGCTTGGCCGGCACCCGCATGTCTCTATCTTGTGAAATGTCTGCTTGAGAGCTTGCTGCTCCGAGTTGTAAGCTGCTCGTGAGCTCGCGATCTTGTGTGTGTGTGTATGGTGGAGCCCTTTCTGCCAGACAGTGTGCACACATGTGGGTGGATTCTTGAGTGAAAGGTCAAAGCATTGATGCAGTGACTCCGAGTCTGACGTTGCGCCCCGTTTGTGCACCATGGCCGATACCTAGGCTTGCAATCTGACACTGCGGATCCACCGTTCCGGAAACGTGGTGACCAATTGCATTGACTGTCATGTACACGTGTAGCACGCACTTGCGGCTGCGATGGAGTAGCACCTTGTCAATGCACATTTGGGGTGCCAGGTGCAGTTGTGCGTGTGTGATCACTCATGAGTGGTGTGAGACTTCAGGTCTGTTTCAACCTGGGAGCTCCCAGGTGGGATTTTGTGCCTTTCAGATGCGTGGCGTGCACCATTGAAATTGTGCATGCCGCCTTTTATGATTTGTTCATTGGCTGCATGCACGCGCGCACAATCTTGACCTGGCGTCACGCCTGCGACGCAATGTGCAGGCTGTGCTGAGGCTATGCCATTCCCCGATCGCATTCCGCCGATGGCAACTAGCAGAGCAGGAGCATCTTCGACTTGTCAAGAGGCAATTCCGGATCCGCCATTTTGATAACCAACATCCACTGGAGAGGGGGGGAGAACCGGATGAGATGTACTTTGCCGTGAACGTCGTCAGCTATCATGCTAGCCGCTGCCTTGCCAGTCATGCACAGCTTGACACTTTCGGCGATTGTGTGCCAACGACGGTGCCTGGGTGCGGCTTGATCAAGCTCAGCGGCGATGCTCACTAGGCTGTATTTCTGTGGCGTGGTCGTCATCTTCTGGATGATAGCATGCAGATCACGTAGAGCATCTAAGGTACCTGTGGGATTCCCTTGAAGCATATGTGTGAATGCTTTTATGCTGCTGGCGGTCATGGGAGGAAGCCATAGCTTCATGATGTTCGCTTCGACAAGCTTGGTTCTGGGTGCAGAGGCTGCTTTTATGCTGCTGGGAGCTGAGGAGCTACGAAGACAACGTGAGGTCATCAGTAAAATTGAGTGCCCCAAACTCATTTGCACATATCCAAACATCAGTCGGGGTATGTACAGGCTGCCTGAAAGGCCTGTCACGAGTGAAAAGTAGATGCGGCTGAAATGCAGTATGTGCCTAAATGTCGTGCTTGTATTTCGAGGCGACAGGAGGTCCATGTTGTCTCCGTGGTTTCGCCTCAAATATCGTAAAGTCAATGCAATGTCAATCAGGCGTTGTCTCGGTTTTCGCACTGCTATCCTCAGATTGTAGAAAGGTCAAGTGGATGTGCGAGGCGTTTCAAGAGGATCGGTACTGCAATCTGAAACAAGCCTATGCTTCATCACATACCTTCTTGTATGTACTGCTGATTTACGAGACCAAGCCTCGCCTTGACAGTAGCAGCGGGCAGAGTGCATGTGCCCAACAGCAGCGCAGATCGGCATAACACTGACATGCACAGAATTTGTTTTCTCCTGCACAGCATAAAATGCGATCATGATGGCATTGCCGTGAAGAGGATGCCGTAAATCTGAAGCTCCTGCAGAGAGTATGCCAGTGGCTACGTAGGTGTCAGAACTCCGGCCAGGCCACTAGTGGTGAGATCAGACATGCCATATGCCGGCCACGTCCCCGACGCCTGGGTATTGTGAATTGTGTTTCTTTGCACGGGATTACAGAGTGCAGCAAGCCATGCAGGTGCTCTGGAAACAAAATGCTTGCTAATCGTGCTGCAGTCAACCGCAGGTACTGATGGCACCATGACCGTGCTGAGATTCTGATCCATGCTGTCTGTGCACCTGTGCAGTCCATAGCCATGTTGCGCCGTCCTGACAGGTCCTGAGACACCGGCGGCTTGGCTCATGCAGACTCCAATCAAATCAGTGCACATGTGCATGTGAGGCAATCTTGAGAAATCAGCAACAGATTACAATAATGGCTGTCGACTCATGAGTGCAGCCAGAAAACAACACCTTGGCCATTAGCAAAGTGGTCCTGTGGCATTGACAGATGTGATACGGTGCGACCCAATACTCGTGCAGGCCTGGACTGGGGAGGTGCCACGCCAAAACCATCTGCCATGTAGACTAGCGGGTCGAAGGGAATCTGGGTTCTGGTCGGCGTGTGTACCAGAGAAAGGCGAAGTGAACTATGGACTAGAACGCTAGTGTCTTTGCTGATGCACAAAGGGGGTAGTGCTGTCGTTTCAGTCAATGCACATCAGGCTCCACACAGGTTGCCTTTAAAAACGGTCACCGGCCGTCCTGAACCTCGGGGCACACGAGACAAGCACTGAGAGGATTAAAAAGATAGCGACATGTGAAGACATGTGAAGACCGCGACTGCAAGGTGAGCCATGATAAGTGGTGACTACTGGACAGGGACCCCCTACTGGTGATCCAGAACCAACCACAGCCAGCCCATATAAAGACAATTGCATAGATGCACACCTCAGACATCAGCAGAGATTGACAGCGTGGCTGCAACCGTACATCTGCGTTGGTCAGAAGTGGCAGGGCATTGACACTGTGGAGATATGACTGGCAGACGTCGCAAGCATTTCAGGCTCCACGAGGAGGACGGCTTTCTGAAGACGGGCACACCCATTTGATGGCAGACATATGCTGCTACCGACCCTCGCAACCAGAACTTTACAAATTTGTGCAGCTGCAGCTGCTAATTTGCAGCTGCGCGTTGGTACAAAGAGGACTATTTTGCAGGCAGCCAGCAGAGCAACGCTGGTCACAGCTGGGGCCAAACTCACCTGTAGCGGCCCGTGACAAGTGACCACCCACCATGTTGGAAAACTTCTAAGCTTGAACAAAAGAAAAAGAGAATGCCTCACAGATCCTCTATCATGGCAAATTGTGTGTGGTCTGTGCATCGACAGCGTACTGCTAGGCCAGGTGCATGGCGCGGAAGGAAGCACCTTCGCAAAATCGGGGCGCCTTCGCCTGTCTCGATAAACGTTTGAAGGATGCTGTAACCGGCTCGGGGCACAGCCGTCCAGGCTGACGCATGCACGCGAGCTGTCGCTTGATTACCGTCAAGCATCCACGCGCGGTGTATGCACAGCGGAAACAGAAGATCAGAGATAAAGATGATTTTTTTGCAGGATGGAACATTGCCCACTGTTACGACAATCGGCACTGCTTCATCGCACGCAAGCTTTGCTCGCAAGACGTCACTTCTCCGACTCACGACATACGCTCATCGGTTGCAGTCGGTTGCAATAAGCAACAAAATAAATCCTTGCTTGTGATTGTCTCTCGGGGTGTAGTGCTGCTCACCGAAGCGTGCGGGTGTCGGGGTCAACTTCTGATCGCGGTGATAACGCGCCAAGTGCACCCGAAGCCACGGCTCTGCGAGCAAGCGAGCTATGCCTCCATAGTTTTTAGTACAGAGTAGCTCGCTGATGCCCCGCTGAAGCAACAGCTTAATATACTCATGCAGGACGCGATGATCAGTCTATCTTCGGACGGATGTAGGCCCGTTGCTCCGTCGTCCCTCGAGAGATCAGTCCTGGTGATCGCAAAACGATGCATCTCCCACATATCGAACTCGAAGTTCACGTAAAACAGATCATTCAACATACTGTTACACAACAGGGCGTGCTGAGCTTCGTCAGCCTGGAGCCAGGATTTTCAATGCGGTCAACGGGTTCGGCAATCGGGCTACTGCGGCTGATTTATGCTTTCGTCTCAATCCTGGCTCTTGCTTCATGCTCGGGGAATCAGACAATGTGTTCCTCGTGCAGATCTGTTGATCCAAGGCTACCAGGCACAGTGTGCGCAGCCTCCCATGCTTGTGACCACGGCCCCGGCTTTCCCGCCAAACTATGAGATTCAGACAGTCAATAGTCTCATGCATGTACTACTTGGGGTCACCTAAGTCGCTATGTCACCCAAGTCTTGCCCACTTGAGACTGCACCGCTGCCTGACAAGTGTGCCTAGTGTGCCGCTTTGCAAGCATGCAGGACGTCACGCCACATCATCACACCAGGCAACTAGTTGTTGAATAAAGCTGCCAGCGTACTGGCTGGCATTTGGTTTCTTTGTCGAAGCTGTTATCTCGCTGGTCTATCAATCCAGCACTCTGCGGGTGTGCTCACTGTTGTACACGCATTACACAGACTGGTGAAGTCTCGCCTTGTGCCTCTGCCTGTGACCTCTTGTGGCAGCTGTATGTCTGTGTGAGTCTGATCCTCCATCTCAGAGCATATGTTCGCGTATGCCGTGCATCTCGGATGCTGCTTGTCGTTGCACACCGAGCCCTGATGGAAGCTGGTACAGATCACGAATGCCCAACATGGACATCTTCCCCCAAGACCTCTACACATGCCCCCACTTGCATCAAATATCGTATAGACAAGCATGTACCACTTTCTTACAGCCAGGAGGTTACACCACTGGTCCTTTAGGGCTATTGCTCCTGCACAGCACACAATTCACAGGCGCGTCCTGCTCTCTGCTGCCACCGACATGTGGTCTGCCCTCCTGCCCTTCTCTGCGCATTAATATGTCCCTCGGGGCAGCAGATTCCGTTCGTCCAGGCAAACCTGAATATCAGTGCAGCTGTGACTGTAATGCCATGCAGAGCTGGAAAATCGGAACGGGGGGGTGTGAGGTGCACAATAGGCAGGGTCTTCAGACCGAGGCACCGTCATCTGGCAATGCCAACCCAACACACTCCACACCAGAATTCCACCATATACTGCACGTACGGTAAGCCATGCGTCCAGTCATGTGCATCCCGTGGTCTGTGTCTTGTAGCTGGCACGAGGCTCCCCAGGCGCTGAACATGCCGCGGCTCTGTCAGCAACACGCTCAGTGAGTCGTTCACCCGCCGTGCTTGATGCATCTACTCAGAACTGCAACTGCTTTAAAGCCATCCGCCCGCGTTTTCAGTCAAAGCAGCTGCCCTGAAGCAAGACACCAGCATTGTGCGACTGTGCCGTGGTTGACCGGCCACCTGGGACTGAACACGAGCGCATCAGCACCCCACTACCATGGTGAATAGGCTCATGTATCCATTACCTATACAGCAACATGCCTCTCATCGCAGTGACCTTGGATGGTAGCTGGCACAGCGCTAGCAGAGTACGCACATGCATATGCATGCTGCACACAATTCTGCATAGCAGCTCTCGGCATCTGTGGGGTAGATATGCAACAAGGTGCTGCACTTGCACACGTGCCGTTCATCTGTTCGGAGTCCGCAACGATTTAACACATACCTACAAGGACATCTGTCTGCATCTATGCACTCAGGCCAGTTCGGCTGTGACGCAGCTGCTACTGTACAGGCTCGTGCATGCATGGGTTGGCCCGCTGCACGTGTACGTGTACGGACTCGCTTCCCAGCACATGTCTTGTAACAGTCATGTCCAGCTGCGGCCTTGGTGCATACTCTGCTCCACAGGCATGTCCACTGCAACTTTAGATCTGATCGGTGCTGTATGCACCGTGCCAGCGCAGCAGTGCCTCCCCTCCTCTGTGCACCAAGCACAGAGTCAGTGATGCAGGCACCACTGCCGGGATAATGTCCCGCTATCAGTGATTCCGGCACAGCAGGTCAAAACATCGACGTCTGCCCCGCACAGCTTAATTGCACTGCGCCCAACACCGGACGCCCAGAAGCACCACAGGACCGCGACCACGCACATCTTGTAACATACACCCACAGACACGCACCCCCCCTGTGATGACCTCGACCTTGTGGTCCCATGCGATGACCTCTCGCCGCTCACAGGCCAGCCGGCCTGAGTGGCGAGCCCCCCGCAGCGCCCCCGCCCGTCCCTTGCTGACCGGGATTCGACTGCGGCGCGCGCGCTTTGTTGGCCGGCCAAAAAAGCGCGCCCCGCCTTTTCCGTATGACCCGGCGCTCGGACACATTCCGTGGGTGCTGGGCCTTGGGCGTGCTCTGACCTGAGCGGGTGGGCGGATGACGGTGCTGCCGTGTTCCTCCGCCGCTCGGAACTGATCCGCTCTGGTACAGGAGTGCAGCGGGGGACGGGTTAGGGGTGAGGAAGTTTAGGTTGGGCTCCGGGGGCTGGGGGGGCCCGCGGCCGGCGGCTTGCGCTTTGGGCCGGGCTGCCACCTTGGGCTGCAGCGGCAGTGCGGGCGGAGCGGTCGTATTGCATGCTGGCGCGGGGTTAACGTTGCGTGTAGTTGGGGGTGGACCGGCTGTGGGTGTGTGGGTGTGGTGTGGGGTGTGTGGGTGAGTGTGGGGGTAGGTGCGTTTGGGTGTGTAACGGTGTGGGTGCTTGTTCAGACTTGCATTCGGGCGGATTCGCGGTGGATGTTGCTCTCCTGTCGCGAGTGCTTTGCGTTGTTCGTGTGCTTCCTCTTTGTCATGGCGGCGCTACCGGCCCCTCCAGCACTGTCCTTGTAACAACATCAGTGCAAAACTTGATGACTGGTTCGGTCGCAGCTGCGCAGGGGCCTCGGGCTTCACCGCAGATTTGTCTCCGGGTACATATGTCTCCAGTTATTATTTACAAAAGAGTGAACGGGAGAAAACAAACACTGAAACCGAATCTCATCCGAATCAAATGCAACATACACTCACACACACACGAACACTACAACCGCACTCACAACTCAGTCCGGCAGGATCGCGTCCTCCAGGCCCGCATCATATCGCAACCCTTGCTCCCGAGAGATGACAAGCCCAGACTTCCGATACATATCCGCATTGCCGCGCTGCAATGACACCGACAACACCCGCAGCGCCCACTGGACAAACGCGCCTTTGGAGATGCGCCCACTGGCAGCGGCCACATCCCCCAACTGACCGACGAACCTCACGGCAGCCTTGCCCATGAAGCCACACGATTCGACCGCAAACGGAACAAACCGGAACGCGGCATGGTCAGGCACGTCCCGCCGGAAGCGGTCCCGCTTCCTGTCCTCCGCCCGCTCCGCCGTCGCACCCGTCCCCCGCGCCGCAGCGGCCACGTATGAGGCCGCCGGCGCATGCGTGACCACGACGTCCACGGCCGCCATCTCCAGGCGCGGCATGACCACGACGACGTCCCCGCGGCGATTCAGCTCAACACCCGCGCCCCTCGCGAGGGCACGGTAGAGCGGCTCCAGGGCAGACTGCAGTCCGGCGTAAGAGGCGACCAGGCGCAAGGCACGAGCCAGGTTATCATGGCGCATCTGGGTCTCCTTTGCCACCTTCTTGCAGACCATGGCGTGGTCTGGTTCGGCGGCAACACCTGCACTGCATTTGCACGGAGGGGGGGGGACGTCCGTCGGGACGCGGAATCGCAGGCGGTGCCACACCGCCAGGACAAACATGTCGTCGCCCATGGTGAGAACGCCGCCCGGCAGAGCGGAGAGGAAGGCGCCTGCAGGCCCCCCCGAAGCGCTCCTGAGCCACGCCGCTTCCCGCCTGCCGGCCGGCGTGTCGAGGTCGATGCCCTGTAGCACGAGTGAGGCCGCATGGTCCGCGACCGCGCGCCCCACCTCGCGCTGGGCCGCTAGCAGCTTGCCCGAGACGAACGCGTCCGGCAGGTCACGGGCATCCGCCTCCCACCCCAGCAGCTCATGCAGCTCGTCGAACAAGCCTTGCCAGCGCTGCAACAGACTGCCCCGGCTGTGGCCGCGGAGGGGGCGGAGCAGGTCCGGGCAGCCGGCGAGGTTGCGCTCAGCCGTGCCGGCCCCCGACAGGAAAGCCGCGTCAGCGACGCTGTCCACCAGCATCGTCAGTCCGAGCCCGCCATGCCTGACAGGGGACATCAGCCGGTAAGCAAGCCGCCGCGTCTCAGCGTCAGTGGCCGAGTTGTCAGACGCGGCAGCAGCATCCGCAACCTCAGGCGGCAGGCACAGGATTGCGGCGGCACCGCGCCACACAGCGGCCTCCGCCCTGCGCATGTGCGGCTCGAGCACGGCATACGGCACCGTCCGCATCAGGTGCGTCATGCGCACACTCAGGGACACACGCAGCAGGAGGAACTGCGCCTGCACTGAGAGCGGGATGCGCACGAGGGTCTCGACGAGGCCCTCGACCTCGCGCGCCCGCGCGTCCAGCACCTCGGCGACGTACTCCGGGGTGCCCAGCGGCGTGCCGACAGCCTTGAAGCCCGCGTGCAGATCCCGAATGCCGAGCTCTGCGGCCACGGCGGCCGCCGCCTCGGCGTCGGCGCTGTGGACGCCGCATTTTGCCGGGTTCACCTCAAGCCCAATGCTGCGCACGCCGTCAGCTTCCACGCACAGCCGCCGGAACACGGCAGCTCCAGCCGCGAGGTCGCCCGCAATGCTGATGTCGTCCAGGTACGCCACCACAGGTGCGCCGGCGCCTGACGCGTCGACGCGCTCCAAGACAGGCTGCAGGGTCAACGCAAACAGGAGGGGGCCCAGGGGGTCACCTTGGCGGACGCCACGTTGGCAGAGGACCGGCTCGACGTCCTCCGGAGCGCCCGCGATGTGCAGCGGGGTCCCGGCGCCGTACGCCCACTGCGTGAAGGGCAGCAGCGCCGGGGCACGCTCCTTCACGGCAGCGAACATGGCCGCGCGGTCGATGCAGTTGAAGGCGTTCTTCATGTCGACCGAGAACACCGAAGCGCCCTCGGCCAGAGCAGAAGACAGGCCGTGCACGACTGTCTCGGTCCCGCCCCGTGTGCCAACGCCGACCTGCAGCGGCGCCAGGCTCTCGCCGATGTCGCGGCCGTACTCGCGCAGGGCGCACACTGCCGCGAACCGGTACCAGGTCTCCCCCACCGCGATCGGCCGCGTGCCACCGTCCGGCTTCTCCAGGCCGATGAGGAGCCCGTCCAGCAGGAACGTCTCCCGTGGCAGCATGCCGGACAGCATGTGGTTGACGACCGCCAGCAGCGCGTCGGTGGCTGCGTCCGAGGATTGGCATGCTGCGCAGATCATCTCGAACGTCCAGCCGGACGGGCCGGCCGACGACCCCCGATGGTGTGCGCTCACGGCGGCCACCGCCGCCACCAGCGCCTCCCGTGTCAGGCACAGAGCGGGGACATCCGGGTTCGGCTCCAGAGGGACCGGCGGACCTGCTGGCGGGAACAATGCGCGCAGACCGGCTTGGACCTCCGGGGACCGTGCATCTGCGGGCTTGCCATCCTGCAATCCGCGGCCAGCTTTGTGAATGGAGCACTTGATGCGAAAGCATCTGTCGATGTGTTGCGCCCGCAGCTGATCTGCAGACATGGGAGCTTTGCGCCTCCCGGGCCAGCGGCCGGGCGGCGTTTCCTCCCACATCTCCACGGGCAGCCCGAGGGCGTAGTCGCGGCACCGCCCTGCCGCCGCTTTCCCAGAGCGCCGCCCCCTGCTGTACGCTAGCAGGCGCATGGGCAGGCGCATGAGCTCCTCGAAAGCGGCAACAACCTCCTCTCGCGCGCTGTCGCCGCGCGCATGCGTGCACGCGTCGGCCACCAGCTCCCACACCCTGGTGCACGACTCGGCCCACCCCAGCCGGGCGGCTGGGGGGACATGCTGCGGCAGGCGCAGCCGTGGGGCCGCGTTGGCCCGCTGCACTGGCGGGGCAGATGCAGCCGCACGGAGCCCGGCCTGTCTGCGGGGGCCCGCCCGCTGCGACTGGCTACCTGCTCCCCGTCCCTTGCCTTTCTTCTTACCTCCCCGCCGGGCACGTTGCTGCTTGGCGTTGCCGCCCGTGCCCCCACTGGCCTGCGCAGGGGGGGGTGCGCCGGCGGCTGCTGCGGCTTGGCGATGCGGCCGGCGGGTAGCAGACTGCTTGGCTGCTGCGCCTGCGAGGCCAGGAGGCGGGGGAAGGGGCGGGGAAGGGGTGTCGGCGGAGGCGGGCGGGGGTTGTTGTGAAGGTGCCTCGTAGCGCACAAGGCAGGTGCACATGCGAATGCACGCACGGGGTGACACGTGGCAGTCGCCAGCCCGCGAATGAGAAGACACATTCCAGCTCTCTGTATAGGTCGAACAAGGTCATGGTTCAAGTATCTGACTCAGATACTGACCATGCAGGTGTGATCCCAGATCTCAGGCGTCATGTGCTAAGTACTCCGCACACATACTTAACATTTCGCCCAATTAAACTTACGGTATGACGCTTCCACTCGCGCTTACATTCGAACAGGTATCGGTGAGTAACCACGATCACATGGGCCCATCATAACGTAAGCACCACATGACGCCTGTGATCGCTCTAACATGACCTCTCGTGTGCACAACTTCCCACAGGACATTCCAAACACTCGACGCGCTCCGAGAGAACTTCCACATGTGCCTCATGAGCTCGCACACGCTCGCTCCCGTGAAGGGGGGAGGTGTTGTGAAGGTGCCTCGTAGCGCACAAGGCAGGTGCACATGCGAATGCACGCACGGGGTGACACGTGGCAGTCGCCAGCCCGCGAATGAGAAGACACATTCCAGCTCTCTGTATAGGTCGAACAAGGTCATGGTTCAAGTATCTGACTCAGATACTGACCATGCAGGTGTGATCCCAGATCTCAGGCGTCATGTGCTAAGTACTCCGCACACATACTTAACATTTCGCCCAATTAAACTTACGGTATGACGCTTCCACTCGCGCTTACATTCGAACAGGGGTGGATGGTGGCACTGTGCACTGCCGTGAGCCCTGTCGTGCTGGTCGTTGCTGGTGGCTGGCGGCTGCTGAGGGGCAGCCGTGGCGAGCTGAGTCTCACCAGGCACCACATTCAGCGCCGATTTTACCTGTTTGCTTGTATCTGCAGAGAGATGAGCCTCGGTAGCTGTCCCGCTGGCAGGTGCTGCGCGCCGGCGCTTGGGCTGTGGAGACCCGCGCGGTGACTCGCGCTGCACGACTGCGAGCTGTCCATTGTTGCAGTTAACAACTTCATTAGTATCTAGGATGCTACGTTGGTCTGTAATCAATAGGCTAGGTCGCACGGGCGACTGCGAAGCGTGCTGGCGGTTCAGGTCGCTCAGCTTTGCCTTTGACGGCTCCTTCCGCTTCGGCTTGCCCATGGGACCCTATGTCTCCAGTCGTTATGTCTCCGGTCGAGTTTACAAATGTCTCCGGTCGAGCACGCGGTGAGCGGCAACGGGAGACAAATTTGTCGCTGTCTGCCAGCCTGGTCGTGAAGCTCGTTGACGGAGTGAGCATCAAGTTCTTTGATTGGACCATATTGGCGTCGAGCTGTCCGTGTTGGCGATTGCTATGATCTTAAGCCATACATTGCCTCACCTTCAAAGCACGTTACAATTGTACAATTAATTGCTGAGACGTTAACCCTTCACACCTTTGTGCACTTCGCAGTGCACTTGTTCGAGATCCTGCAATGCTAGAATCGATAGGCCTGGCGGTGCTGGAAGTGGTGGCGGACATACGCGGTGGGCAAGAGGACGCCCGGGATGCCAAGCAGCTACGGCTGGATCGCAACGTCGGGCTGCCGCGCGTGCAGGACAAGAGCTTCGAATCGACGCGTCATCAGAGCTCAGGTGATGACGCCAAAGATTGTGCTGTAGGTCCACATCCTATGCCTGATCAGGTGCGAACACCGTCTTGACGAATGCTCCGGCGCGGGCAGACAGATATGGCTGCTATACCACTGCATTCCCACAGCAATTGGCAAGTGAACATATGCTAATTTTTTGCTTTTGCTGTGTTGTCGACGTGGTCTCCCATGCGGCATTGACTGAGTTATTGAGCTACAAGCTCAAGTTGTTGCTGAGGATTCGAAGTGGTGCAGGCCTACCTAGGTCACGAAGCACTTGCACAGAGCATACCCCTTACCTGCCCGATGAAGGGGGTTCGGGCGGGTCGGGCGGGCCCTATATACTTGCACGGACTCAGTGCACACCTGCATATCTCAATTGTACATATATGAACATGCGCGGCCACATTAGCAGATCGCAAGTGGTGCCGCGGATTCCTACGATGTCCGATAAGCAGCGCCCACCGGTCCATCTCTAGTTCCGGCATTTGTGGTACCGGTGCCATGGCCCGTGGGTACATATGCATGGAGCCCCTTGGGTATATCTATGGATTTTTTTTTTATATATCTGTAAAAAATATCTATATTATATCTATATATATCTATCTATATATTATATATATATATATATATATATATATATATATATATATATATATATATATATATATATATATATATATATATATATATATATATATATATATATTATATTATATTAAAGTTTACAAAAGAGTGAACGGGAGAAAACAAACACTGAAACCGAATCTCATCCGAATCAACTGCAACATACACTCACACACACACGAACACTACAACCGCACTCACAACTCAGTCCGGCAGGATCGCGTCCTATATATTATATATTAGATAGAGTTAGATAGATAGTTAGATATTATATATATCTATCTATATTATATCTGCCGCATCCGCACACAGGTGCTTGCGGGGCACCTCAACAACGCAACCTGCGCCTTAATGTCACATATGATAAGCTTGTTGCGTGACTGCATGGTACTGTACTGTACACGGACATGTCCGAGTCTGAGCTCAGACTAGTCAACCAGAATGCCCGGGCTTCTGGCACTAGCTGTAGAATCGCGAGGTCGTGCTGTACAGCCTTCCAGCAGTCCATGCGCTGATCTTGCTAGTTGTGCTGGCACTGCATGCGCTGTGGAGTCTTTCATGGGCCTCCGCCTTGGCTTCGCCACCGCGCTCAAGAGCGATGTGCTGCATGAGTGCAGGAGCGTTCCGGTTGCCTGTGTCTGCCTGCCTGCGCCCTTCGCATGCATTGTGCAGTGTGACGTGCGGTGGTACGTCGATGCTACAGCTAGAGCTTGCAGCTATGGCGTATGATGTGTGCACCCCAGATGGTGATCGTGGCTGTCGAGGCCATGGTCTGCGTTTCATGCAGTGTACCGCTGGTGAGCATTCACGTAGGCTGCATTCCTCTGCAACAGCCGCTGCAGCGTATGCTCAGCATCGCGTACACACTGGTACTACCTACCACACATACTACTACATAGTATGTGTGAGACCTGCAGTGATCTACCGCGTGCATGCAGCCCGACGGACCGGTTCCGGCTCTGCTGGAACATTCCCCATGTGCTCTCCACCGATGGAAGACCGCGGAGCGCAAACACATTCGATCTTTGCAATCCAAGCTACGTCCTCCCTTTCGTGGTCACTACAATTACACAACAATCGACTGCAAGGTGATGTTTCACGCGATGCGGGAGGAGATGGACTGGACAGTCGACTTCATCGTAGATAGCCTGAGCTACTGCCACGCTAGTCACACAAGGCTTGACACCTCCGGGGAGGCTGTGCCAACGCTGGTGCCAGGATGCGGCTGCGTGGTGTCTAGAGCCGCCGCAGAGTCCATCTGTGCGAAGCAGCGGTGTGTTGTGTGTATGCAGAGCACCAGTGCTGTTGCACACAGTGAGTTGAGATCAAGCTACGAAGCACTTCAGATACTGCAAGATGCCAGAGGCCTGCACAGGCCTGTGTTTCCGTTGTTGAAGGTAGAAGATCCTCGTACATGGCAGTGTGATAAAGAATTTCTTGAGGACGTGTTCAGTAATAGCCTGACAGATGACCGCTGGCGTGGATCCCAAGACAAGAATAGCTGCTATGCGAAGTTTCCTAGCCAGCTTGTCATGTTGAAGGCTTACGGCGCAGAGTGGGTCAGGTGCAGAGAAGCCAATCAGACTGAACACACGACCGTACTTCGAATTCAATTCACCAATGCAGCCTCCATGTCGCAGAGGGTTCATGCAACTACCCACGGCATCTTCTCGCAATACTACGCATCCGTTTTGTGCCCTGGCGTTGCTAGACTTGAAGGGCTGAGGTGGACAAGCAGGGAAGTGTTCATGGCGATTCCAGACATCAACTGCACATTGCAGTCATACTTGCATGGCGAGCAAAGAGCCACAAACGGAGAATTGCTGCAGAGGCTGCTTCTTCCATTCAGAAAGCTGGCAAGCGATGTTTGCAACCTGCACAGCCATGGCATTGTCCACTGCGGGATCCGGCCGGCCACCGTGATGCCCCATGTCAACGCACACCACAGCGGCACTGGATCAGGCATGTGTAGGCTTTTGCTCACGGACTTCAGCCAGTCGCGGAGGCACTCCCGCTCATTTGATGTCAACCTTAATCTCCTACCTCGTTACAGGGCCTGCCAACTGCTGGGTTGTGCTTCCGACCGTTTGCAGCCGCGAGAGATGGAGGGCCACGTCTGCCCGGCGATCGACATCCACGGCCTCGGCCAGACATTTGCCTTTGCTGCCAGGGACTGCCTCAAGGAACTTCCGAAAGGCGAAGCCGACGTCTCAGATATCAGTCGAAGTCTGGCTGCTATCATCCAGGCGATGACGAACACGCCGCAGAAATGCAGCCTGGTGAGTATCGCCACAGAGCTCGAGGACCTCCATGCCACGCTCAACCTGGTGCGTTAATCTACATCATGCACCGATTTCAAAGTAATTTACTTCACAGACGATGCGCCTGTGTTCATCGCCATATCCGAAGCTGCAATAGCACCGTGACATTTGCATACGGCACACTCGACGGACCGTCCTATTTTCACAGTGGCCATCAGCACACTCCCCTTGCATATGGCAGTCAAACGTGCGGCGCATGAAAGTGTCGTCTCTGTGTGCAGAGGCTTGGGCTATCTAGGGACTCCACTTTGCCAACGGTGTGACGCGATGACGGCCGACAATGTGGAAGCACTTGCAGGACTGGAGTCTACCGCACGGACTATGCGAATAGAGTCGCGGAGAGCCTCAGCGGCAAATGTAAAGCAGCTGTGGCTTGCACGCACTTTTCTGGCACCTGCGGATGTGTGCAGAATTTTCCAGCACCATAGATAGTATTCCGCTTCGCTGCCGCGGAAAGCATGCCTGTGACTACTACATAGTATGTGCCATAATCTCGGCCACACCACTGGTGGCGAGTTCAGTCGTGCCATGAGCTTGCTGCATCCCGGTCACCTCTGTCCTCTAGAGATCTGGACTGCGCTTCTCTGCACAGGCTAGGTATGTTGCGGAGTGCAATGAGCCGGCAGATGCTTCAGCTCTCTTTCATATGTAAACCGCGCCGCATTTAATCACCAGGCCGCATGGTGCCACAGCTGCGCTGAGTGTCAGCCTCCCACCCTGGCTCTCTCTGTTACCTGTCAAGTTCACATCTCCTTGCGATCCATTGCTGTCCTGACAGGTCCTGAATCATTGTCGGCACGTACGCTTTCTCATACTGGCTCCTGCAAGGTGTGGTGAAATTCATGCACACGTGCATATGATGCAGTCTTGAGAAAACAGCAACAGACAATGAGGGTGGCTGAATTTTGCATGAAGCCAGCACACCACATGGCAGCCAGTACTGTACCACAGACAAGGACTGCCGCATTTTGCCCTTATCACATCGCCCCAGAGAACTGCTCCCCATGTTTGTTCATTATGATCCCAGTCAGCACATGCGTGTGTGGTATCAAGAGATTCTCCCGTGGCCCTGAGTCAAGATCCACACTGCTGCACGACCGCGGCAGCCTGAAATTCAGACTGAACACCACAGCCGCTGCATCATGTGACGCTCATGGATTTCAAAATCCACAACTATGACTGAAGAGATCTCGTGCAAGAGATGACAAGAAATGGCAGCCTGCCGGCGTACTGTGCAAACAGTCTACCTACAGGCAAGTACGTTACGCCGCCCTGGCATGTGCAGGCACAGGCAAATACTATGCCATGGTCTTACTTGTATGCCGATAGGGATGGCACAAAGGCAAGGTCGAGGACCTCGTTCTAGTCCGAGGTCAATGACCTCAGTACGAGTCTCGTACCGAGGCCGAGGTGAAAAAATGGCCCACCTCGGATGGGGTCTAGGTCCCGTTATGTCGAACACTGCTTAAAGTCTCAGACGCACTACTAGACACTGATTGGAGACCACATATTGCGGAGACAGGTGCACAAGCCCAGGGCATAAACAAACTATAATTAAATTACTCACATTGATTACCACTGGCGAGCCTACAATTGAATTAAACAATTGCCCGGCATGGATGGTGTTTGTCGCCCAGTACAGAAATGCATCTGTGGTGGAAGCCTGTGGTGAGCAGGTTTTAGTAGCGGACATGGAGGCACTTGCACATGAGGATGCACAGAGGGAGGTGGAATCCATTGAATGACTATTGTAAGGTTTGTATATCTACTGTATTGCATTGCAATGCAATATATTGATTGAACAAGCGTAGTGCTGCTTTGTACATGCCTGCACTCCCGATCCGAGGTGAGATAGTGCAATCCGAGGTGAATCGTACGAGTCCGAGGTCAAATCGTATGAGTCCTAGGTCAACTCGTATGATTCCTAGGTCACCTCGGTTGATCTCGTGCCACCTAGACCTCGGCTCGAGACGAGATGGACACCCACCTCGGCTCTGTGCCATCCCTATATGCCGAATTGTACAGCGAATTACTTGCTGGTGGACATTGACAACAGTGATGCAGTATGACTCGTCGGACTTGGTACTAGAGACGGCGTGGATTGGTGAGGAAGCCTGCCACAACAGTCTGCCACGTAGGCACTGCGGCGAAGAGGGGTACATGGGTTCAGGTCGGTGGTTGTACAACAGTTTGGCAAACAGAATATACTTCTGGCACCTTCATACTTACTCTGATGGACGAACACCCCTCAGATTGCAGTGCCACGCCATTGCTGAGCTTCACAACCGGAGCTTCAAGATATCGGTGTGGCAGCAGATATTAATGTGCAGCTGCGCGATGGTACAAAGCTTTAGATCTAGAGAGCTCCAGAGAGCTGTGCTGCAGGCAGAAGGCAGAGCAGTGCTGGGAATAAACACACCGGCACCGGCCCGTGGCACCTGTCCATACATCATATTCATCTAGCTCTATCTTGATCATAAGGACACGATTGTGGCTGTGCTCTGAGAACCTCTATCATGGGAAATTGACAGTGGTATGTGCACCAACAGAGAGTTTCTTGGCCAGGTGCATGGCGCAGAAAAAAGCACCTTCCTAGATTCAACGAATATTCGCCTGTCTCTCGGAGATGTTCGAAGGACGCTGAAACCGGCCCTGGGCAAAGCCGTCCAGGCGGACACAGGCGAAAGAGCTGTCGCCCAGACACCGTCAAGCAGCCATGCGGGTTCCATGCACTGAAGCTGACACAGAAGATCAGAAAGAGATGTATTCATGATCGGCTTGGTATATCGTCCGCTGTTACTGCAATCAGAAATCCTTCATTACAAGCAAGCGTTGCTCGCAAAAAATCACTTCTCCGAGGCAAGACATAAGCTCAGCGGTTGCAGTCGGTTGCAGTGAGCAACAAGAATAGCATTTGCTGGTGACTGTCACTTAATTTGTCATATTGCTCACCGGATTTTACGGCTGTCGGGGTCAACTTCTGGTCGCGTGCATGCGGGCCGTGATCATGCGCCAAGAGTCGCCCGAGGCTCTGTGAGCAAGCGAGCTACACTGCACTGCTGAAACACCGCTGATGCAACAAGTCTGGACGTGTTTATGCCGGATACAGTCGTCAGTTCATGTTTGTACGGATGCACGCTCGTTGCTCCGTCATCCCTCGAGAGATCAGTCCTGGTGAAGTAATGACGATCCATCGCCCAGGTATCTACTACCTATCTCGAAGTTGGCGTAAACTTGTTCTCCTTGTATACTGTCACTCAGCATTGCGTGCTTGACTTCGTCAGCAAGGAAGAGTTCGAATGCTGTCAACGGCGGGTCGGCATTTAGATGGCTACTGCGGCTGATCAATGCTTTCGTCTCGATCCGATGTTATCTCCTGATGTACGCTCAGGAATTTAGGCATGTTTTGCTCGTGCAGATCTGTACGGCCGATGCTGCAAGGCACAGTGTGCGAAGTCTCATATCTTCGTGACCACAGCCCCGGGCCTGTTATCATACTGTGAGGTACTGGCAGTCACAGACGTATGCCTCTACCACTTTGTGTTAACTCAGTCGCTGTGTATTTGGCTTGTTTGAGCATGTCCAGCTGCCTGCCGTGTGAACGTGTTTGCGAACATGCGGGCTATTACACCAAATCATCACACTAGGCAGTATAGTTGCAAACGTACTGGCTACTACTTAGTGTCGCTGTTGAAGCTGTTATCTCGCTGGTCTATCAGTCCAGCACTCTGCGCGTGCTCACACTACACTTTGTACACACTCTACACAGACTGGCGAAGTCTAGCCTTGTACCTTGGCCTGTGACCTCTCGTATCAGCTCTATCTCTGTGTGTATCTGATGCTGCACCAGAGAGCGCGTTTTCACCTTGCCGTGCCGCTCGGACGCTGCTTGTTGTCACAGAACGAGCCCTGATGGGCACGCCTGCAGATCGCAAGCGCACTGTCCCAGAGTAGACATCTTCTCCAAACACCTCTACACATGCACATGCCCCCCCTTGCATGAAGTATTGTACAGGCCAGCATGGGCCACTTGCTTGCGACGCTGCAGGTAAGAGGCTATACCGCTGGTCCTCTAAGCTACAGCTCCTGCACAAAACACACTTCACAGGCGCATCACGTTCTCTGCTGCCACCGGCATGTGATCTGTCCTCCTACCCTACTCTGCACAGGCATGTGTCCCTCAGGGCAGAAGTTTCCGGTCGTCCAGGCCAACCTATACGTCAGTGCTCCTCCAATTCCAATGCCGTACAGAGATGAAAAAAATCTGAATGGGGGTGTGAGGTGCACAACAGGCAGCGTGCTCACGCTGCGGCACCGCCATCTGACGATGCCAACCCGACGCATTCCACACTAAAAGTCCACCATATGCTCCTCGTGTCAGAAGCCATGCAGCCGGGCGTGTGCTCTCCATGGCCTGTCACCTGCAGGTGGCCCGAGGCTCCCCAGGCGGTGAGCATGCCGGGCCTCTGTCAGCAACACGCTCAGTGAGTCGTTCCCCCGCCGTGCTAGATGCATCTACTCAGACCATCAACTGATTTCAAGCCATCTCTCCGCGTCTTCAGTCGTGGCAGCAACCCTGAAGCACGACACCAGCTTTGTGCCGCTGTGTGCCGCTGTGGACTGTGCCAGAAGCCGCCGTGGTTGACCGGCCGCCTGGGGTATGAACACAAGCGCATCAGCACCCCATGGCAATGGTGGACAGGCACATGTCTTCTCCATCAACTTTACAGCAACATGCCTCTCATCGCAGTAACCTTGGCTGGTAGCTGGCACAGCAGAGTACGCACATGAATTCTGCACACTGTCCGGCATAGTATCTCTCGGCATCTGTGGGGTAGATATGCAGCAAGGTGTTGCACTTGCACTCATGCCGTTCATCTGTTCGGAGTCAGGAATGATCTAACACAAACTTCAACGGACATCTGTCTGCATCGATGCACTCAGGCCAGTTCGGCTGTGACGCGGCTGCTACTGTACAGGTCCATGCATGCATGTGTTGGCCCGCTGCACGTACGTGTACGGACTCGCTTGTCACAGTCATGTTACTCCAGCTGCGACCTTGGTGCATACTCTGCTCCACAGGCATGTCCACTGCAACTTTAAATCTGATCGGTGCTGTATCACTAGGAGAATGGTGACGTGGTGGTGAGGAAGGAGCGAGGATGGTTTGAGGAAGAGTGGCGGAGGCCTGGCGGAACCCCGGGAATGGCGAAAGGACCGTTGGCGGAGCGCCCGGAAGGCAGCCCGGATTGTGGACGGAAGTTCCGCGAGCGTTCCGGACGGGGTGTTTCAACGGGCACTCCACGTGGGGGTTCCGCCGGAACGTTTCCGGAGTGATGCCGGAACGTGCGAAGGATCCGCAATGCTTCCAGAGGACTGTTTGAGGAAGAATGCTTAAAATTTCGGAATGGTTACGGATCCGATAACGTTCCGGCAGAGCCTTGCGGAAGCCTCCCGGAAGCCTGGAAGAACAGGATGGTTCGTGAGAGGTTAATCTCTGCCCGGATGTGCTGGAGACAGATTACGTAAGTGGTGAGGTCATCAAGGCCTTCTTTACATGCGTGCCACGTGTAGGTTGCCGTTGATTCGGATGCAACTCGGTCTCAATGTGTGTTCTCTCCCATTCACTCTATTGTAACATGTGTACCACGTTTTCGACAGAGAATCGCGATTAGTGCACAGGACATACGGTCCTGCGGGAAAGGCAGTTTCGAGTGCATATACAAGCAGCATGTCATCAACTGTACACCGTGATTCCGGAACAAGACAGATTTATTGATGTGTTTACACGAGCTCGTAGGCAGGGGTGGTCATGGCTTGCATAGGCATATCATAGACATTGCTTACATTGATATCTCGTCACCTTGGGTGCCCTCATCATGTCCATAAGGAACGATGATACTACGATCACATGTAGTGCCACCTCTAACATGTCATATACTCCACTCATACATTTAATCACGATCACCGCATGTGTACAGTTTCTTTCCGAGCCCACGTTGGTATACAACTAATCGACATACTTCTTCCGGGTAATCTTCAACGCGAGGCCAACCTTCTGGCTCCTCTTATGGGTGGGATGCAACGGAGATTCCGCTGTCCCCTCCGTTTTTAGTGCGCCAAGGATGAATTTCTTGAAGTACTCGTAGTCAGCCACGTACAGTCCGTCTTCTTGTGCCCACTGCGCGGCCGGCTTCATCGTGCCCTCGCCGTAAGCAGTCCTCGCTCCGAGTCTGGACAACTGCATGGATAGGTTATGTGTCAGTGGCTTGCGCTCATTCACGCGCACTGGTATGTTGTTGCCCAATGTGTTTGTTTTGCAGTAGCACAACGTCTACATCAGATGGGTCTGTCTGGGAATGTGGGGCGCGGCGCCCCAGAATGGTTGGTGGGCCACCAACCATTCGGGAAGTCATGCATGTAAGCATCCATGCACGGCGCGGCGCACAAGAATGGTTGGTGGGCCACCAACCATTCGGGCGGTCATGCATATGCATGACATATATCATGATCCAGGCTCCCCGGAATGGTTGGTGGGCCACCAACCATTCGGGCAGTCATGCATGTCCCGATGCAGGCTCCCCAGAATGGTTGGTGGGCCACCAACCATTCGGGAAGTCATGCATGTAAGCATCCATGCACGGCGCGGCGCACAAGAATGGTTGGTGGGCCACCAACCATTCGGGCGGTCATGCATATGCATGACATATATCATGATCCAGGCTCCCCGGAATGGTTGGTGGGCCACCAACCATTCGGGCAGTCATGCATGTCCCGATGCAGGCTCCCCAGAATGGTTGGTGGGCCACCAACCATTCGGGAAGTCATGCATGTAAGCATCCATGCACGGCGCGGCGCACAAGAATGGTTGGTGGGCCACCAACCATTCGGGCGGTCATGCATATGCATGACATATATCATGATCCAGGCTCCCCGGAATGGTTGGTGGGCCACCAACCATTCGGGCAGTCATGCATGTCACGATGCAGGCTCCCCAGAATGGTTGGTGGGCCACCAACCATTCGGGAAGTCATGCATGTAAGCATCCATGCACGGCGCGGCGCACAAGAATGGTTGGTGGGCCACCAACCATTCAAGCGGTCATGCATATGCATGACATATATCATGATCCAGGCTCCCCGGAATGGTTGGTGGGCCACCAACCATTCGGGCAGTCATGCATGTCCCGATGCAGGCTCCCCAGAATGGTTGGTGGGCCACCAACCATTCGGGAAGTCATGCATGTAAGCATCCATGCACGGCGCGGCGCACAAGAATGGTTGGTGGGCCACCAACCATTCGGGCGGTCATGCATATGCATGACATATATCATGATCCAGGCTCCCCGGAATGGTTGGTGGGCCACCAACCATTCGGGCAGTCATGCATGTCACGATGCAGGCTCCCCAGAATGGTTGGTGGGCCACCAACCATTCGGGAAGTCATGCATGTAAGCATCCATGCACGGCGCGGCGCACAAGAATGGTTGGTGGGCCACCAACCATTCGGGCGGTCATGCATATGCATGACATATATCATGATCCAGGCTCCCCGGAATGGTTGGTGGGCCACCAACCATTCGGGCAGTCATGCATGTCCCGATGCAGGCTCCCCAGAATGGTTGGTGGGCCACCAACCATTCGGGAAGTCATGCATGTAAGCATCCATGCACGGCGCGGCGCACAAGAATGGTTGGTGGGCCACCAACCATTCGGGCAGTCATGCATGTGCATGACATATATCATGATCCAGGCTCCCCGGAATGGTTGGTGGGCCACCAACCATTCGGGCAGTCATGTATGTAAGCATCCATGCACGGCGCGACGCACAAGAATGGTTGGTGGGCCACCAACCATTCGGGCAGTCATGCATGTCATGATCCAAGCTCCCCGGAATGGTTGGTGGGGCACCAACCATTCCAGTAGTCATGCATGTGACGAACCATGAGCGGCGTGGCGACTAAGAATTTCAGTGTTGTTTTTCTCTCGTTCACTCTTTTGTAACTACGAATGGACGGTGCTCCACCATCCGCTCTCGCGGACTCTTGAAAACGAACGGTGCGGGACTGCCCGCTCTAGCAGGCATGCAGAAGAACACTAAACGAACTTACGATGGTGCAGATGTATTCCGCGTGCCTCTTGGGATATGCAATGTGCATCAGCTATCAAGGCGAGACAGGACACCACGTGGAGGCACCACGTACGCAGCTAAATGATACATGTATACACTCGAAGGATTGCAACCCCAACACAACGCACTCAAACAAGGAACGCGCCGGATAATTCTCTAAGCCCTCACTGCTGTCGACATATTCCGGTCCTCTTAATCCTTTGGCTGCCTTGTCTTACAGTTTTGATCCCATGCATGCTTATAGACGCCCTGCGGGTACTAACGAGGTCAAACTTGGACGCACGTGTGCACACACAAATGCGATGTTTGGGCGTCTGCTTGTTGCCACGAAGTAACTGTCGATGGCAGTTGTGCATGTAAACTTTGTTCGCCGAGATTTATGCAAGTCTCGCGAGAGTGTTCGGTACTGTCCAACCATAGTCAATCTAGAACATACTCCATATGTTTGCTCTCCACAATGGAAGCACTTGGTATAGGATCGCACCACCTCCATGCCATGCGGTTTTGCTTGATGTCACGATCCCATGGCCGGCTCGAAATAACTTCCACGTGAGTGTGTGTTCCTCGGGTAGGCTACGTAGGTATACCGGAAGATGCTGATACCCGTGACCTGCGAAAACACACCTGGTCAACAACCGATGGTGCACGCAAATGCCAGGCGCACCACAATGATCTCGATCGAGCAGCAGAGAAGCAAGCGTAGATAGGCTCCAAGTAACATTACTGCTTACGCGTACTCTAAGAATGTCAGTTTGTTTGAGACACGGAGTCGGACGGCAATCACCTCAAGCAGCTGCTCTGCAAGCAAGGTGAACGTGGTTCATGCGATCGGGCGCCATCGCACATCCGAAGCTACAACATATCCAAAGCTACAGCATACAGCTACAGCATATATGATATACGAAGTAGTTCTAAACTGGTGGCAGGTGCCATCTCGAACAGAACAATGTGTGCGCCTCGACCATCGATATCGGCACATCAGCTGCGTCTTCGGCGCCTTCGCAAGGAAGTGATGTCCACGACAGCGCCGTCAGACATATACAAACGTCACACCTTGCAGCATACTTCAATTGAGCATGTCGGAAGTTGAGCAGCGGCGATGACGCCTGCGGCTGCTAACAATTAGACGCCAGCCCGGGAGTGAAAGACCCGCCTACGATTCACACCACATTATACAATAATACCCACAGACAGAGATTGTAGACCACTTCAGGCGCTCTGTTCAACCAGATACGCCGCAATGATCATGTCGGTGCGCCCGCACACGCAGTACGGATGTCATGGCTTGCACTCCAACGCATTGAGACAGCACAACGAATTGATAATACATTTATGCTCACTGATGCAATGTTTAGGTTTTGACAGCTCACATATGGAGATCGCGCCTGGAATGGCGAGCGTTACCGCCACACATCGCATGCACGCATGCATGCAAAAACAGCATCGCGGTGAGTGTGGCGTTAGTGGACCCAGCCATGCACGCAACCCAAACAGCCCCAGGCCACCATTACACAGATCTCATGGTGCCTCCTGGCGCTAGCATGAACCCCGGATGATTGGCGACACCGAAAGCAGAGACACAACGGAAGTATGAGCCATACATATGTACGTGGTAAAGTAATAAAATCGTTTTAGTGGTTCCGATGCAAGACAAGTCGGGCAAAAATGTAGTATATGCACCGCTGCTGCAGTACGTACCGTTGA
Source organism: Ulva prolifera (assembly GCA_023078555.1). NCBI lineage: Eukaryota > Viridiplantae > Chlorophyta > Ulvophyceae > Ulvales > Ulvaceae > Ulva > Ulva prolifera. Next base: position 777,698 of record CM041197.1, read on the forward strand.
ACGTTGTACCAATGTGGGTGTGCATGCGTGTTTGTGCGGGTGGGCATCATGTGTCGCGTGGCCTCCCCCCTCTCAGATGGCAGAGGCGCATAGTATGGCTGTGACGCAGCATGCTACAGCAGCAATGGCTCGGCAATGTATTGGGATGTCGGCAAAAGTGCGTCCTCTGCCCTCCCACGCAGTGCAGCGGGGTTGACAGTGGTGCTGCCCATCGTTGCCGTAGCACAGCGGCACCTGGTCCTTCTGTGCTGTTACCCCCTCTGCCCCCCCAACGCAGTGCAGCGTGGTTGACAGTGGTGCTGCCCGTCGTTGCCGTAGCACAGCGGCACCTGGTCCTTTTGTGCTGTTACCCCCTCTGCCCCCCCACGCAGTGCAGCGTGGTTGACAGTGGTGCTGCCCATCGTTGCCGCAGCACAGTGGCACCTGGTGTTTCTGTGCTGTTATACCCTCCGCCCCCCCACGCAGTGCTGCGGGGATGACAGTGATGCTGCCCATCGTTGCCGCAGCACAGTGGCGCCTGGTGTTTCTGTGCTGTTATAATTACCCCTTCTGCCCTCCCACGCAGTGTAGCGGGGTTGACAGTGTTGCTGCCCATCGTTGCCGTAGCACAGCGGCACCTGGTCCTTCTGTGCTGTTACCCCCTCTGCCCCCCCACGCAGTGCAGCGGGGTTGACAGTGGTGCTGCCCATCGCTGCCGCAGCACAGTGGCACTTGGTGTTTCTGTGCTGTTAAACCCTCCGCCCCCCCACGCAGTGCAGCGTGGTTGACAGTGGTGCTGCCCATCGTTGCCGCAGCACAGTGGCACTTGGTGTTTCTGTGCTGTTATAATTACCCCTTCTGCCCTCCCACGCAGTGTAGCGGGGTTGACAGTGGTGCTGCCCATCGCTGCCGCAGCACAGTGGCACTTGGTGTTTCTGTGCTGTTAAACCCTCCGCCCCCCCACGCAGTGCAGCGTGGTTGACAGTGGTGCTGCCCATCGTTGCCGCAGCACAGTGGCACTTGGTGTTTCTGTGCTGTTATAATTACCCCTTCTGCCCTCCCACGCAGTGTAGCGGGGTTGACAGTGTTGCTGCCCATCGTTGCCGTAGCACAGCGGCACCTGGTCCTTCTGTGCTGTTACCCCCTCTGCCCCCCCACGCAGTGCAGCGTGGTTGACAGTGGTGCTGCCCATCGCTGCCGCAGCACAGTGGCACTTGGTGTTTCTGTGCTGTTATAATTACCCCTTCTGCCCTCCCACGCAGTGTAGCGGGGTTGACAATGTTGCTGCCCATCGTTGCCGTAGCACAGCGGCACCTGGTCCTTCTGTGCTGTTACCCCCTCTGCCCCCCCACGCAGTGCAGCGTGGTTGACAGTGGTGCTGCCCATCGTTGCCGCAGCACAGTGGCACTTGGTGTTTCTGTGCTGTTATAATTACCCCTTCTGCCCTCCCACGCAGTGTAGCGGGGTTGACAGTGTTGCTGCCCATCGTTGCCGTAGCACAGCGGCACCTGGTCCTTCTGTGCTGTTACCCCCTCTGCCCCCCCACGCAGTGCAGCGTGGTTGACAGTGGTGCTGCCCATCGCTGCCGCAGCACAGTGGCACTTGGTGTTTCTGTGCTGTTATAATTACCCCTTCTGCCCTCCCACGCAGTGTAGCGGGGTTGACAATGTTGCTGCCCATCGTTGCCGTAGCACAGCGGCACCTGGTCCTTCTGTGCTGTTACCCCCTCTGCCCCCCCACGCAGTGCAGCGTGGTTGACAGTGGTGCTGCCCATCGCTGCCGCAGCACAGTGGCACTTGGTGTTTCTGTGCTGTTATAATTACCCCTTCTGCCCTCCCACGCAGTGTAGCGGGGTTGACAGTGTTGCTGCCCATCGCTGCCGTAGCACAGCGGCACCTGGTCCTTCTGTGCTGTTACCCCCTCTGCCCCCCCACGCAGTGCAGCGGGGTTGACAGTGGTGCTGCCCATCGCTGCCGCAGCACAGTGGCACTTGGTGTTTCTGTGCTGTTATACCCTCCGCCCCCCCACGCAGTGCTGCGGGGATGACAGTGATGCTGCCCATCGTTGCCGCAGCACAGTGGCGCCTGGTGTTTCTGTGCTGTTATAATTACCCCTTCTGCCCTCTCACGCAGTGTAGCGGGGTTGACAGTGGTGCTGCCCATCGTTGCCGCAGCACAGTGGCACCTGGTGTTTCTGTGCTGTTACCCCCTCTGCCCCCCCACACAGTGCAGCGGGGTTGACAGTGGTGCTGCCCATCGTTGCCGCAGCACAGTGGCACCTGGTGTTTCTGTGCTGTTACCCCCTCTGCCCCCCCACACAGTGCAGCGGGGTTGACAGTGGTGTTGCCCATCGCTGCCGCAGCACAGTGGCACTTGGTGTTTCTGTGCTGTTATACCCTCCGCCCCCCCACGCAGAGCTGCGGGGATGACAGTGATGCTGCCCATCGTTGCTGAATCACAGTGGCACTTGGTGTTTCTGTGTTGTTATGCCCTCTGCCCCCTTCATGTCTGGGTGCTGCCACGCCAGGGTCAGGCTGACCATCGCCGTAAAGACAGGCCACAGCGCCCTCACCACCCACGCCAGACATGTTATGCCACGCTATACAAATGAATCGCAAGCATTATTCGTGCCACATGCTGTTAACCTTCAGCTAGCCTCCCTGCACGTCAGGACAGTACCAGAGAAATACAAAGAGAGTCGATACAAATAAACTAGAAATGCATTATCATGAGACGATATCGACGCCGACGCCGAGAGACTCCAGACGCTTATAATAGCTCATATGAATTGGCTTACATTGCTGTGGGAAGATGCTCCGTTGGTACTATACTCGCTCCAGAGATCGTTGATGGCGAGATGCAATGCTCGTGGGCTATCCATCGACACTGCAGTGGTGACTAGCGCATGCATTACTCGACCCCGTAATGGTCGGTGAGGCACCGACCATTCCACGACGTTGCTGACTGGGCCGTAATGGTCGGTGAGGCACCGACCATTCCACGATGTTGCTGACTGGGCACACTTGCATCGATTCAGACCGGAATGGACGGTGCCACACTGACCACTCAGCGACAGGAGCACGCCATTTGTCTCCTCTGAACGCGGTCCATGCTTGACCACCTAAAGGAGAGTAGCACCAACTTGTCAGGCACGTCCTCGTCTTCCGTGGGCATCGGATATGCAGGCATGAGTGCTCAATCCTTTTCAATATCCTTTGGTGTACATGCATGTATGTCTTCTCCGTTAACTCTTTTGTAAACTTGTTCCAGCTCAAACTCTGAGCAGTCGGACTGCTGGACGTACATGGGCGCAGCTTCTTTGATGTTTGTCTTCTTCCATGTGCTCGTTTGTAATGTTTTTATTTGTGCGCAGCTGCGTTCGCCTCAGTACGCAATGGATTTCCAGTGCTTTTCATCTGCGGAGACTGATTGGCCTGTCTCGCGCGATGGAAGAGCACACAATCATGTCAGCGCTGCTGCCGAGGAAGCCATAGGACATTCCGCAGCCACCAAGGAAGCCATAGGACATTCCGCTGCCACCAAGGAAGCCATAGGACATTCCGCCACGATCGTTCCTTGTGAAGCATACGGACGCGGGCGGAAGGTCAACAGCCTCGTAGGAATGTTCCTCTGTCAGCGGAACGCCTTCGGTTCCGCCCCGGAATGTCACCATTCTCCTAGTGTATGCACAGTGCCGGCGCAGCAGACCCTCCCCTCCTCTGGGCACCAAGCACAGAGTCAGTGATGCAGGCACCACTGCCGGGATAACGTCCCGCTATCAGTGATTCTGGCACAGCAGGTCAAAACATCGACGTCTGCCCCGCACAGCTTAATTGCACTGCGCCCAACACCGGACGCCCAGAAGCACCACAGGACCGCGAACACGCACATCTTGAAACACACACACCCACAGACACGCACCCCCCTGCGATGACCTCGACCTTGTGGTCCCATGCGATGACCTCTCGCCGCTCACAGGCCATCCGGCCTGAGCGGCGAGCCCCCCGCGGCGCCCCCGCCCGTCCCTTGCTGACCGGGCGTCGACTGCGGCGCGCGTGCTTTGTTGGCCGGCGCGCGCCGCCTCTTCCGCGTGACCCGGCGCTCGGACACATTCCCTGGGTGTTGGGCCCTGGGCGTGCTCTGTCCTGAGCGGGTCAGCGGATGACGGTGCTGCCGTGTTGCTCCGCCGAGCGGGGCTGATCTGCTCTGGTACGCGAGTGCAGCGGAGGACGGATGCGGTAGGAGGATTAGGGTTGCCTCCGCGGGCTGGGGGGGCCCCGCGGCCGGCGGCTTGCGCTTTGGGCCGGGCTGCCAGCTTGGGCCGCCGCGGCCGCGCGGGCGGCGGGGTCGTATTGCGTGCAGGCGTGGGGGTGCGTGTGTTGGGGGGTTGAGCGGGGACAGGTGCGTGGGTGTGGTGGGGGGGTGTGTTACACAGGAAAAGCCGGAGGGGCCGGTAGCACCGCCAGGACCAAAAGGGAGAGCACAAGAAACGCAATGCGCACGCAGCAGGAGAGTAACAGCCTACGCCAAGGCACAACAAGCACCCACACACCCCCACACTCCTACACACTACCACACGATCCAACCCCCAAACGCGCCTCCACACGCACCCACCCCCAAACGCACCGACACACTGGCACCCGACCAACGCACCCACGCACCCGCACGCGGCCCAGACCCAACCCCCAACACACACACCCACACGCCAATACGCTACATGACCCCGTCGCCCGCGGGGCAGCGGCAGCCCCATGCAGCGGCCCGGCCAGCGCCTGCCCCACACGGAAGCCGCCGGGGGCCCTCAGGACCCCCGCCCCAATGCCCTGAACAGGCCAGCCCCGAGCGCCGGAGCAACACACACGGGGGCGCCCCCATCCGCGGACCCACCCGGAACGGAGCACGCCCAAGGCGCGCTGTGTTCGGGGGTTGGGGCACACGGCAGAGGCAGCACACGCCGCCCATCAGTGCGTCCGACGGTCAGCACATGCACAAACCGGCACTTCATGCACAGTGCCATATAAACATATCAAAACATGAGAGAGAGGCCTGACCGAGCCATGCACAGCGCATAGGGATCAGTTTTGTGGCAATGCATGGGCTACGATGCCCTAGCAGGCGAGCAAATCAAGTAAATGAAAGACGTGACGAACGGCATAGTGAAATAGAGGGTGTCTCCGGTGGCCGACAGAATGCCCGCACTCTGTAAATGGTGGAGTACAGGCTCTTGCACAGCCGAGTGACCGGCCTAGTGATACAGGCACTTGAGCAACCTGTGGCACACCGCACTCAATTCCGACTGCAACAGCTATCTGCAAACTATATTTATAGACTTTACGCCGTGCTGGCGGGGGCGGCGAGGCGTGCACGCCAGCGACGCTACGTTGCAGGTACGGAGACGTGTACCGGCGAGCTCGAGTCAGGTGATGTCTTGGTGTGTCAGCTACATGTCGCCAAAGAATCAAGGCCATAACTGTTGCAGTGAACCTAGAGGTGCAGCCACAGTGTGCTCCTGTCATGGGGGGTGGGGGCTGCAGAGTCAGCCACACGACCACCACAGCAAAAAAGCTGAATAGTGCGATCACCAGCTCCACTCCGGAATTGCTCACACAGCATGCACATTTGGTTATCAAGGACGTGAACTGGGTTATCCGTATTGAATTCTGCTTAGCGGTTTCAGTGACGTGCAGTGTTTTCGAAATTTGAAAGTGCCCATTTCTGTGAAAGCTGACCGCCGAGCCTCGGACGGCGCCCGGCCCACAAGAGAGCGGCAAGGACGCAGCAGGCGGCTCGCCACTCAGGCCAGATGGCCAGTGAGCGGCGAGAGATCATCACATGGGAACGCAAGTCCCGTCAGTACCGCCTTGCCCGCGTGACGCGCCATCAGCGGGGCAGCGGCGTGAATTTGGCGCGCATCGGCGCGGCAGAGCGTCGTGGAGATGTCGCGCATCGCATTCTTCAGGAAGCGCCGCCGAGAGACCGCGCCTGCCCCTGCAGCCACATCGGCGAGCCTGTTCAGGAATGCAAACGCCGCCGGGCCCACGCGCCCGTATGTTTCATGCGACAGCGGCACCAAGCTGAGCCCTCCGACTCCCGAGCGGCCGTACTTGTCGCGCTTCCGCCGGTCGGCAGCTTCCGCCGAGGCGCCGTCGCGCAGCGCAGCCGCGCGAACGTTGGAACCTGCAAGCGGGTGAGTGACACACACGTCGCCAATCACCGGCGAGCCCGGAAAGAACGCGAGTATGTCGCCCCGCTGGGCGCCCACGCGTGACCTGGGGAGGATGGTTGGCGGGGCGTCATGCGCGGGGCTCGCGTGCGGATGTCCGACGCAAGGCGTGCGGGTGGCCACCCATGGCTGCCGGCGCACAGGGTTGTCCCCTGCGACCGCTGCGGGGCCTGCTGGGGCTGGCGATGCCGGGGTTGGGCCGGTCATCTCGACGTCATCCGTCAACACGACAGCAGTTGCGTAGGTGGTGGGGGGGTGTGTGGGTGCATGTTCAGCGGGTTCCTGTCGGGCTGAGGCGGGGTTGCTGTGTGCGGGTGCTTGCTGTGACTTGGCCCTGAGTTCGGGCGGATTTGAGGTGTCGGGCGGATGCAGGCACCACTGCCGGGGCAGCGTACAAGAACACCAACGCCACTGCCATCAGTGATTGCAGGCACAGCAGGCCAAAACACCCACGCCTGCCCCGCACCGCAGATCCGCGTCACGCCACACGCCAAACGCCGGCTTTGGGTTGTTCGTGTGTTTCCTCGTTGTCCTGGCGGTGCCACCGGCCCCTCCGGCTTTGTCCCTGGAACACACAGGACGCCAGAGGCCCCGCAGGACCGCCAATGCCCAAATTGTTGTGACACACACGTACATGCATTAGGGCGTTGGCACACTTGTTCGTTGCTCTGGCGGTGTTGCCGGCCACTCCGGCTTGTCCCTGTACCACATATATACACACACCCCTCGACACACACGCACGCACCCGCAGCCGAACAGATACGGAGCCCCCTCCTGTGTGCACCCCTGCGTGTGCCCACCTCGGCAATTCAACCTGCACCCAACTATAGTCACATTGCCACAGCATTCGGCACTGGTACCAGTGCCATGGTACCATGGTATCACACCACGCAGACCGCAGACGCGGACCTGGATGCCGGTAGCTACTATAGCCGCAATTAATTTTCCGTGCAGGCGACCGCATGCAAACATGGCGGAAGGAAGCGCACCATGCGCAAGCATCACCCCGTGGCCAGTCATGCACACGCCCGCGCATCAGCCACGGCCGCACCCATACCCACAAGCAACAGGCCCACTGCATGCATGCATTCGTGCGCCACAGCTGCAGGCAAACGGGATCACTATAGTTAGCTAGCGGCGAAGCACAGCTCCAGCGGTGGTGACTGCGGCAGTTGCTTAAGCATGTGCACTGGCAGCGCCATTCCCATTTATGTGAGGGCCTGGCATGTAATTCAATGTGGACTCACTAGCCGTATCCTTATCAGACCTCCATAGGATTAGGGCTGGCCACTTGGGGCTAGAATGTGCACATGCCAGGGTACGTGCTGGAGTGGCAGAGATGCATTGCCTGGTCAGCATGCGATCGAGCACAGCAGCCACCTCTGGAGCCATGACTGTGCCCTGATCAGCAGCTGAATTGCACAGCCTGCACTGCCCAAGAGACCAGGCTAATTACTGGCTGTTGCCTACATAGCTCTATAGAGGATCGGTCCACCACCATGCGCACCCCGCACACCATCAGATGAAGGTATGCAAGATTAAAAAATTAATCAAAGTGTTATGACAAAAAAATCGGATTGATATCAGCTTGGGTGTCTGCCAGTGTACAGACCTGTGCACAGACCTGTGTATTGGATTGACCCAGCGTGCACCACTGTAGCATCCCAGTTTCTGTGCCAGTGATTAGTGACGATGCAGCCCTGCATGAATCTGCACATAGCTTGTGTAGTCCAGCTAGCTCTGCTATATGCACGTAGCTTTTGTAGTCAAGCTTGCTCTCTGCTATGATGTCAAACGGAAATGCAATGCCAATGCTGTGTACTTGGACAGAAACTGTTGACTGGTGCTTCCGTGAGTTTGCGTCCAGCTTGGCCGCAGATGTGTCTGTCGACAGTGTCGTCGTGTACGTGAACGTGCTCGCCACCTTGAAACAAGCCTGCCGTGGCGCTGTCTCCACGTGGGATATTTACGTCATGAGGATTGTGCTCGACCGCGAGAGATAGGATGATCGTGTCTACATTGCAAGAACTTGACGCCGGAATTGGCAGTACATCGTTCCACGCGCGCTCGAGGCACTGCATATAAATCGCTGTGTACGAATCAAACTGTGCATGAAGCCGTACTGAACCTGTTGCCAAGTGCAGCTGATGTTACAGCAGACCTGCAGCTGCGCACCCTTGTCACCTGGGTGCGAAAGCACTTGACGCAGCCCAGTCAACTCTTCGTTCAGACGTTGACGCTCCAGGCGGTGGTCATCCTCCAAGCTTGCTGTATCGATGTTTGGCATGAAGAACTCCGAGGCGATAAGCCTGGCGACGCTGGAAGTGGTTTCGGAGTTACGCGATGCTCAAAGGAATTCCCAGCAACAGCTGCAAGCACTGTCACAGAAGCAGCTGCAACAGGACAGAGACGCCACGATGGTTGAAATGCAACGGGACAGGAGCTGCCCAATGACGTGTCTTCAGGCAACACGGGAACAAGCTCAGGAGGATGCTACTAGTACAGACTCATGTGCAATTTCTAAGCAGGTGCAGATGCTACTTTCATCAGTTTGTGGGCCTGATGCATATGGCTGATCTTATTTTTACCAACACGTGTGCACCAACACTGTGTCTGTCATTGCTGTTGATATCTAACAGGCATAACGAGGAGACGCTGCACCTGACTGCACAAAACATGCATGCCATTGTCAATATGATTAGAGGACTCTGCATCCCACCAGATCTCAGGGTACCCCTCGAGGGTAATTAGCTGTGTGGACCATTAGCACGTTCACTAGTACTGGCACAGGCATACCATTACGGGTATCATAGAACGGGACCATGCAGCGGCGACAGATTGTCTGGAGGATCGCGCATTCGCCAAGTGCATTGCACCGGTGGAAGACTGCAAAGCGAGAGCACCTGCTCTCCTTGAGATCTGCTGCCAGCCAACTTGAGAGAACTCTGGCCCTGCATTCCAACGTTGGCCGAAGGCAGCTGGACCATGTCGTTGACTTGATCATCGATAGCGTGAGCTATTGCCGTGCTAGCCACACGCGGTTCGACAGTTCTGGTGACTGCAGCCCAACAGTGGTGCCAGGCTGCGGCTGCGTGGTGTCCAGAGGGGCTGCAGAAGCATTTTGTGCGCAGCAGCGTTGTGGGCTGTGTGACCAGGCCATCAGCGATCCGGCACACAGTGTGTTGACACCGAGCTATACAGCGCTTCAGGTGCTGCAAGATATCTCTGGCAAGCACCGGCCTGTGATTCCACAGGTGAATTTCCCGCATCCGGATCCGACTCGGGGTGTGTTTGAACAGTGCCTGACCGACAGCCACTGGCTGGGAGCTCAAGACGAGAATTGTTGCTACGCATATGCTTCGAGCACAGCTTTGGGAATGCACCACCGCACCACTCGCCACGATAACAGCGGCCAGCACTTTGTCACAGCAGCCGAACACATAGCTGTGCGACAAGTGAAGTTCCCCGACGCAGCTGCCATATCAAAGCGAATGCATGCAACTGTGCATGGAATCTTTTCACAGTACTACGCTTTCATCTTGTGCCCTGGTGTTGCCAAGATTGAAGGGTTGAATTGGAGGAGCAATGATGTTTTCGTGGTGATGCCGACCATCGATCGTACGCTGCAATCGTACGTGTGTGGCGAGCGGCAACATGCAGACGAGAGGATGCTTCAGACGCTGCTACTTCCGTTCAGAGAGCTGGTGAGTGATGTTTGCAACCTTCACGGCCACGGCATTGTGCACTGTGGAATACGGCCATCCACCGTGATGCTGCACGTGAACGCGAGCCAGCGGTACTGCGCGACCGTTCCGGGCATGCGCAGACTCGTACTCACGGATTTCAGTGAGTCGCACAGGCACTCCAACTCATTCAATGTCAATCTGAATGTGATTCCACGGGACAGGGCCTGCCAGCTGCTGGGCTGTGCGTCTGACCATGTGCAGTCGCGTGAGATGGAGGGCCACGTCTGCCCGGCGCTCGACATCCACGGCCTCGGCCAGACATTTGCCTTCGCTGCCAGGAATTGCCTGGCAGAGAAAGGCTACATCATATTCCCGGAGCCAGAGGGCCACACTGACGTCTCAGATATCCAAAGAAGTCTGCTTGCAATCATCCAGAAGATGATAGACACACCTCGGGAGTGCAGCCTGGTGGGTATCGCCGCGGAGCTCGAGATCCTCCGCACCACCCTCAACAAAGTGCGCACTGCTGTGGCAGAAGAGCTGTGGCAGCAGAGAATCAACCGCTACACCACTGCATCAGTGAAGTAGCGGACAAATCACTGCACTGCCACTCGCATGTGCATGTCCTTGAGTCTCTCTTCTATCAGCAGCACGTCAAGCTCTTCATGCTGTGGGTCAAACTGGTCGAAATGCTTGGAATGTCATGCATGTGCATGCTGGCAGAGCATATTCATGCATCGGCATCGAGCTGTAGCTGGTGACGAGGTCGACCCTGTGTGCAGAGGCTTGGGTTGTCCCCGGACGATACGTTGCCGATGATTTGACATGTACATGAGCAATGCAACGCGAAGCCACTGGCAAGCCTGACGCCCTGTGCAGAAGTTTGTGCTGGAGAGTGTGGCGCTGCAAAGCCGGCTGCCGAGTCCACGGCGGATGGCATGCATGGTGGACATGCACAACATCTGGTGCAAAGAGTTTGTCTCTCATCACTAGCAGCATATGTTCCTGCTCAAGAGTGTGGCGTATTCCACTGTTGGTCGCGGACGTTGTCGAATTGTACAGGTGGAGTTGTACACCCCCCATGTCCAGGTCATGTTGCATGGCACTCTAGTAGAGGGGAGCGTGCTGGCATGTACACAGAGTCCCATCCCCAAGATATCGCACATCTGATTCCATGACTGGATTTCTCATATGATTTGACCATGTGTCAGCATCAATCTAGAGCTCTTGCCGGAGGCCCAGACGGCGCCACAGGATCACCGCTGTAACTCGAGGTTGAGTGTTTGGATTTGCAGAAGTTGGGCATACATAAGTGCGATGTGCAGACATGCCTGTACTGGTTAGTGCTCAGAATCACAGCCCCGATCCGGGAGTCTTCCGAATAGACTCTAGTTCTGCGGCAACAAGGGGACCCGGGTTCTGGTCACTGTATGGACCAGAGTATGGCAAGCCACTCCAGATTTTCATGCTGGCAACTGTACTGTTGCACAAATTGAGTGGTGCTGTCCTGCCAGTTGCTGGAGTTGAGTCGCACACGATGTCTGCCAGAATGATCAATCGCCATCCTGAACCTAAGAGCACACCAGATCCAATAGGCTTTGAAATGTGCAGGGTGCGTTATCATGGTAATAAGGGAATATATTGATCATTAGGAGTGGACCACCTTGTACTGGTAACCCAGAAACTAATGCAGCCACACCTACTGAAGCCCACATATCCACACCTGCTGAAGCCCATATACTGCGCACATACACAAATTACACATCAGTAGAGATGCACACTGTGAATGGAAAGGAACATCTGCGTTGCGCAAGAGTGGCAGGGCAGTGGTAGTGGCGTCATGGCCGGCAGACATTGGAAGCAATTCAGACTCCAAGGACCTAGGAGGACCAACATCTGACGCCGGAATGACCCAACAGATTGCAGTGAAAGGTTCACTGCCGACCTTCGCATCCAGATATGTGAAGTATTGCGGCAGTTGCAGCTGCTAATGTGCAGCCGCGCGTTGGTACAAAGAGGACTTTGCTGCAGGCAGAAGTCACAGCAATGCTGGGGCCACACACATCTGGACCGGCCGTGACACCTGCCCACCCAGCATGCTCAAATGGTGACACAACTGATATAAGAGCGCAAGGCCGTCGGTGGGCTCCCAGAACCTCCGCGATGGAAAATTACGTGTGCTGCGCAACGACAGAGTCTTGCTAGGCCAGGTGCATGGCGCGGAACATAGCACCTTCGCAAGTTAAACAAACCATCAGCCTTCATGCGAGGATGTTGATGTTAACGTTGATGTCGAAGCATGCTGTGAGTGGCCCAGCAGCTAGGGAGCACAGCCGTCCAGGCGGACGCAGGCGAGCCAACAATGGCCAGGCACCTATGCGTGCTCTGCTACAGCTGATTCAGATGTCGACTCTTCCATGTGCGACTTGGTGCATTGGCCACTGTTACGGCAATCGGCAATGCTTCATCGCACGCAAGTCTTGCACGCAAAACGTCTCTCCTCTGAATCACAAACTTAGCGGCTGCAGGCGGTTCCAGTAGAGTTCACAAGAAACTTTTCTGTGTCTTCCACTCGAGGTTCCATGCTGCTCACCGGTGTGTGCGGTTCTCGGGGCCACCGTGTGGTCGCGTGCATGTGGGCTGTGATCATGCGAGAGGAGTCCCCCGCGGCTCGAGCTCTGTGAACAGGCGAGCTACGCTGCAACGCTGGAAACTACTGAAACAAAAGGTCTAGACAAATTCATGCCAGACGTACTCGATACTTCATCTTCGCATGTAGGCGCGTTGCTCCGTCGTCCCTCGAGAGACCAGTCTTGGTGAACGTCAAACAATCCATCTCCCGCGTATCCAATCCCAGTCTAGAGAGACGCAAATCATTTTGTTTACATCATGTCACACAGGAGTGCGTGCTGGACTTCGTCAGCCCGGACCCGTGAATTCGAGTGTTGTCAACGGTGGGTCGGTAATCTGGCTTCTGCGGGTTTTCAATGCTTTCGTATCAATCTTATTAGTCTGATGATTCAAGCTCACGACGTCAGGCAAGTCCACCTCGTGCAGATCTGAACATACAATGCTTCAATGCACAGTGTGCGAAGCCTCTCGCGGCGGGAGTCCCGCCTTCGTGACCACGGCCCCGGCTTTCCTGCCAATCTGTGTGATACTGCCATCACAGTCTTGCTCCTGTCCTTCCTGGTGTGGCCTGAGTCGCAGTGTGTTTTGCTTGCTCAAGCAGGCCAGCTACCTAAAGTGTGCCCCTAAAGCAGGCCGTCACATTCAATAATAACACCAGGCAGTGCAAGTACGAACGTACTGCATAGGAATTGCATTTGCTGTTAAAACTGTTCTCCTCGCTGGTCTAGCGGTTGGGCTTGAGCGATCTGCCGGTGTGCTCAATGATGTACACATCGAATGCAGAAAGGCCGAATCTCGTGCGACGCTGCCGACGATAGGCTACACCGCTGGTCCATCAGAGCCAATCCTCCTGCACAGCATAAAATGTCCTGGAGCATCATGCTCCCTGCTGGCACCGGCATGCGCTCTTGGACAAAGCCAAAACGGCAGGCAACATGTGAATCCCCAGAACAGCTCGCATCACAACAGGAATAGGCACACCAAAGGGCAGCATGCTAGCTGGTGGTTGTGATGTTGTGTGTCGGCCGTGGGGTTTGTCCGTGCGCGTGTGTGGGTTTGGGTTTGTGGGTGTGTGGGTCTGTGCGTGTGTGTTACAAAGGAAAAAGCCGGAGGGGCCGGTAGCACCGCCAGGACCAAAAGGGAGAGCACGAACAACGCAATGCGCACGCAGCAGGAGAGCAACAGCCAACGCCAAGGCAGAACAAGCACCCACACACCCCCACGCTCCCACACACTACCACACGAACCACGAACCACGAACCACACACTGAAACCCGACCCACGCACCCACGCACCCGCACGCGGCCCAGACCCAAACCCAAACACACACCCAAGCACCCACAAACCCACACGCCAACACGCCACACGACCCCGCCGCCCGCGCGGCTGCGGCAGCCCCATGGGGTCTGTGCGTGTGTGTGCTGGTGTGTGGGTGTGTGCTTGGCGGTCTGCGGATCTGTGTCGCTTGCTGCGCCGGTGATGGGTGAGATGTTCGTGGGTGTCTTGGCGTTTGCTTCGTCTGCTTGCTCCTTTCGCGGTGCTGCCCGACTTGCTGCCTTGTAACACCAAAGGGCAGCATGCTAGCTGACGCGATGCAACTCCGGGGATGCGTCACCGCGCCCCATTACCCCAATGTGCGCGCACAGCAAAGATCATACGCGTCTACATCGGCCCGTGCAATCCAGACCCGACACGTGCGAACACACCCTAATCACGCAGCCCCGGAACCCCCCCCCCCCCCCCCCCTCCGCCCCGCTCTTAAGTCACGACCGCCCTCTCTAGATGGCATGGCGCCCAGAAAAAGAGGCCCTCTGTTCATGGTGCAGGCTGGGTTACCGATGCCGCGACCAAGCGCGTGGTCTCGGCCCAGGTGGGGGGCCTGCTCGTGTGCCTACCTTCCGCTGCTGCCAACGCGCTGCCACGTCCACGGTCCACAGTGACGCTGCGCCTTCTTGACTTGCATGATAATGTTGTGGCAGAGCGATACAGCATCCACCCAGTGGCTTGAACTGGCTGCATACTTGGCAGGGAATTCCTGGGCTCGCTTGGCGGCTTCCGTGCTGACAGACATCTCAAGGTGGCTATACGTGTAGTATGCAGTCCTTCTACCCTGCTGCCAGAACTGTGTCAAGGGCTCTTCTAGATCTATATCGAATGGGCATAGACAAATACAGCAACGAAATCAGCAGTGCAGTCAGTGCACTGTTGATGCGACGTTGGTTCGTGATGGTGCGCAGTTGTATAGACAGCACATATTTTTATACAAGAGAGAACAGGAGAAGACACATTGTTTTTTTGCTGGCGCCTGCTCACTCCTCTGTAGTTGGTTTGGAAGGGGATCTTTTGAGGACACATGTGTTTGCCTTCTCCAGTTCACTCTTCTGGACTTACTCATCTGTAGTCACGTGCCGTAGTGTGCACTACGGCACGGTCCTTGCAACTGCAACATGTGCCACAGTGAACATGCCATGCGACGCCAGTGTGCATATCCAAGTGGCTGCTTGCTGAAGGTGCCGAAGCGTACGTAAATTTGGCATGCATGGGAATGCTGCATGATCCTGAATTGTCTCCCAGAGCTGTGTACGAGACGCGTCGTCTCGTGATCCGAGCCATCGATCGGCGGGCAAATCGTGCACGCTGCAGTTCAAGGCGCAGCGCATGCAGCCTGGCACAGCATCAGCTATCGTCTGCCGTCATATGTGCTTGACGCTTCGCGGTGACACCGCCTTTAGGTGCCTACAGTCGCCATTGTGGACAGTTCTGCCGCGCCGGTGTACAATAGCTTCGAACGCACCGACGTTCCAGTAAAGGTGGCTTTGACCGACCTCAAAACGTATTCCTGGGGCGTGTATCTAGTGATAGAGAGCTGCAAGACATGGGGTCGCTTGGGCAAGGAGCCGGCGCGGAGACAGGGCCTCTCGGTAGCCGTGGCTTCAGTCACGAGCACGAGCAATGCCAACTTCTGCGCTCACTGTCAACCCTCCAACAAGATGTCGCAATACTACATGAGGAGTATCAGGCTCGGAGCTTCAAGGCGGCAGCAGGCTCCATATTTAAGGTGAGGACCAGCAGCCTGAAGCCTTGAAGCCTCCCGAGGAAGCCTGCTTGTGATGGAGATTTGCAAATGAACATGTTCATGCTATGTTCACATCATAAGCGTGCGCAGGCCATTTCATGTGCACCCGTACATTTGGTTCCGCTGGATTCATGCCACAACGAGCGGATCCGCTCATGGTTCGAACCATGGCTGCGTGAGTATGTACAGATCGAGCTCGGATCATCTGATATCCCACAGCTGTGATGGCACGTGCCACGTGGAAGCCCAACCTTTTGACATGTTCTCCTGTGTGGCACTCCAGTGATAGGCCGTTACACAACCGAACTTATGCATGTCGCGAAAAAAGCTGGGTCCTCTGAGATTTTAGGCCAGCCAGTCCTCTAGATCCCCCGGGGGTCTAGGGCCCTAGGGGGGGGGTGACCCTAGGGCCTAGGCCTTAAGGCACTACTACTTAAGGCACTACAACTTAAGCCCTTCCCCCTAGGCCTTAAGCTTGCATAGAGATCTGTGGAAGCCGCGACGTGAACCTGCTTCTGCTGCCAACAGCTAGCTGTAGGACAAGTCCGATCTGCAGGGCGAACCCTGCATATCTGAAGTGTTAAGAGTTCGCACCCTGGCCGTGTCAGAATGTGCTCACTCAGTTCAGGCAGCCTGCAGGACGACGCAGAAGAGTGTGCGTGGCATGCTCACAGGGAATGGATCCGGGAGGGGAGTTCACAGACATTTAGATTGAACCGGCTGGTCCCGGCCGTGGCTGGTCCCCTGGGTGTCGCCTTTGAGCACAGCAAGCACCTTGCAACACAAATGGCCGCCGATGTTGTCAGCTGCCGGGCATCTTCTGTACGTCTCGAAGTGGCAGGCGAGGCAGAACCAACAGAGGTCCCCGGCTGTGGCTGTATTGCTGCCGCAGGTGCTGTCGCTATGTACATGAACAAGCGACAGTGCGGGCTTTGTAAGAGCGATATTGATGACCTGTTGATTCCGGAGCCGGTGAGACGCAGCACAGCAGCCTGCGAGGTGATTCGTGACATCAACAGCGGCCAGATGCCCATGCTAACCTTTTCGCACATGAATCAGCTACGATTTCCACACCAGCGCAATGTAGTCCATGCGTGTTCATCAAGCTGCAAAAGTGGCAACGCTGCAGAGCGCGGCCGCGGGACGCCGGTGCCAGTCGTGCACAGAAGTCACTGCAGGTGGCTCGGAGCGGTCGGCACGTTCCGCATCGGCCAGGTACCAGTGAACAGTGGTGGCCCAACGCTGGCTTTGCAGACAATCACGTTCCCTGTCCCTGACACTCAGTCTGTTTATGCAACAGTGCACGGGCTGTTTGCACAGCATAGGGCCTCCATGGTGAGTGCTGGAGTGGCAGGGATAGCTGCTGTCGACTGGCAGACAAGTGCGGTCAGAATAGCCATGCCGGCCATCAAAGAGACGTTGAGGGCGTGCAGCAGAGGTTTAGATTTCACCTGCTCCAGTCTGTATCTGCTGCTCGACATTTTCAGGCGGGTGGCAAGCACCGTCCGTGACTTGCACAGGCATGGGCTTGTACACTGCGGCATCAGCCCGTCCAGCATCATGCTGGACAACCAGCTCCGCCCATTGCTCACTGACTTCAGCCGCTCGCGCCGGCATACGCAACCGCAATATGGGCGCCTAGGAGTAGACCTAACCCGCTGTGCTGCGCTGGGTTGCGTCAATACACACTCATGTCCCCACGAGATGCAGGGGCACGTCTGTGCTGCTGTAGATGTGCATGATCTAGGCCAGACATTTTCTAGCGTGGCGAAACAGTCGCAATGCGAGGGCGCGCCAGGAAGTGACCCTCAGGAGCCTGAGGTGGCGGTGATTCGCAAACTTATGTTTGACCAGATCAGCCAGATGATACAGTTCCCGCATCGCACGAGCTTGATCAAGGCTGCAACAACATTCCAAGGTCTGCGCAGCGACGTCATGCAACTCAAAGGCATCGACGCCGCGCAAAATTCTGCTTCTGATGCATATGCATTGAAGCAGGGCACAGAGGGGCAGGCGCCCGTGCGATTGTTCCGAGCCAAGCTCCATAAACTAACGGCACGTCGGGTCAAGGTGTGTCCAAGATTCCATGCCAGCTGTGCACTGCATGGCTGCTGGCTTGATGCACAAACACCTGATCCAACAGGATGTCCTTCAAGTTGTGCGGGGTTCACTGATGCTTTATCTCATTGCTGTGATACAGATGTCTTGCGACCAATGCACAAATCACAGGCCTCTACCTGCATTGTGCATGCAGCATGGTCATTGCTGTGTGGACACTGCCGCAATGCCCGTGAGGCATGCAATTTGTAGTCATAGCAGCCCTCTGACCCGAAGCATGCGGCGCCGGCCAAGCTCTGCACGGCTGTGAAAGGTAGGGCTGCAACTTGTAGCGTCAGTCCTATCGACAGTGTATTCAATAATGCTCTGAATGTCATGACAAAGTGCACATTCTGTGATGGGTCATAGATGGACTCTTGTGGCACCAATTGCAATGCATTCATGTTATCCTGCGCTGAGCATAGGGCCAGCATCCCATGCATGCATGGGAGGTCGGTGGCTACAAGTGTTGCACAAGCTGCAGCCAATCTACAGGCCGGGTCCACACATGATCACCACACATGTGACGTGGCAGGGTCTGCTCGGTGCGGAGCAAAGCCTTTGCGATTGGTACCTTCACAGCATACACATGCAACAGCATGCGCACACAGATCATCTGTGTGCGCATGATGTACCTTTAGAACTGCCAGCATGTTAGAACTGCAGTTCACATGTAGGCTGAACTGCTGAACTCTTTGAACACAATTGACGCTGTACCTGGACTGCAGGCTGCATGGGCACAGGCATTACAGGAGATGAAAGAGGATTCATAGGTTCAGAGTCCGAGAGTCACATTGATACACATCATCAGACCACCGCGAAAATACTATTTTCGCGGTGCTTAGTAAGGCCTTGCAAGACAAGTGTGTGGCCAGGACAGAGTGTGCTCAGGAGAGCTAGCTAGAATCTTGCCAATACCATGACACTGCATGTGTGGTGTGTGATGATACATCTGCGTGTCAAGGGTGGCCGCCACCTAGTAGCGGCTCAGCGGCTCGGACTGGGCGGCTTGGACTTGTGCAGTTGTGTGACACTTGGAAAGGTGTGTCACACGGTGTACCCAGCTTGTCTCGGTGTCGATCTGCATGTGCGGCCTTGTAAGAAGCGTGTAAGCGTGCCCCCACAAGAGCAGCCAACCAAGGGTTGCACACACTGTGTCATGAAGCCTGTAGCTTTTTTCACTCCCCGACCACGTGGTCGGACCCGCGCACGAACAGTTGGCAAGTTGGCAATGCAATTTGCAGTGCCTTCCCCAACGGAGAGATATGCAAAGTGATGAACTGCCAGAGATATCTCGTCCATGAGATAACGTGTGGGAGATGCTGGATGCTGCATTCTTGACACCACCTCGGGGCCAGAACATGCCACATAGTATGATCAAAGTCCAACACATGGCACGGCCATATGTTGATGGCAGCTGAAAGTTCACCAGGCTCTTCACGTGTCCACACCGCATCAATCGAGAAATGCGTGGTTACTGACGGTCGAAAATTGGAACAGATGCTACGTACGCATCCTGTGTACACGACTGCAGTTCATCATGTCTTAAGGACGCAGGCATCTAAGCCTGGCCACTCGATTCTAAAACATAAACGCCATTCAACGGAAATCTACGCCCCGCGGCATCTAAGCCGCAGCACGTGCGAGGCCATCACTCCGCCCCTGCCATCTGCCAATTCCTGGATCGACCAGGGAGATCTACTATACACACAAGGCCTTCTGAAGCTATCTACCGAGCTACTTGGAAAAGACGGCATGAAGCCTCCCCGATCTACAGTAAATCTGCGGAACGATCGCAAATCGCACGCAAGCAGCAAATTGATCTCTCACAGGTGTGACCTTGCAAGGTCCCAGCTGCAGCCAGTGCATTGCAGGTAGCTGCAGCTACTCTACCAACCTGTAAAACTGCAGTCTAGTCACCCCATGCGGCTGAGAGGCTGTCCGCTCGGCAACACGGCCATCACAGAGTACACACTACGTGCGCAGTGCCCGCTCTTGATCTTTCACATCGTCATTGTAAAGAGGAGAAGCCCACGGAGATCCAGGCTTCACCGGATCGATACACCATGTTAAGGAGACCGGCAGCAATGCATGCATGCATATGCGGCCTGCCACCTGTACCCCATATTATACGCATGCCACCAACATGTCGATGTGCTGCACGACCCACCGCCACGTGGCTTCCTTACACGAGGTCGGCGGTGCACTCCTCAAGGCGGCCGTCCCAGTTCCCCGGAAGGCGGGAGTTGCGGTGGCGGCAGCGGAACTCAGCCTCGTTGCGGCGGAAGCAGCGGAAGTCGGGGTCGCAGCAGGGCCTGACGCCGGAGAAGGCGGCAGAGGTCCCGCCGCAGATTCCGTTGATGTCCAAGCAGTCCGGAGAGGTCGAGGCGCACGCGCCGGCGGTGCCGCCGCAGATCTGCTCGACCTCGTTTCTGCCGTCCGCGACGGCAGAGGCAATCGCGCGGGCCGTGGCGACCACCGAGCGCTCCTCGAGCGCGAACGCGAAGTCCGTGACAAAGTCTTCGCCGTTACCGACTGAAGCAGCACGCACATCATGATTGTTTTTGTGTTGGCACTGATGACGTTGGGACACGTGCAGGTGTGTATTGCCAGATGCTGCTATGAATAGGGCACGGCACTTCACTACGCGCGAGGTAACATTATTTAGTCACCCAGCACGCGTTTGACCGGTAGTATCAGATGTATCAAACAACTGGAAGCATTGGCAAAACTGTGACTAGGCGTCATTCTGCTGTCATGTGTTCCATTGTGGACAACAGTGTTACCCGGGGCTGTTTGAGGAGAGGTCTAAAGCGCACCGACGCAGGTCTCGGCGTAAGCGTTGACGACGGCCTCCACCCAGATTGAGTCGAAGACGCTCACATCTGTCGAGAGGGTGATTTCGCATTGGCAGGTCTCTGCCATGACAAACGCAGATGCAAACGCCTCCGCCTGCAGCATGGGCCGGGCTGCAGTCAGCACATGCTGAAACAAAAAGATGCCAACTCGAGTCCATGCAGTATGCACGTCAGCGAAGGAGATCAGGCTGGTCAAACCGAGAAAATTGAGGACAGCACGCGCACTCGGTGGAGCTGCAGCTCAATTCTGCAGTGCGTGAGCCACATGCGATGATACACACGGATAGCTTTTAAGTCAAGAACGTTGGACGGTTGACAAAGAAAACGCTTGGCCAAGGTGCAGCAATGGGCTTCAAGTGGGGTTTGGAGGTGGAGGACTCACCTGGGCGCTTGCAACAGCCCGCACATCCGCCTCGGCAAGGCCACACGCGGCGGTGTCTTCCCCGCCGTTGGACTCACAGAAGATGTCGGCCTGGGCCACGGCCTCCGCGAGGGCCGTGGCAGTCGCCCGCGCCAGCACATCGATTTCAACCTCAGAGAAGTCACCGCCGCATGCATATGCGGAGGCTTCTGCACCGGCCCTGGCAATGGCATCGGTCTCGACGACGCGACCGTCGCCGCTCACGATCAGCTCACATGTTGCAATGAAGTCCCCGACCTGCAGGTCACAAGGTCTTACAAGCAGAAGAAGGGGGGGGTTAGCTTTACGAGCTGTGTTGGACGCCGCGCCCTCCGGAGGTGTGGAATGGGACTTGAGATAGTGACAGAACAAGCGATAAGCTCCTCATCCAGTGCCATATCACCTGGTGCCGTGGCTGAGGTGTAAATCTCGGGTGTTCATGATTATCAAGACAAAAACACGCATTTCTGACTCTAGCGCCCTCGGGGCCAGGTAACCATGGCCCTCGTTCAATGGTAGCGATTCACAGGCGGCACATCACAGGCATCTGCAGCCACAGGCAGCACATCACAGGCATCTGCAGCCGAGTAACCGAGACGACTACTCACCTGGGCCGAGTTAATGACTTCGAGGCTGCAGCCATCATCGGCGCCGGCGCGAATGGTGCCGGTGATGCTGCTGAGCACGGTCGCAATCGTCTCCACGATGACGCTACTCGTGACCGTCGAGATGTCCGACACCTCGTCGCCATTGTCGCTGAAGAGGTACAACTGCAGCATGAGTGAGGCTGTCACTGAATGACGTGAATATCTGTCGCAGGCATGCGAAGCACCTCCGGGCCCCACATGTCTGCCCCGCTCAAGCAAAGTCATTGCAGGATCCATCGAGAACTAACTTCTGCAATTACTGCACATGGCGACTTCCAGTACATTTCAAAGTTATCCGTCTGAAAGCGACCACAAATAATCCGGAATGGCATTCATATGACATTGAACCATGCCAGAGGCGATGCGCAAAGTACTGATACAGAAGCGCCGGGGGCAGCTCATGCGGCGCTGATATATGCCCGCCATGACCTGCTGTCCGAAAACGTGGCCCCCGGTGGACACTCACATACCAACACCTGCAGCATGCATATGGCAGTTCTTGCAGCCGCACCTGCGTCCACGCCTCGGCCACGGCTTCCGCCACCAGCAGCTGCGTCGTCTCGGACAGCGCGCTCACGACGGCCGAGCACTGCCCGCACACTTCGGCGCTCGCAAAGATCTCCGACACGGCGGAGCCGAGGGCCTCGGCGCGGTCCTGCGCGAAGGAGTAGCCCTGCGCGCGCACCTCGGCGTTGCCGCTCGCGTGGCAGTCCGCGCTGACCTCGGCAAACGCCTCCGCGATCGCAGACGCGACGGACTCGACCTGCTCGTTGATCGTGATGATCGTCGGCTCCTCCGCTTGCTCTCCGCAGACGTAGTTGCCGATGTCAAGCCCTGCATGCATGCACACATACGCCTGTGATCACCACCGCGGCGGCTCCAGCTGAAGCGGCAGTGAGCAGAGATGCATGCAATATATGCATGGCGTCGGCGTCAATCAATTCTGGGCCGTGCACTCGGTGAAAGGTGTGGTGCGGAGGCCACAAGTTGTGTCAAACTACTTGTGTTGACCACACCCATCCTCTGAGTATACGCGGCGGAGCCTGGCAGGCACCACTGCTCAAAGGCTCTGGAATGGACTTGGCGTCGCAGTAAGCGGTGCGCCTGGACTGCGACGCGGAGTCCTATCCGTTCCGTGCCGCGCAGTGTGGCTCTGGTGACTGTGGCAATCCAGCGACATCACTAGATTGCCACAGTGACCGATGTGACACAGCACACAGCGAAGAGGGAAGAGGGCGCACATGCTTCGGTGTAGGCGGGCTGGCTGACAGCGGCGGAGCGTGATATGCTGGACACCCGGCAGAAGGCGATGCTTGTGTCAGTGTCCTGAGCCGCAACGCCCGATGAGAGCGCGAGCGCGGCTAGGGCGGCCAGCGGCAGGCGCGTCGGGGTGTTGCGGAGGCTGAGAACCATGGTGTTGAGTGCGGCCGTCAGTTGCGGAATGCCTGCAGATCAAGACTCTCGGATTCAGATCTAGATCTGCAATCTGGAGCACTCTGTGGCTGACGAAGTCCTGTCCTGGGAATGTGGTATCAGATTTTAGTTCTCTATGTGTATGCATGCATGGCGAGCATGCGTGGATGCTTTGGCGGAAGGGGGAATGTTCACTACTGTCAACATGAGTCATGTGTGGGACATGTGTGGGACCTGTGTGTATATATGCTTTGGACATTCTAGATGAACTTGGATATTCCCAGGTATCTGGCTGCCCTCAGATCTATGTATATACCTGCCTTTGGTTCATGACTGATGTATAACATGTGCACATGCCTCACTACAAGAAAGCAATGCACTATGTACAGTCTCTTACAAAAATAAACAAAATTAACCAAATTATTTTTACAAGCGTATTTTTAGTCAATCAAGCTCCAAGAGAGGCTGTTTGGTGTGTGGAGGCGAGAAGGCCGTCATGGCACTGAGAGAATTGATGTGGCCCCATACAATTATACCATTCCGCGCAGTAGTGTAGCGCAGTAGTGTACGCAAGCCTGTGTTTACAAGTAGTACACAAGCCTATATTTACAAGTAGACATTCAGAACGCTGTTTCACACATACACTGTTCTGCAGAACAAGCACTCCGAGTCAAATGCATGCTTAGATCAGAACATACCTTGCAGATCGATGTGTGTGTGCGAGAAACGAATTCTGAGCAGAGCCGGCTCTTGAACCAGTGTTTGCACTATAGAAGGCTGAAGGCTAAAGAACGAGGACGAGCTACAGATTGTTGCGTGGGTAGCTTTCTAGTCGTCCGGGGGGTGGTCCAAGTTGCAGAGGTGATCGGCTCGAACACACGGGGGAGGTTCAGACAATGAAGCGGGCAATGTACGTATGCAGGGACACTACCACAGAACTGATGAAAGGTGGTAGCACGGCCTCGCTTTAAATACACTGCAGCGCTGAAGAGCGCTCAGCATCTACGCGCAGCTCCGCTGCTGGACATCCTCGACGTCCGCGGCCGGAGGGTTCGTGCCGTCTGGATGAAGTTCGCGGTGCACAACTGAGCGCGTGAGTAGAATGTTCTTCGAAGGCAGTCGAATACCCGGGTGGCAGGAACATGCTCGAGGCTGCCACGAAGTCCAGCCCGAGTGAACGGGATGCTGCCCAAGCGGATACGACTGGCCCGCCACTTTCGAGCAAGCTTGGTCAGTCGATGCCTTGTGAAGCGTGCACAAGATGTGCGCGGTGGTCAATTGCACATGCGCATGGAATGTTCGTCGAAGGCAGCCGAATACCTGGAGGCGGGAACATGCTGAAGGCAGCCACGAAGTCCAGACCGAGTCACAGCGACAGGCCCGCCACTCTGGTGCAAGCTTAGGCTACTGCTGAATGCGGACGCGTACACAAGGTCTACGTGGCCTGAGAAGCCCTGGGATCTACAGGAATTAAACGGGTTTGTGCACACAGATCTGCATACTGCCATGCCACATAGCTCACCTCCAGGGAAATGTCGATGCAAACTATGAGTTCAAGCACATCACCTGCTTCACGGAAGTTGCGAGGGAGCCTTGGTTTGCGTCAGCGGCAGTCTCCGGCCGGCCCTGTTGCCTTGCCTGTTCGAACCCGTCCTGAACCATTAGAACGATCCGCTGAGCAGTGACGGCTCCCCCATACGTGATCAGGTATAACGGAATTTGACTTCTGTGCGGTCGCGGCGGTCTCGCCTGCGGGCCTTTGCGTACGCCTGACGCGTGGTGCGTTGGTACTGCAGGCAGCCTCGGTTCCGGCTGGTGACCATCGGCAACGGCGGGTGTGTTGCTTTTGCAGTAGTTGCTGCAGTGTGTCGCGTCGCAGACATTACGTTGCCTGCAGGCCTGCAGTGTCTGCGGACGATGGGCACCTGGCTCGCTGAATCGCACTAAACTACCTACATATCCAATGCTGCTCACACGGCTATAACGAGTTAGCTGGACAGCTGGATTGAATAAGCATTGTTTCATGCAACAGGCATTGCTGCCATCGCTTGTGCGCTGGGCAATGCAGCAGCGCAGTCACCTGGCGCGCAGCTACTGTGCGGTATGCGGCCCGCATGGCGCACGATCATCGAGTCCAAGGGCAGGGGCACCGATTCTCTTTGCTGCAGGTCCACCTGCGTGCTGCAGCTGCCGCAGTGACTGCATAGGCAGGCAAGTGCTGCTGGCGATCACCACTGGCCACTTGTGGCTACGTCCCAGCGCGACAATGCGTGATTACTTAGGCTCCGGTGCTGCACTGATCAGGAGATTGAGCTGGCCCGTCCTGTCTACAAGGGGGTCATGCACTAAAAGCCGGTGTAGTTTTTGCGTCCTTCCTGGGACGACAACCTGCTTGATCCATTCTCGACTTGCCTAACGCTTACATCCGATGTCGAAGGCATACCCCGATAGACATGAGTACGTAGATGTCATGAGTAAGCTGGGTTTGCAGTTATTAGCTGGGTTTGCAGTTACACTGACTGTGTGCCTGTTGAGCAAGGTCAGACGAGGCGTCGCGACGACTAATTCGAAGACAGTTGATAACGGGCTCAACAACGCTATCCTGGAAGGCTGATTGCATTGATGGTGTTTTTATTCGACGCTGTTGCCTCGTTCTGACTCTCTTCAAACGCACATTGTGTCTGCTGCTTGGAACGAGTGCAGCCAACAGCCTCAGAAACCGGCCATCGCAGGCACTGCCCGGCCCATTGTGATGCGTCTTTGCTATTATGTCAGCTGGTACCCGATGGGATGGTGTCTGCAGGAATCAGCGGGCACCGTGTTCGTGGGTACCTGGGATGCGCAGCCCTGTTGCCTTTCTTTGACCAATGCTGGACCGCCACGCCATGAATGATCGCGAGATCGGCCCCCAAGCTGCCAGCTAGCTGCGTCTGTAGCTGTAGCTGTTCGAGTATCTGCTCACGATCACATGGTCACAACGGGAATGGGGAAGAATACAGGGGATGGGGAACCTCTGTTATTTCACTGTGAGGACAGTCCACGGCACCAGGCAGCTGCCAGCAGCACATTCACAATGTTTAATTGCGCATCTGGCACATCTGCACAAGCTTACATCAACAGTATCTGCTTAAAGCATTCCATCGTTCTTCCCTTCAATGGCCGTGCCCAAATGTGCATGAGCGTGGCGCTACCCTGACAGCATTCAACTCAACTTCCGAATAATGATATCAGACCTCCCATTGACCGAGTCTTGCCTCCAACACAAACCGACACACAGAAGATGCGCAAGTTCGAACAGCTTCGCTTGGTAAACGGTGAGATACTTACCTAGGGCACTGCCGTGGTTCATGTACCCCCGCAGCATGCTGCAGGATGTATCGAAAAGATGGCTTCAACGGCCCAGTCGCAGGAGAGCCAGATAGAGGCGCCATTGATTGCGCATTGGATCAACTGTGTCCCTGTGCCGTCCCTGTGGCACAGGAACACAGCACAGCCAGGGCACACCTCCACCGCCTTGCTTTGTCCTTGTAACACCTCCACTGCCACCATAGCCAGAACATTCTCAAGGCGCCGCGGCCACACAATCGGGCGGCTTACGAATGCGCTTGCGCAGCTGCTCGGGGTGCAGGCTGTGGAGTGGCGATGGTGTATCGCTTCAGAAGAGAGTTCGGGGTCAGTCAGACACCACACATGAATGTCTTCAACACCAGCTCCCACGTACACCACTCCCAAGCCACAGACTGCAGAGCCATAGACACACACTGACACGCCCTAACTCGGCCCGATCGGGACGCCATGCCCTGCATTGTCATGCAGCCCCTGATCTCACGAAGTCACAAGCGCCGGCTCTGGACTGGCTGTTTTATGTGGCTGTCCTGTTCTCGAGATCCTCAGATGTGATGTGAGGCCCCTGCGGTGCTGCCTGCATCTTTACCCGTGTCCTTGTAACACCTGTGCACCTTCAGGATTTCCAGCATGCATGAGCTGGTATGCCCAAGAGCTTCCCAAGTTGTTGCAGGTTGGTGGCGATTCTTCCGGTTGGGGGCGTTTGGGCCAACTTCTGCTGTCCACCGCTTTGGCTGCCGACATGGCTGGTGTGGTGAGGTATGCTTGCCGAGCATGCATGACGAGTATGCATGACTGGTGAATCGTAGTGCGCATGTGAAGGCTTGGACACTCACACCTCCAAAGCCACGCAGAGCCCAGCAGTGCTGTGCTACGGTGACTCACTATCGGGAGGTGTATAAGCAGCGTTGAGGATTTCCTGTGAGCTGGCTAAGAAGTACTTTAGTCAGCGTGCGGATCTGCTGTCGACAGCAGATCTTCATGGCCGGAAATGTGACATGGTGGTGTTTGCCTTGCATGTGCATGATATATTCCTGTGGACCATGTCGGTACCTGTCTCCACAGCAGTGTCCTTGTACCACATA
Organism: Ulva prolifera; assembly: GCA_023078555.1. Classification (NCBI taxonomy): domain Eukaryota; kingdom Viridiplantae; phylum Chlorophyta; class Ulvophyceae; order Ulvales; family Ulvaceae; genus Ulva; species Ulva prolifera. The sequence goes on from CM041197.1 coordinate 805,137, forward strand.
ATTCATGGCCAATTGCACCCTCAGAGGAATCATGCTCGAGTGATACAGCGTAGCGGTCATGCGTGTTGCATACTCCTGCGGCAAAAACAACATGCATGCCGTGTCAGATAGGGGGCATGCTGTTGCTGCAGGTTGCACGCAGTGCATGACACTGAGTGTCATAGCCAGATGCAGCGTTTGGCAAGGTGGTGCATGGTGTCACATGCATGCATGTCTTGGTGACACTGAACTGAGGGTGTACTAGGTTACGCATGGGGGCTGACCTAGCAAGGAAGAATTGAAGCTTTGCAATCACCTTGAAGTCTTGACTACGTACCTACCTACCACTTGATCTGCCTACGTGACACTTCATCTGCCTACATAACACTACACGATCTGTTTTTCCCATTCCCGATGCTGTAGTGGCTGCCACCGCAATGCTAGCTGCGCTCACGGGCCGCTGTGCTCCCACAGGCCTCCGCATCCAACCTAGCCATGAAAATTGAAAGGCACCGTACGTCTAGTCCATCGCTTCGTGTGCGTGTGGGCGTCATACAGCCCTGCTACTGCCCACTCTCAGACCTTCTACCAGGGCTACTTAAAACTCTATCCGTTAGGCACCCGCAACTGGAGCAACAACACGTTCAACGGCCAAGAACCTGTTTGCCCGCCTCACGGGCCTGTAACTAAAACCTCCAATCAGTCTCTCACAGTCCTGGTCCTGCTGGCCACGTTCCAAAGCCGAGAGCTACACTCTGGAGACGCAGCCGCCACGGCGAGTGTCCAGGAGGGCGATGCTACAGTCAGGCTTGATCAGCATCACTCTCTCCCCGATTCATGTGTGTGTGCGTGCCTGGCACCCACGCTGTTGCCGGGGTGGATGTGCTGGCTGCGAGCTTGACGACACTGTGCCAGAGTGACCATCCAGTGTATCTGCCCGGACCTGATTACCCCGTCACAAACCTCCCCGCAGAGACCGAAATGATTGCTGACTGGCAACCAAAGGGTCCGAACGTGCTGACTGGACGGTGCTGACTGGAGTTCCGGCCCCGTGGTGCTCGCTCACGCCTCCTCAGCGCGGTCGAGGGTGCATTCATGGACTCTGCCGTCCCAGGTCCGGGGGACGCGGCTGTTGCGGTGGCGGCAGCGGGACTCGTTGGCGCTGCGGCGGATGCAGAGGTAGTCCGGGTCGCAGCACGGCGGCACGAAGTCGGAGCCTGCGCCGTAGCAGGGCCTGTTTCTCTCCACGCACTGCGCGGACGCCGCGGAGCAGGGCAGAATTTCGGGGCCGCAGGTGTTGCCGTCAACGTCTCTGGCTTCGGCGATGGCTGTTGAGATTGCGCGGGCCGTCAGGGTGAACATGCGCTCCTCGACGGCGAATTGGAAGTCCGTGCCAAAAACGCCGCCGTTGCCGGCTGCAGCAGCAGGGGACACCTGATGTGCGACGACTGATGTTGAGCATTACACTCCTCTCATGTGTGTGCAAAAGCAGGAGCTCGAGCTACTCTGTGGTAGACTACCAAAGCAAACTCCAACACAGGCTGCAGTAGCAGACACCAGTTCACACGATTTCGGGTCGCTGGGTGACCCAGCACCAGAGCAAGCTTCCATGCCTGCTGCAGCAGTAGAGGGCACCAGGATATAGATAGCAGCACACGTCAGGGCGTCCTGGCATGACGTCGACGCAAACACATGCACGTGTCAGGTGAAGTGCTTGAGACAGTTCACCTGTTCTCAGTTGCAGCATGAGCTCCAAGGGAAGGATCCATGGAGAGGAGTAGCTGGACAACTTGTTGCGCCTATAACTAGCACCGCATGGACTGAAAAACTTAAGCTTCCTGCAGCATGCATGTTGTACATGTGACCTGCTCCCCTGCATCTGCGCTGACGCACTCGATTCGCGTCCGCCCTGCTACTCCCCCTGCGTCACTGCACGGCAGCTGCGCGTTGGGTCTGATGAACGTGTTGCACGTGCATTGAAAGTGTGACAGGCATGGCACGCAGATGATGTGCCAGCCTGTATCATACATGATACATGCGTCCTATGGTGGGTGAACAAAGGCATGTGGATTACCTGTCCCGATGTGGACTCCGTACTTGAATTTGGGAATGCTTACAGGAAATGCTTCCAGAGCTACTTCACTTCACTACCCAATTGTGCTTGTACAAGCACAGGCAGCCAAAGGGGTAAGCTCTGGTGGAGGTCTTACCTGGGCGGCATCGATCGCAGCGATGCTGCAGCCGTCATTGGCGCCGGCGCGGATGGTAGCGGCGACAGCGGCCAGCGCGGTCGAAATCGTCTCCACAGCGATGCTGCTGGAGGCAACCGGCCCTGCGTCGCCCCCGTCACTGAGGAGGAAAAGCTGCAACATAGAGAGGGACATAGTCAGGCATTGGCAGATGAAGGGCGATGTCACAGTCTGGCATTGGCAGATGCGCGGGGGTCGGGTCATAGGGGATCGGGTGAAAGTGCACATACAAGTGCCCGAGGCAACCCTCAAGACGCCGGTGACCTGAACTATATCCCGAATTCGAGTCCGCCCAGCGCAGTCGCAAAGTGTCGACCTTCGAATTCTGCTTGGCATCAGTGGATGATGGCATGCGCTAAATACATAACCACTGTTACTGACCTGTTCCTGGCAGCATAGCATTTAGACTAGCCAGGTATATATACCTATATCTATCACCGTTGCGCCTTGGAGGCGGGGTGCTGTGGTTATTACAAAGCTCCATGAGCATCACATGCGATGCAAGATGATATGAAAATGGTCAGAATGCTTGTTGGATGTTTTGGATCGGCGAGAACGCGCCGAACAGCGCATGACGAGTCCGGCTTCAGAGTCACGCAGGTTCCAAGCACGGCAGTGCATATGCACGGCAAATCCGGCAGCCACACCTGCGTCCACGCCTCGGCCACAGCTTCGGCAATCAGCACCTGCGCTGCCTCGGAGAGCGCGCTCACCGCCGCCGGGCACCGCCCGCACACCTCGGCGCTCCGTGCAAAGATGTCCTCCACGATGACCCCGACGGCTTCGGCACGAGCCTCAACATACGCGAAGGCCTGTGCCCGCACCTCTGCGTTGCCGCCGGCTTGGCAGCTGGTGGTGATCACGACGAAATCCTCCGCGATTGCGGCGGCAACGGCGTCAACCTGGCCGTCGATCGTCGTGCCGCTCGGCTCCTCGGCTTCATCTCCGCAGACGTACTTGCCGATGTGAAGCCCTGAACGGCAAGGCGCGTGTGTGGGTATAAACATACCATCATAATGCTTGAGTCATTTATGTCACTCAAATGTGTTGCACTTGTGGAGGCTCGTCGTTGCGATTGCGTCGCGCTGTACATGTACAAGTACGACCAGATTTGCTGTCCATGCTCAGCGTAACAGCCGGACATCAACACAGTGGCCACGCCTTGGAAACAAGAAATCTGGAATGATGATCACAGCAGGCTAAATAACGAATGGCGAGAGAAGGGCGGGGGGGGGGGGGGGGGGGGGGGGGGGGGGGGGGGGGGGCGGGGCGGGGACTGGGGATTGAGGCTGCACATGCAGTGATGAATGGCTCCGAGTTGACGGGAGAGGTTACGAAACCGGAGGTGGCGATCCGCTGGCAGAAAACTGGGCTTATCTCCTGAGCCGCAATGCCCCCGGAGAGCGCGAGCGTGGCCAGGGCCGCCAGCGGGAAGCGCCCTGCGCCGTAGCAGAGGCGGAGCACCATCAGCACGGGGCGAGCTTGCAGAACTCCTGCAGCACAAGGCACTGTCCCGTGCAGCACTCGCTCGGTGGTCACCACGGCCAGCGTGCTCCGCCACAGGAGGGATGTAGGAAAATGGCAGTCAGACCTGATGGCTGGCGAGGTTGTAGAAGCATCACAATCGACACCTCACGCTCACAGGACCGTCGTGGCAAGCATGAGGACACATTTGGCAGCTGCCCCAACATGTTGGGAGGGATCATGTGGCAGGGCCCCATTCCCGAACATAGCTCATGTTGCATGGCAAGCAACGCGGCCGCGGCAGCAGCCTCCACACCAGGGCCTCCAGCAACCACAGGGTTGACTCACTAGCGGGAGTTTCACATCGATCACCTGCGCCTGCGGCCACTGGGTGCAGAGTTCTGGCGTTTCTAATTGAGGTGTCAAAGCGCTGCTGCGTGCTTTGAGTGACCCGCGACTTAGCGGGGTGCTCATGTCCGGGTGATGCAAGGCTCACTGGGTGGGGCGGGTGGCTCCCGTGCTGTTGCAAATGCGAATGCGCACAAGAGCGTGCACACAAATGACAGCAGTTGGACTATGCAAAACATCTGCCATGCAAGACATACCGTGCAGAGTGTCTGCGTCGTGAAGGGCACAGCGGCGCCTGTTGGAATTGGGGTCTAGCTGTAGATGCAGCAGCCTGAGGGCTATGCAGCAAGACAGTGCTGTCACTGTCGTTGTGTAGCCAGCTGCTGGACTTTGCACAGTTCCAGTTTCAAGCCCACGGGATACCACGGGATCAGACGATGAACCCAAAAGGCATAAATGTTTAAAAATTCTGTCGCAGGGCTGTTGGGAGTCGATGGCATGGCGCTGCTCTGAGGACCGCGCGCTCACCATCGAGGTGCAGCTCCGCTGCTGTACGCCGACGACGTCCGCGGCAAGAGCGTTCGGACCGTCCTGATGTAATTCCTCGTACACAATTGTGCGTTTGAACGGGATCTGGTTTGACGGAAGCTGGGGAGAATGCGCAAGGCAGCCGCGAAGTCCAGCTAGAGTGAATGTGATGCTGGCGAAGCAGAAACGCCCGGCCCACCACGGCTGCGCAAAAGTGGACGAGAAGTACTGATCAGAGCGTGCACAAGGTCGTCACGGGGTGAGATGAACGTGATGTCACGGAACGCGTGCACGCGCGTCTGCATATGTAGCCCCCCCCGCGCACAGCTCACCTCTGGGACAGTGGGCTAGGTCATCAAGACGCAAGCGACGCAGCAAATAGGCATTACCTCTTCATTCAGTGTGCTTGGACGCTTTGCGCGCATTCTCCCTGGAGCGTTGGGCAGTCCCGCTTGCTCGCTGGTCCACTGACAGCCCGAATGGACCCACGAGCTAGCTATAGGGCGACTTCCTCGACTGGTCTTGTGCTTGCTGATTGTCATCCGTAGGTATAGCTTGAATACGATGGATTTTCTGCGATTTCAAAGGGCCATCTGCACCTCCTGCGACGGTTGCCATCGCAGTCCTGAGGCGCCCGCGGTGCCTAACGATACAACACGGCCACGGACAAGACACAGACTTAACTGAAGACACTGCTTCACTGATGTACTGTGACATTGTATTGGGAGATCTGCGGTGTCTGGAACGATGGGCCTCCTCCTGCACTACAAGAATGACTTGACCAGGGACAGGCTCCCGGGCGAGCGGGCTGACCAGGGACACTGGTGGCTACGGTCTCCTGGTTGAGAGTTCCGGGTTGAGCGTCACACAGCTCGCGTCTGCGTGCCCGGGAGTCGGAATTTCTCATCTTCCGGGCAGTCGCGCGTGGTTTGGTCGTGTGCCATCGCCCGGAACAGCATGCTTTCTTGCTCCGGGTCTTTTGATGTGCGACGGCGAGCATCAGAACGCCGGAATAAGTTCAAGTTCACATAACATGCCACCTCGCGGGGCCGTGGTGGTGCACGCCATTTACGCACGCCATTGACACTACCATTAGATGCCGCACACGCGGAGCATTGAAGCTATCTCGACACACGGAGAGTTGTCTCATGTCTCGGCCAGGCAAATTGTATCGAATTCGTGCACATACATGTTTTCCACGCTGCAACTTCTGATAGTCGAGCCCCGCGAAGAGTGTGGCCACCACCATGCCCATTGATACCAGTGACAGCTGCTTTCTTCCTGTCTCTTTTTCTCTGTAGACGTATACTCAAGAGCGTTGTCGTCGTACCCCAGTGCCGCAGCGATCATTGGTCAAGACAAGTACGCCTAAGCTCGACAGGAAATATGCCAATCGATGGGACGTCTCTATTCAACATCGAGTCGCATAATTTTATCTTGAGGAGATGTCTATTTGGGGGGTACGAAGTTGCCCATTTGTCTGGTCATGTTAAATTGCAGCGGAGACCGCTCCTGTGCAATCTAGCGGATGGACCAGAAAACATGTGACAGCGAGTTCGAGTGTGCAGGGGAGTCGAGCATGCAGATGTACTGCCTTCTTAATGCAACATGACGAAGTTGAAACTTCACCGCAGGTATGCCTTACTCAGCAACAGGTGTCACAAACGCCTCAGCAATGTCCCGAACTTCGACAGGTGTCTCCTCGAGACAGGAGCACCAAGCAGAAGCCATGTTTAGCTCTTGCATGGACACGTGCTGATGGGTACAGGTGCCTTCACGAATGATTAGCTTCTGCTTCAGTACACTACAGCCTGGCTGACAACCTGAAGCTGGCCCGCCATACTAGGTATGCTTCTGCAACAGATGTGTTGCACGCAGTCAACACTGGCGCTGACATGAGGCTGACAGTGTACGGCTGCTTCAAGACATGAGGATTGGTGCAGGGCAACGGCTGCATGAGCAGTCTGGCAAATGAGAAGCCTGTGAGGTAGCAGATGCAGCCACCATTGGCCTGCCACCACAAGCTGAAGGTGAGGATTGCTCCCGCCTGTGATGCAATTTTCAGCAGTCGTGCACTATGATGAGCACGATTCCACGTCGTGGTGACTGCTATGCCTCTGAAAGCATCCCATTTGCAGGCAACAGCTGGATACGGCACGACAACAACGTCTTTGAACACAAGCAACCGTCTGCTGGTCGTAATAGGAGTCAAGCAGAAGAAGAGATAATTTCGCCCATAATTGTCTCTGCCTGATTTACGTTTCATGCTGATCCGCCTGCAAAGCGCAGGCCTGGTTGCCGGATGCCGGCCCTCGTATACCAGAGCTTGTGCAGAGCGGCAACCATTGCGCCAGGGCGGTGATATGTGATGTGACAAAGTTGCCTGGATGATGGGGATTCCCGGTAGGCGATTGGTGGCATACTGCCACGGCGCAGCGGCGATGGGTGATCGACGCGACACGAGCTGTAATTTGTCTGTGATCATACCAATACTTAATGATGCATGTATGCGACGCTCAACGATGAAATGGTGCATCCTGTATGATTTACGCTCCCCGTCGGCATTACCCGGAAGCCAAATTACCACGGACAGAGTAAAAACCCACCCGCGACAACGACTTCCGGGCAACGCGATCCGTCCACAGAAGACGATAAAGAGACGCAGAAGAGCACAAAAATCACACTTTAGTTACATTAGTAAGATGTACGCCGTTTCTGGCGCGAGCGGAGACTCGGCGAGCGAGGGACATGCCTGATGTACGTCATGGGAAAGCTCGAGCCAAGTCGGCCTCGCCAGAACGCGCCCGACTCGACATTCAACGACGGCGAGACGACACACATATGAACAACAACGAGCTGTCGTGTGTCCATGGGCGCAGCGTAGACCGATATACGCGTTATCAAAGGTGACGAAAGGAAGGCAGTAAGCACCTCAGCCTGGTATCGCGCGTCGCATGAGGGGCCAAGCGCCATGTGATACACCAGTGGCTTCTCCGAAGCCACTAATATGCAGATATTTGACTATGTGCAGTCTGTACGAGCGTTATTGACGCCCAGGTTTATCATCCTACCAGCCACGAGATGGACTGAACGATACTTACAACCGGCGAAGACAGCGACTTCCACGTCTGATCACGCGAAATCGACAGACACCAACAGCAGGATAGACTTGACTGTCATTGGGTACGAAGAATCTGGTGATTCGTAGGTGGTGACGGATCTGGGAACCAGCTCACCTGCGTGTCCCCATGCTAAGCAGAGTCTCACGATGCCGCCAACACACTCGTGCCAGGCATACAGAACGCACATGGGTACGTAAATTGTCTCTACGTCGACAGACGACGCCGGCGCATGCTAATCACGAACATCGGAGACCGAAGCAGGTGGCATGCACACACAAACACACGCTCCTGACGATCCACATGCATCTCCAAGAACGCGCAGGCCCGTACCGGACACCCGCAGATACACATAGGAACAACATATTTCACGATCGGCTACCACGGTACTCTCAATATAGCTATTCGAGTGGCACTGAAGTCGCGCTCGATCACCCGGGAGAGCTCACCAAACAGCCCTCCGGGTGCCTGTCCCTGGTCAAGTCGTTCTTGTAGTGCTGGCCAATTTACCAGCACTCTTCAACGTGACTTCATCAGTCTGCAAGACTTCTTGACTACGTCAAATCGGTACAGTGAAGATGCGCATCACCTCGACAGATGTGAGCCTTGAATTCTGGGCATCGCAGCCACGCAGGCAACTGGGGCGCAAAGTGCGGCATCGCGGCATGACGACATATCTCGAGATAGCAGGCCAGCGGACTTGTTACAAAAGAGTGAACGGGAGAAAACAAACACTGAAACCGAATCTCATCCGAATAGCCACGCAGGCAACTGGGGCGCAAAGTGCGGCATCGCGGCATGACGACATATCTCGAGATAGCAGGCCAGCGGACTGTTGTCGCGCATAGCTATGCATAGACCAGCGATGTCCATGCATGCACTCCGAAATCACCTGCCGCGATTTCCCGAAGCCGGATTGGCGCCGTTGTGACGGCCAACGTTGGCCACTTGTAGCTACGCACGCGAGGCGCTCCGATGTCTGTTGATCTTGATGCCCTTTCGAACACGGGACCATGACCTTGACGCAGCTCGGGTGTTACTCAGTTCGCTTGTACTGGTTCTATCTGTCTGGTTACGCAATACTTGCCAGCCGTGTGTACGACGTCTGTGTCCAGCCTTATTCAAACTCCAGTCCGATATCCAATGTACATTCAAGAAACGTGGCGACTTGTACATGTTGTGACACCCCACATCAGCATTATGTATACGTATTGATACATCATTTGGTGCGCATGCGTGGTGTGGATATGCCACCCACAGAAACCCGAGGCATTAGCACACCTGACCATGCATATCATGCATGATGCCTGACCATGGGCACATCGGCGCTCATTCGTTCAGTTTGGGGGCACAGCAGCTCGAATTCCACTATGGCTGAGGTGATCTCAACTTGCGGAATCCATGCAAAGAATGCCGCCTGTGTGTGAGTTGGGGCGAGTGTCGCAGTCTCGGTCACTCGCTCCCACGGATCACCTCCCCGGATAGCCGTATCGAGATATCGCAGCCCGCGAACTGTGTCATATCATCTGCGTGCGTGCTGGCTCCACAGTTGAGCCCACCTTTCTGTAGGATGTTCGTCAGATTTGTGCTTGTCGTAAAATCCGGCATGCCTTTGGGCATTGCAGGCCAGGGCAGCCATTATCACATGACCTTGGCTGCGCCACCGTATAGAAGAAAAAGTAAAGTAAATCTGAATTTACTGAGCCGTATCCTATTGGACATTACCTACTCCGAAGTAACGGGACCACATATGCCGATATGCCAGGACCACATATGCCGGTGTCTGCTGTTTGCTTGTCCAGACACCACGAGAGCCGTCATGGTGCCTGATGCTTTGCGCACGCATCTGAAGGAAAAGTTGCATAACCGCCCGAGAACCTACTGACCCAACAAGCCTACATCTGCAAATCTAAGTCTCATCTCGCACAGGCACATCACTCAATGCACTGGACTGCCGCCGGAGCACCAAACTGCGCAGCTACCACGCAGCAGCACCGCACCCTTCTCTCCATGCACACTTTCCAAAGCCGGGGCTGACACTCTGAAGGCGCAGCTGTCATGGCGAGTATCCAGGAGGACGGTGCCGTTCGGGCATGCCGATCGGGCATCAACCCTAACGCCACCCTCCCGCATTCTGAGCATCCCAAACCGTGTGAACCTGCGTATGCCTGCCTGGAATCCATGCTGCCACCGGCCTGGAGGTGCTGGCTGTGACCCTGATGGTGCTCTGTGAGGGGACCGTCCACAGCGTTTGCCGCAGACCTCAGTACTCTGTCACAAACCCCCCCCGCAGAGACCGACAGCAATGCTCACTGGCTTCCAATGGTGCTGACTGTAAGGTGCTGACCGCAAACCCCGGCCCCGTGGTGCTCACTCAAAGGAGGTCGAGGGTGCACTCATGGACACTGCCGTCCCAGAACGAGGGGACGCGGGAGCTGCGGGGGCGGCAGCGGGAGTCGTTGGCGTTGCGGCGGATGCAGAGGTGATCCGGGTCGCAGCACGGCAGCACGAAGTCAAAGCCGGCGCTGTAGCAGCGCCCGTTTGCGCCGCCCACGCACTGCGCGGACGTGAAGGCGCAGGGCGAGGATTTGGGGCCGCAGGTGTTGCCATCTCTGGCGTCGGCGATGGCGAACGCGATCACCCGGGCGGTCGCGGTCAACATGCGCTCCTCGAGCGCGGCCCGGAGATCCGCCGTGACTACATCACGGTCCCCGGCTGCAGCAGTTGGGGTCACATTATCGGAGACCATGATGTGGCAATCGAGTATTGTGGCCACTGAACCACTGGATTGCCACGAATGATGTTTGTGAACTAATCCGCTGTTATGTGGGTGTTTGAAACAAGAGCTTGGGCTTGTCTGTGGCAGAGTAGCAATGCAGACCACAACGCAGGATGCAGCAGCGGACAACAATCTAGAGTTCAGGCCGTTGCGTGGAAGAGCACGAGGGCAAGGTCCATGCCTGCTGCAGCAGTAGCTACTGGAGGGCGTCAGGCACGGAGGACACGCCAGGACACACACGCATGCACGTGCCAGACGTAATGCTTGAGACAGTGCACCATGCTCACCAGACCTGGCACAGCTGCCACATGGAAGCAGGGGCGTGAATCGCATGCATGCACATCATGCATGCTCCAGAAAGTCAGCATGCAGTACAGCAACAACATCGCCATACATTGCTTTCCATGGAGCCGTCCATCGGAGCTGATGCAGCAACCTGTTGCAGGTCATTTGCACTGGAATGGCCCTAGCAGCGGGTCTGCTGTTAAGCGGTGCAGACTGGTGTTGGGTCGCTTTGCAGCAGTTCCAAGGCTGTCACCCCCAAACTAGATGTGAATATTCGGAATTGTTCTATGTGATCAGGCCCGACGGCCCAACACTAGAGCAGACGGCATCGCTTTTTATGGCAGGTCGTCGCCGAGCAGCGGGCCGAGGGCTGGATACCCTGGGGTCATGATCGCACCTCCGCACGAGTCCGCGTAGCCGTTGACCATCGCCTCCACCCAGATCTCTGCAAGCGCACTCTCCTCTGCAGGTTGCGAGAGATCGCAGCCGCACGCGATCGCCTCTTGCAATGCCGCAGCAAAGGCCTCGGCCTGCAACACATACCCCCCTTTCACTCGGACGAAAGATGCAGCAAGAGGACCTCAGGAGGACCATCAAGACGACCTACAGAGGACCCGGTCAAGAGTGTCACAGCGCTCAGCGCGCCAGCAGGCCAATGTATGAAGTGGCGAGCTGCCTGGCTAGCGGGAGATCGAGCTCACGGATCGGCCGCTCTGCCTGCTGCTGCTCTCTCTGCCGGAGCATTCACCTTGAACTGTCTTCATACGACCGCTGACCAACACTGAAGTCTTTCATTAAGTGGCGCAGAGACTCGTAGGTTGTTGGGCGCTGATTCACTGGTTCAGATCAAGCTTACAGCGTATGAGCTGGTCACAGCTATAGAACACACATTTCTGCAAGCTTCACGCAAAGAGCACAAACATCCTAGTGCCTGGCATGAATGACACAAGCGCGCTGACACCCAGGAGTCTACTGCGCCTTAGACAGGCTGGAATGACCACGCAACGGCTGTGAAAGACCCCTGCATTCGAGGTGAGTTGCAGGGCTCACCATGGCGCTTGCAACAGCCCGTACGTCCGCCTCGGCGAGGCCGCAGGCGAGCGTGTCGTCTCCGCCGGTGGCCGCACAGAAGGCGTCCGCCTGGACCACGGCCGCCGCGAGGGCCGAGGCAGTCGCCCGCGCAAAACCCTCTTCCTCCACGTCGCCAAAGACCCCGTTGCATGCATACGCCGTAACATCTGCGCCGACTTCCAAAACGTCATCAATGGCCCGGTCAATGACCGTCCCGCTGCTCTCGTCTATGATGTTGTCGCAGTTTGGCAGATAGTCCCCCACCTACAGGTGAATGGATGGCACATACAAGACCATGAGCACCATGAAGCTGTGGCAAAACATCAGGCCATCTGTGAAGGACTGGATGGATGTATGGTGCAAACAACAGTGAGAACGGTGGGCGGGGTCAAGCTCCTGAAACTTTACAATGACTTTACGCATGAACTGGCTGCGTGTTCCTTCAAGATGGGATGAGAATCACAATGGATTGTCACGGAACATTTGGCAGGCACAGCACACAGGTGATGCGGCAGCTTATTCTCATACGCCCTTTCAATTAAGTGGGTGCAGACAAAATTTCTAAAGCATGTGATCTGCCCGTTTGGCATGTGGACTCCGGTGATCGGACTTGGCAGTTGATGAAGGACACAGTTCCAGATCTACTTGAGTTCACTGCACAAGCACAGGCAGCCAAAGTGGTGACCTCTGGCAGAAGTCGCACCTGGGCCGCGCTGATCACGGCGGCACTGCAGCCGTCGTTGGCGCCGGCGCGGATGGTGGCCGCGACCCCGGCCAGCGCGGTCGAAATCGTCTCCACGACGATGCTACTGGAGGCGGGGGAGGGGCCCGGCCCGATGGCACCCCCGTCACTGAGGACGAACAGCTGCAGCAGAGATGCGTGCACATGATGTCATGATGTCACACTGTGGCGTTTGAGGGGCGATCGGGTGAAGCCGCATGTACGATCGTCTCTGGTAGTCGGGTACCAGAGGGTTCATTCATCTGGACTTTGCCAGGATACGCATTAGATGTTTTGGAACGGCAGGAGCATGCCAAACAGCCCGGTAGAGCATGACAATCCCGCCGTCGCCGCCATGCAGGTTCCGCGCATGGCAGTTTGTACGGCACTTCCGGCAGCCGCACCTGCGTCCACGCCTCGGCCACAGCTTTGGCAATCAGCACCTGCGCCGCCTCGGTGAGCGCGCTCGCCGCCGCCGGGCACCGCCCGCACACCTCGGCGCTCGCTAAGATTTCGTTTACGGTGCCCCCGACGGATTCGGCACGAGCCTCCACGTGCGCTAAGGCCTTTGCCCGCACCTCTGCGTTGCCGCCAGCTTGGCAGGCGCTGGTGATCTCCGCAAAGTCCTCGGCGATCGCGGAGGCGACGGCGTCGACCTGGCCGACAATGGTGGTGATGCTCGGCTCCTCCGCTTCATCTCCGCAGACGTAGTTGCCGATATCAAGCCCTGCATGGCAGGGCCCGTCGGGGGTGGCATGCTTGATTCTGAGACTCGAATGCATCGCACTTGCATTGTGCTGTGCAAACCGGGCCAGACCTACGGCCTTCATTGAGATACACATGTACAGATATGCATGTGATACGGGAACTGACTGGCCATGCCTGGGAGACAGGCATTTGCGTCCTGCAGTGGTGAGCACAGCAGGCAGGCGGGCAAAGGGAGCGACATCCTAACGACGCAGAGGGGGGGGAGGCATCGACGGCGTACATGCAGTGACGAAAGGCTCTGAGGCAATGGGGGCGGGGGAGGCCACACGGCACAACGGCAGCCTACTGTCCTGAGCCGCAGCGCCCCTGGAGAGCGCAAGCGCGGCCAGGGCAGCCAACAGCAGGCGCACCGCAGTGTAGCGGAGGCGTAGCACCATGATAGTGGCTGTGGCTGGTAGACGGCCTGCAGCACGAGGCGCTCATGCATGCGGCACGCTCTGTGGTCACCAACAGCAGCATGGATCGCCGCAGGAGAGCACGCGGGGGCACGGCAATCAGACAAAATAGCGCGCTCGGACAAGCATCGTAGTCGAACTGTCATGCATCCAGGACAACAGGCAAGGGCGGGTGCATGGATTGCAGTACACAACACGTTGAGAGGAAGTGCGAGTGTGACTGGCGCGGCTGGGCGCCATTTCCTTTCATGATTGCTTGGCCCTCACGTGCTGCGTGCTGCTCAGCACAGAAATGACTCACAAAAGCACACAAAAGTCACGTCCAGCCCCTCTGGCCACCAGTTCGGGTGATTCCAATTGAGAAGCCAAAGACCCAGCAGCGATGCAAGGTACGACACAGCAGTGAGCAAGGGTCACTGGATGGGGTGGATGGATTTTTTTTGAATGAACTCGAAAGCATGCACACATACAGCACCACTTGCAAGTATACGGCACAACTTGCAAGGACAGTGCCAGACATGCATGTGCCATGATCTGTGAAGGCATACCGTGCAGAGAGTGTCTCCTTCCTGCAGGAGTCAGTGTTGACTGTTCAAATTGTGTTTGCTTTGTGCAGGGGCTAGTGTTGACTGCTTGAGTGTGTCCTAGCTGTGGAAGCGACAGGGCTATACAGCTAGAAAGAGCTCAGTTGCTGTGTTGCCAGATGTTGTTCCGCAAATAGTGCCACCGAGCCCACGGGTCAGACGAAGGATCGCCGAGTATAACGGTGCACGGAAGTAGGTTGTAATAGGGCAGTTGGGAGTCGATGGCATCTGCTCTAATTACCTCGTGCTCCCCAACGAGGTGCAGCTCTGCTGCTGGACATCGGCGGACTCCGCAGCTGGAATGTTCGAACCGTCCTGGTGAAATTCGTGTACACAACTGTGCGTATGAACTTGAAGGAAGCCGAGGAGAATGCGCAAGGCAGCCGCGAAGCTCAGCTAGAGTGAATGAGATGCTGGCGAAGCGGGCACGCCTGGCCCACCACGAATGCGCAAGCTTGGACGAAAAGCACTTATCAGAGCAATGACAAACTCGTCACAGATGCAAACGAGATTTCACCGGGTTTGTGCACGCGCATCTGCATGTCGCCCACCATGCACAGCTTACCTGCAGCTGTAGCCAGGGGCAGTGGGCAAGGTCATGAAGACGCAGGCGACGCAGACAATAAGCCTTACCTTTTGATTAGCGGTGTGAAGTCGCTGTGGGCGCATTTTGCCTGCAGCGCTTGGTCAGTTCCGCTTGCTTGTTCGTCGCACTGACAGCCCCACTGGGCCCACGAGAGGTTCTCGACTGATCGTATCTTGGCTGCTTGTCCATTTGCAAGTGCAACGTGAACATGTTGGAGCCTGTACGATTTCAAGGGGACCTCCTCCGACGGGTGCCATTTGTAGCCCTCAAGGCATCCTCGGTGTCCAACGATAAACCATGGCTACAGATAAGACAAAAAGCTTTAGTGAAGGTGCCTCTTCAGTGTTGCTGAGTGTCACGGTTTATATATTGCCAGGTATGTGGTGTTTCTGGATTACTGACGTCGTCCTGGACGGTTAATCAACACTCGTTCATTTGGCTTCATCAGTGTGCAAGAGTTTTTGATCAATGAAGTGGTTACAGTGAAGATGCGCATCACATGTACATATGTGACCACATATCCTTGACCAGTGGGCATCGCAGTCAACGGGGGTGCGCACGGCCATGATGCCAGCGGACGTAGAGACTCTCGTCGCGCATTGACAGGCACTCACTATGCTTGCCCTCCGAATCCAGCTGCAGCGACTTTCCGAAGCCGGGCGTGCCATCGGAACGGGCGACGCTGGTCACTAGTAGCTACGCACGCAAGCGGGTCCAATTTCCGTTGATCTCAACGCCATTTCGTACATGGACTAGGACTTTCATGCAATAAGGCCGTCACTAAGCTCGCTCATATTGTTGCCATCTTGCTATCTGTCTGCCTACGCAAGATTTGCGTCAGTTCTCAGCCATATCAGCGCTCCAGTCCGATGTCCAATGCGCATTCCCGGAACTTAGCGATTTATACATGATATGACACAAGCCGTACCAAAAATTCTCGAATCTTGTTCGTGCTGTGGATATGCTACACAAGGGCTTCGGAGGCATTTGCGCAGCTGACACAGCCAGGAAGTGAAAGTTTGATACGACAGCAATACCCCGTTACCGCCAGATACGTCGGTTGCATTGGCTTCCCAACATGGCTACCAGCGCCTCTCGTCCTGAACCTTTTACCAACGTGTAGACCATCGCAACATGATTGCAAACATCTTTTCTGCATTTCAAAACAGTTCGCTGTCGCAAATTTTGCGCTTTACCGTGCCTGTCTGGCATCGACGATATTCGTGCAGTATGGAACGCCGAACTATGACTAGCTTGCTCAAGGAGGCATACTCTCCCGGCTCTTTCACAAATGCAAGTTATTATCATGTCGAGTAAATTGCAGCTTGTTCTGCGCCGAGGCGCTGTTTTTGATGTGGTATAGGGCCGCATTCTGCGCAGCACTTTACAGGTGCGTATTCCGCCCCGTTCTCTGTGCAATCCATGATTAGCGTGGAAATCGCTGATCTGACACGCGAAATTCCGAGAATATATCATAACGTTATGTATTCCGCTCCAAGTTGCGCTGTGCCTGAGGTCCTTGATCGTATCTGTTGCCGGAGGTGCCTACAGCGGTATGGGCTGCAGTATTTGCTACAATTCGATTCCGCAGCTTTGCACTTGTGCTGATTTCTAATGTCAGGATTGTATATCGTCAATATGTGTTCGTTGCTCCGAGCCGGGTGCTGCCTGCCACTTTGCTGACCGGTGAATGGTCACCCTCGTAGCCACAGCATGTGGCTGCAGTCTCTTGGCATCCAGCGTTCCATCTGAATCTAGTCTTGCCGACGCAACAAAACACACTGGTAGAACCATATGGGAGATCGTTAATCTTGCGCCGGATATGCTTTATTGCTCGTGATGGCTGCATTCTGTCGTGCTCTGCACAGAACAGTTCGCGATTACAATCTGTATGAAATCGTGTCCGCACTTCGCCGGTGCTTGCCAAAGCAAGGAGCTATTGGATGCAGCTATTGGATGCAACTTGTCGAAGATCGTGCAAGCAGCAGCAAGCTTTAATTCTGGCAAGTCGCAGCTGTTGTCCTACGCATCGCCCGCGCCTTGCTCATGGATGGCAACCAGGGCGGATGGACTCAAAGTTGCAGCCATACAGGCAACATGGAGAACTTGGATCACGGAGCTCGGAGCGTGCATCGTGGAAACTCTGGAATGCAGTAAGTACGCATATGAAAAGTTCGTTGGGATAAATTGGCCAGAGGCAGGGTGTTGAGGTCTCTGAGTCGCCGGGGCGGAACGGACCTACGGTGCTGCGCGAGGACAGCTGAATAAAATGGGCTAAACGCCGCAGCACGAAGGCTGTACAGGCAGACAGAAATAGAACAGACAGATGCGAAAAGAGGCAAGAATTCAATACAATGTGATGCACGAATGGGTGGCGCCCCAACCAGATCACTGTAAAACGTGCCTGGTCCCAGCAAGCGCTCGGTATAAATACCGATGGTGTGTGCGCCCAGGTCGATCCCCCTGTTAGAGCTGGCCTCGCCGGATCGCGCAGAGCGCAGACCCCAGATCCCGAGTAACTGCGGGAAAAAGTAAGCATGTGGCCTTCGGAGCCTGAAGGCTGATCGCACACTGATTTCGTGTTCGATGTGGGAGCCGTGCCTGCTAACAGCGGGCATGCATGCGAAGCCCCAAGGCTGCCGCGTAACATGCGTGAGTTCGCAAATACACATGGGAGGTCTGCATGCGAACCGGTCTGTAAGATACCAGTCTAGCTTGGGTAGGACATGACCGCTAATGCGCTGGTCCAGGTAATCCGATATAATACAGTGCCAACTAAGCATGGCTGCGTAAGCTGGCCGAGTTGGTGCACTCGTAGCCACGTCCAGTAAGGTGTCTGGCATACACGTATCATTGTGATTCGAGTGTACAAGACGCTGTACATAAATTGCGTGCACATATGTGCATAATAATAATTAACGTGGTATATAATGTATAAGTGGCGTTGTACAGACGCCAGTCCAAGTTACGAGGACACATGTTGTGGTCTGCGCTGCAGCCTTAGGTGTCTATAGGTGTGCCGCGCCAGCATGCGCCTAGTGAGATGTATCTCACAACACAGGGCGACCAAATTGGAATGATCAGCAGACTCGCAAATTGCGCACTCTGTGGGGCAAAAGTCTCGAGTCCGAGCTTGGTGGTCTGTCAACTCAGGAAAACTTCTCAAAGCACTCAATAAACGGCAGCACATTATGAAGACGACAACACTGGAATGCACGGAACTGCAATTCTGATCAAGTCTTCGAGCATCACTTAAGGTTGCTCTCCGTGGCCTGAGCGATAGTCGACATGTAGAATTGATCGCCAACAAAACGTGTCAGGTGCTTCAAATTGAGCATGAACTTGCACTATGTGGGTCAGGCTTACACAATGACAAAATGCATCAAGGTGAGTCAACGGCCCTGAACTCTGTCAGCGTGTGGATTTTTGTTCATTGACATCCAAGACATTGCAGCAGCTGCTTTCAACACGTGGTTCACCGACCAGAAGTATCTGGACTGGACCCAAGGACTTTAAAGACAGCTGCGAAATGGCTGCGCAGAAACAATGCATCCGCGTCCTGATACACTTCGAACCGTGTTTGCCTGAAGACCTGAAGAGGCAGATACGTAAGCTGCGAGGAACAACGAACGGTACACCAGAGTTGTAGATACCACCAACACAGTTTCAGATACCGCCAACCCATCCCAATGTACGCTCAGAGCTTTCCAATCCAACCGATCCATGCTCTGTATCTCCAGCCAGAAGTCCCTTGGGAGACTGCCCATCAGAGCATGCACAAGGTCAGTCCAATGCAGCCCCTAGCACTAGTCTTCCAAAGGTGTGTAGAAGTCCAAATTGGTTTCAGGTTACCATGCGTGTGCCGAGGCGAGAACAGATATCGATGTGGTCTTTCGCCCACTGAAATGTATGTATAAGCGAAGCCCATACAGCCTCAGAGATCGTATCATCAGCAGCTGGCTGCAGCACAAGCTTCACAGCCCGTTGCTCGACACGCAGTGCCTGCAGCCATGTTGCAGCCCAATTCCCCCCGTTCAGGCCTAGGTGTGTCCCCCATTGCTGCAGCCCCTGCCTATGACTTGCCGGGGGTCAGCCTGCTCCAAAACAGCACTGCTGCAGAGGTCAGTGGTGCAGGTCGCTGCTCTTCAGCCCGCTGTGGTGCAAGCGGAGCCCGGCCAGCCAGAGGAAATGTACCAGCAGCTGCTGGCTGCAGCACAAGCGTCACAGCCCGTTCGGCTCAAGGTATGCTCCCCACTGCTGCTGCCCCTGCATGTGGACGCGCCTGTGGTCAGCCAAGTCACACACTAGACTGCTGCAGAGGAAATGGTCACCGGCCTCTGCGTCTCAGCGAGGCGGTGCAGCTGCAATGCAGGTGCATAACTCTGACGTGACTGCCACTGTGCACGATTTCCTGTGCTTGACAGTTGCTACACTCACCAGTTTGCAATACAGGTCGCACAGAATATCAAGGGGAGACAGGCCACACAAGCTCAAGGTAAGAAGTGTTCAGCAACGGTAAACAAGGACACCACAGATGCAGCTCCAGCTAATCCGCAGCCCCGGGCCCGTGTCTCTGCACGGGTATAGGTGTGTGTCGATTGCATCTGTCTCTAGTTTCACAGTACATTGAAACACTGTTTATGTTACCATGGCACACAGCATGCTGAACCTTTCACGACTTGCAGGCAAAAGCACAGGCACAAATGGAAAGGGAGCAGGACAATGAGACTCTGAGCATGCTTCTGCGTTCAGTCAAGCGTCTTCCAGAGCGACAAAGAGCTACCTTTCTGAGCTCCCTGCCAGAATCACAACGTAGCCGCATGCTGGAGATGCTGGCAACGCCATGAATCGATGCAACGGCGTTGACTAGCCATCTAGTACAGCTGCT
The DNA here is from genome assembly GCA_023078555.1 of Ulva prolifera. Lineage (NCBI taxonomy): Eukaryota > Viridiplantae > Chlorophyta > Ulvophyceae > Ulvales > Ulvaceae > Ulva > Ulva prolifera. The sequence goes on from CM041197.1 coordinate 824,901, forward strand.
GGTAGGTGACAGTGCGTTTCGAGAGAGATTTGTCTGCGTGTCTAGATCCTTTTCTTGTCTGTAATACTACATGCATGGCTGTGATACACGTCTGATACTGCAGAATGCTCCAATATGGCAACGGTTCGGGCTGCTAGCGACCGACTCGCTGAGCTAGCGAGCGTGCAGTTTGCAGGACAGTGAACAGTGAGATGATAGATTGTATATGCACGCAGCTAGGATTGATTAGATGCACGATCTATGGTGGGTATTTGTGCGCGGGTGCCGTGGCTGCAATGTGTCTGGATACTCGACTTGTGTCGAGAATACCGTGCGGGGATGCGATACCGGCGACTTCATACCGGCAATACGATGGTACTGGCCTAGAGCCTCTGTGGCTGTACCTTGTATGTAATATGTGTATCAATCGTATTTCCACAATATCAAACTTTGCACTTCTGGCTGTGTGACCAGAGGCACATCGACGATCATTCGTTCATCCTGGGGGTACGGCAGCGCAAAATGCCAATACGACTGAGTTCATCGCCACTTGTGGATTCTATATACGAATGCTGCCTGTGTGTAAATTCGTGCCGTAGTCTCAAACACTAGCTCCAACGGCTCACCTCCCGGGACAACCACATCGCTGCCCGTGCGAATTGCCTCATTCAGTCTGGTGCGTGCTGGCTCGATAGCTGAGCGCGTTAATGTGCATGACATTCTTGAGATGCGTTCTTGTTGTCAAATGTGGCTTGCCTTCGAGTGTTGCAGGCCAAGACAGCCGTGATCACAACCTTGGCTACGTATACACCCCGTCGTGTCCACTGTTTGGTTGTCAAGACACCACGAGAGCCGTCATGGTTCAGTATACTATGCCATTAGAATTGGCAGGCTGCTACATGCATCGTTAGGTCAAAATAGCGGCCATGCACTGTGGGAGAACTGTGTGCCATCACCCACGCCCGCTTCAGCTACCTAGGCCATGCCTTTGCCTTGGCATGGTGTCCACCGGTGTACCCGACCTGCGTTGAGCATGTTCCTGCTCCGACGGCTGCCGGTGGACTTGCCATCATGATGGCATGTCTTCCCCGAACAAAGTCTTGGAATTCGGTAGAGAAGCAAAGTTACTGCTCCTCACAGCAGTGACACGTGCACACACAACACAGCGCACACACTGGGCACGATCCTGCAACTGGAGTCGCGACATCTGTTTTTGATTCGAATGTGTGTTCACACGATCTGCAGCTGCCCGCAGCCAAAGCAGCATCTCCTGCAACAACGACCAGCTGCTGGCTGCAGCACGCCTCGGCGTCAGCTGGCCGCAAGGTGTTGTCAGCAAGGGACAGCCAGACCGATGTGACACACACGTATCAGCGCTAGCACTGGCCGTCTCTGTGGGTACGTGTGTAGGTCTACACAGTTGACATCTGGGGCACGTGCTGCATCCAACAATGTTGTACTGCATTGCCAGGATGTTTTCAAACTGGCAGTCTATGCGGACAAGCAGGCGCCTGTCCCGGCATAGGGTCTGGGGCACGTTCCCACCTGCTGCAGTCCATCAGCTGCAACTGACCCCGTCTGACCTCCTCCTCAGCTCAGGCCGGCGACATCATGCACTGCCTGCGCAGCCCTTCTGGTCTGTGTCCTGGAGATGAGGTTCCGCTGCCAATGCCTGCCACCGCAGGCCTTGCTCGGAGGCGGGAACCACCAGGCACTCAGTAGCTTGACAGGGCGTACAGCACACACCCACGCATGTCGCACAGCACAGCAATGTGCTGCAAGGACATGGCAGTGGCAGTGGCAGGTACACCTTGCGCAGCCGGCCGACAGAGCGCTCGTGCTGCTGCATGGAGTGCGTGAGTGGCCTGGGGGTCAGCCCGGAGCTGATCGCCCCGACCAGCATCGCCCCGCCGCTATCCCCCATCGCTGCATGGAGGCCGCTCTCGGCGCTCAGCGTGCCATCGCCTTCCTGTGCGGCGTCCTCGCTGGTCGCGAAGGCGGCGCGGCTCGCATCCCCGTTCGCTGCTGTATGCGGCGACCACCCACGTGCTGCTACCCCCCTCCTGGCGCGTGTGCTTTGGGCTGTTCGAGTGCTTGCTCGTTGTCCTGGCGGTGCTGCCGGCCCCTCCGGCTTTGTCTTTGTGACACCTTGCACAGCCCAGCGACATGCTACGTGGATGGTGACAGAGTGGTAGGTGGAACCACAGAGACTGCACACCGGCGAAAGTCTGGGCGTTTGTCGTGACAAAAGAAAACGGAGCAGCACAGCAGAGGGCACAGCCCCGCGCGGAGAGAGCGTGTATCGTGTCCAGAAAAATGAAATCATTCGAACCGCACAGGGGTGCATGGCAGGCATGCGTGGCGGCATCGAGCCACAGCGCCACCTGGAACACTCTGAGCGCTTGGTGGATCCATTCCACACGTGTTCAGCAGCAGCTCGCCGTTCCAGCATCAACCGTGCATGCGCTGTCCTTTCATTTGAAACCCATCGATTGCAAGTGAGCCAGATGGTCCTGCTTGATCTGACCAACCCAGGCCTCACACAACACAGGCTGCATGCCTTGGAGACTCGTTTCTGGTCATTTGCCATTAGGTGGTGCTGAGCTCATGTGATGTATTCGCACGTAGGACTGCGCAGCCACTGCGTCATACTGGACGGAGCCGCAGCCGGCAACGCAAGTGCCAGAGGTCCCGCAGCAGGTGCGGCAGGAATGCGAAACGACAGGATGTGATAGTACATGCACAGATGGCCACATGGTCCGCGGGTGTTAACTGCCATGCTGCTGCTGTACCACGTGCAGGCAGCATGCAGCATTGAGTGCTGACAGCCGCTGCCGCCGCCGGCCTTGGTGCCTCCAGTGAATGCATCGGCCCGGCAGCCCCTAGCACACCACAGGCATCGCTTTGCACGGTACCGATGTTGGCAGGACTTCTTGTTCTGCAGGACGTGCTGGCTGTGGCTGGGGCGTGTGCTAGCACTCCCAGCTGCGTTGATGGCCCTGTTTTTGAGCTGCGCGCCACCTCTGCGGTGCTGCCTGCCTCTACGACTTTGCCCTTGTAGCACTGCGCACGCTGCCAGAGGCATGTAGCCTCACCACAGCACAGCACAGCGCATGCCGCGGAATGTTGAGGCGTGCGCAGCTGCCTGCAGGCGCTTCTGCTCCACCCGGCCTGCTGACACACTGGACGGTGGCGCCATGCATGTCTAAGCTCATGTCCAGCAGCACAGCAGAGCGGCTTGCACAGACGTGGGAGGCCAGTACAAGTGGCCACAGGGGTGCAGCATCAGTAGCGACCAACAGGAGCACCAGTAGCGAGTACAGTGGATCGGTGAATGCTGGGGGATTGACTACCGTTTGACTGGGGTCACGTATGCAAACGCTGAGCAAGAGGTGCACATGCACGCGAAAGACATCTCCTTTGACCTCTGACGTCTGCGGCAGTTCTCGGGAGGCTCTCATGATTGATTGCAATTGTTTTCGATCGCAACATTGCGCGTCTCCAATGAGAACCACCTGGCCATAAATGGGGTACCACGCGCACTGCAAGCGCTACATACCTGCAGTCCACAGAGGCTACATGCTTCCTCTCTGCGTGTACGCTAGTCATTGTCCTCGATCACTGTGATGGGTGTGCGAATGCTCGCAACGACCTGCACAGCGCAGGTCCGCTGCACTGTGCCGGTACGTGCAAGTAACATGACATAAAAATAGCATGGATGTGGTAACTCCTTACGACCGCTGGCGAACATCGATGGCGAGTCTGCATGCCGATGCCAGCAGGGCAGGCTCTTGTCACGGAGAAGCCAACTCATTGGGACGGGCTCACAATTGATCTCTGACCAGCTACGCGAATATGACAGTATTCACGTCTTCGCTGCAACGGCGTACCTTATGCTATGGCGGTGACTGCAGTCCTGGGAGACACTGTCGGATTCAGGCCGCACTACGCGAGAAGACGCAAAGGTACACACGTGCGGCTCGTCGCACTGCAGAATGACTGCAAACATCGACTATCCGTGAGTATATGCGCCATCTGAGAAGGCATGCCTGCAGGTGTGAAGGGGGTTGCACCTGTTGCGGGCACCCGCACACTTTGACCAGTGACTCGCGGCAAGAACCTTTCAGGAGTACCGCATAAGGGAAGCCTAACAGTTACACTACGTTGAGATATGGCCATCGGTAGCCTGCTCCCCGTAGCAGGTCCAAAAGGTGCGGTCCCTGGCAGCGTGGTCGGGTCCGTCGTGCGTACATTTCGGCACTTACGCCGTGCTTCATTGCCACGCTCGTCGCGCACCCACTGTCGACCAAAACTTCATATCGACCCAGCCGTGGGTCGGTGTCGTCACGGCTCTCGGCGAGAAGATAGACGTCGTGACCAGACTCGACCTCGCTCGCGTGAGTCCTTAGATAATGCTTTTCGATCGAGCGCTATGGGCAATGGTATGCGCACCAACGCGCACACGCAGGTCGCCTTCCCTTGTGCCAGATGCATTCGTGAACAGCCATAGTGCACCAGCTGCACCTGCAAGCGCTGTTCCGCAGTTGGCATCAGCAGCGCGAGGTCCCGGCATGCACGACAGTATGCATGCCTTAGCCAGCTCGATTGCAGCGGCCAGCCTGGGCCACGAACCTTGTGCATGGCATGAGTATTACGAATGCTGCTCACGGCCGATGCACCACGCCAATGCAATAGGATGCAGGGCAGGATTGAAGTCACATCTTCGTAGTGGCTCTGGGGGGCTTCACGCTTCGCTTTGTGTTTGACCTCCGAAGCATGGTTTACCCTTTCAGATTGAATGCGCGATTTGCGGTCAACACAGCGTCGATCCTGCATTGGGCCAGTCGAATTATATAGCCGAGCTGATCTCGTTTTTCGCCACAAATCAGACACATTGCCAGTTTGCATGAAGCTCGCAAGCTCATAGCCAGGGCCACCGCTTGTTTTGAGCAGTTCGAACTGGCTCGCCTCCCTAGGTTCTCCTGAAGGCCGCAACGCCCGAGTCGTCTCGTAATCTGACCTTGACAGTAGCCCAATCCCAGAGACGTACTGTCTTGAAACGTCGGAGTGGCGCGTTCGGAGGCAGGCAGGCTCAGCACGTGACAATGCGAGGCATCAGTCTTGGTACTCTCGCCACAATCGGCGGTTTGGCGCTCTCGGCCGACACCACGACAGCACAGGGGGCCTTCAGCGCTGATTCTGCCGTCGCCGGCGGCGCAGATTTCGGTGTGACGGCGCGGGCAGGCGCCAGCAACGTCGCTGTCGGAGAGCTGTTCACGGAATACGATGCCGGAGACGAGCCACAGCTTGCCCGGCAGCAGCTGCTCCCGGTCGGCTTGCTGGCGAGGGCCTGCGACTGCTTATCAGCAACGACAGTGGTATGCATGCGCATGCGATCTCATCTTGAGTTCTCTGTGTTATCTCAAGGACGCATTACAATGACAAAGTCGGAGAGCCAATACATCGCACGGTGTGCGCAGCACATCACGATCGCATCATGATCAGCTGCAGCGAATGATGTGTACTTGCGAGCACATACAATTGTTTTGCAAGAGACATAGTGGGTGCAGCGAATTTGCTGCACTGCTGTCATCGGTGCCGCCGCGCTGACAACTCCGCGATGGCCGTTGCATTATTATAAAGTGAGCCTAGGTAGTTCAGAGTAAGGTAGTTAGAATTTAACATCCTTTCACTGTCTTATAAAGTGAGCCTAGGGGATGCTTTGGGCTGCCTTCACGTAACGTTGTGCAATGCCTGCGCCCTGCGGTACACTGCGATGTGCATTGTGTGTACAGATCTACGTACGTATCTACCGCCCGGCGCCGCCTGCCCGTGCCTAGGGTCCGCTAGTTGGGTAGGCCTCGCACTTCTTATTCGGCATGATTTCGCTGCAAGTGCAGCGCACGTTCGGTGGTATGCTTCAGGTCCTAGCATATCCAGGTATCTCTAATAAGTGCATGTTGTACATGCAATGGCATATGTTATGTAGCAGGGTGCAGCAGCTGTGGCAGCAAGTATGCAGTGCAGTGTTGATGAGTACCTCGAGCCACTGGCCTCCCTGTGCCCCATTTTATGCCCCATACTATGTGGACCTCGTTCCTGTCCTGTTTCTGTAGGGCTCGTGCGAAGCTCACCTGCTCTCCAGAATTGTCTTCGCAACACATGGCTGAGGCACCGTGGAGGTGGCCGAGGTGGTGAAGTTCCAGCCTGACCCCTAGCCAAGCTCACGGGCACAAGCCAGTCTGAACTGCAGCAAGGTTGTGACGGTCTGCGCTGTTGGGACAGCGCATGCGCGGTTGTGGTGGGCGATTACTTGTGGCATTCCTGACCCTCGCGCCGTCCTGTATGCTGGTGTCCTCACGTGTCACATCGAAACAACCTCCAATCGTAGGCGCCTGCTGCTCTGCGTGACTGCCATGCCGTAACAGTTTGTATTGCTGGTTGTTTGCTGTGTGCGCTGTTGGTCGAAGGGCGAAGAGCATGCTGTGCCAAACTGCAGGTCATTCATACAGGGTCCAATGGGTTGAGGTCGGACTAAACGCTACCCCCTCCGTTTCAGGAGGTCGTGGGTTCGATTCTGCGTGCGTTTTGGGGAATCGAAACGGCCGAACGTGACCACCTTGCCTAGCACAGGAGGAGGCCCTGTGAGTTGTGTACGGTCGTCTGAGGGGGGTTTCTAGGTGGTTTACCTCTTCGGCATACGTGGTCCCGTTAACTCGGAGTAGTCAATATTAATGTCCAATAGGATACGGCTCAGTGAATTTAGATTTACTTTACTTTACAGTTGGGTGTGCGACAGTTGATTCGAAAGAGATTCGTTTCCTGTGTCCGTCTATGACCGTCGGGTCTTGTTTAACATGTGTGATACAATGCTCCAAGACCACTACAGCAAACCGGTGCAATGCAGAGCTAACAGCTGTTTGTGCTGCTGCAGAGGACGGACGACATCCGGGGCATCAGCACCGAGTGGGCCTCCGGCGGCAACGCCCTCAACTCCTACGGAGCCTCCAACATGGTGTGGGGCTTTGGCCAGTTCCTTGGTGCGTGCCCACCGTGCTGTGAATTGCCTTTCCCGCTCACGCCCAACGGCTCACGGGAGCAATCCTGTAAACCCGGGCCTACAAAAGCGGCAGCAGTGGAAACACACACGTCAGTTACTAGCGGCTGCGATTTACACCTCTTGAGGTTTCGAGGCCTTGTGAGCTCACTGTGACTGTTCTGCACGTAAATTATACGTTGTACACACAGAAACATCACCTTTGAAAATAAACATGTCGTGCACACTGTGAATATGTACCTCACGCCCTGAGCTGCTCAAAGAACCGGGTCGATTTTCAGACATGGGCGTCCAGGGCCAGCGATTGTGTGGCCATGTCATTACAATGATACTTTCAATGCACGTCAGCGGCTGATGATGCTGCCACAGCACATTCCACTAGCAATGCGGAAAATGTGCCCAGAGCTGTAATCGGCCCGCAGTCGCAGTCGTTCTTCTAAATGATCACTCAATCACACCTGTCACCCCGCGAGCACTCCTCTCATGCGGCGGATGTGGTCCAGTGTATCCGCAATTGCCAATGTGCTAACGGATGCAGTTCAGTAAATTCAGATTTGCTTTGCCGTGCATGCCAGGATCATGTCGCATCAGTTCGGGCCACTGAACGGCACTGCACAACGTGTTAAATTGTTACGCAGCATATCCATCACATGTACAGAAGAGTCAGTGGGACTCAACACAATACTTATGGAGCAGGTCTCAAAGGACCTCGTTTCAGGCTCCTGAATGCATGCAGACCATGATCTGGTGCTCACGATCGAGGACGAACGGGGGCCCACCCTGACCGTCGACGCGAGCGACCCGTCCGACCCGATGGAGCTTCACCGCGCCGTCACCACGGCGCGCGGCGCCTGCCACACCACCCTCAACGTCCACACGCCGCAGCTCGACGCCGGCCCGGTGTACGGCAGCGACGAGGCCTACACCCAGGGCACCCTCCGTGAGCCCGGTACGTGCCTGCTGCGGACGTCCGAGGGGGGGTTTCTGCCGGTGACGACAGAGGCGGATGGGAAGGGGCGGTTCCTGTTTGTGGCGGGAGACGTGCGGGTGTCGGAGCACGCGTTCCTCGCCGCGCAGCACACTGTGCGCTTCTCGCACCTGTACTTTCTGCAGTAACAGGTAGCTGCAGCTGTGTAGAGCTTGCCTCATGCGCTCGCGGTGGGGTGTTGAAAAGTGACAAACGTTTTGAGACAATGAGGAGAATCTCACGGAAGATCGGCAGACTGTACTTCTGATGTACACGCGGCCGTCAGGGTACTTGCTTGGTGTGTGTGTTGTCGCTCATCCTCCGTGGCTCCTTTTGGCAGTTTTCCTCGTTGGCAAGGACGGTCTTGTTTGAGTGGGACTAGTATGTAGTACTGCATCAATGCATGTGTCACTGGGTCCCAGCAGTGCAGCGCACGGGTGTGTCCAGAGGTGTGGATCATCATCCCATGTATCTCTACACCCGGCGGATTACCTCGCAGACATACATGCACCGCATGCCTGCCGCATGCACCGCTTGCCTCTGTGATATTGTGTGTAGTCATTCTAAGAAGCAGCTGTCGGCACAACCACACCGGCATCATGCATGTGACGGTCCCGCCCGGCTGCAGGTGTGGCTGCGAGAGCACAACCGCCTCTGCCGCGACGTCGACGCCGACCCCGCGTACTCCGGCCTGTCCCAAGACGCAAAGTTTGACCTCGTGCGCGCCGTCGTGGTCGCAAAGTTTCAGCAGGTCGTGCTCACGGAGTTCCTGCCGGCGCTCGGCATCACGCAGGCCGACCTCGAGGCGCTGAACCGGCGCACGCGCTCGATGAACCGGCCCGACGTGTCTCTGGAGTTCAGCATCGCGTACCGGCTGGGGCATGACCTCATCGGCAACAGCGTCGGCGGGATCGACATCGCCGCCGCGTTTGACTCGGAGGTGCGACCGGCAGCAGCTGCAGCCCCTGGGCAGCTGCAAGTTCCTACACTGCTGATGCTATGACACCATCTGGGACTATGTGCTGGCGCTCTGACACACAATGGCGCGAGCTGTTGAGATTCACATACATCATATCACATTCATGTCAGCCTATGTGCACGGTATGGCATGTGCTGCGTGGCATGCTGAGTCCAGGACGCTCGGGGTTGTGCTGGCCCTGCAATGCACACCCTGAGTGCATCTGGTGTTCCACAGTTCACCACAGCACGCAGTACGCAGCACGCGGTACAGCCACGATGGTGCGCGGCAGACTCGGAGCTGCACTCGCCAGGATGCGGTGGCAGCTAGACGCACAGTTTGAGGGAGCTGCGTATGCTACATCGCAGCATGCACAGCACAGCGCACAGCAAGGCCTCATGCATGGAACCGTCCCCAGCCAAGTGTACACATGCATGACAGTATGCGATCCTGCCGGACTGAGTTGTGAGTGCGGTTGTAGTGTTCGTGTGTGAGTGAGTGTATGTTGCTGTTGATTCGGATGAGATTCGGTTTCAGTGTTTGTTTTCTCCCGTTCACTCTTTTGTAAACACATGCATGACAGTTTCTTTGAGAAAAGCAAATCTGAATTTACTGAGCCGTATCCTATTGGACATTGACAGCTCCGAGTCAACGGGAACACATATGCCGAGTGTGCCTCAGCACCGTGGCAAGCTGCAATCCTCGGAACGCCGGAATGCGCCGACTGGCGTGTGGCTATGTAACAACTACGTCAGAGAGGCAGGCGGCAGCGCAGGCACCGCGCACCCCAATCTGGAGTGCTGCTGTGCAGTCGTTCTTCCTCGATATCTCGGGCACCCAGGAGGCACCCTCGGTCACCATCAAGCCCAGCGCAGACCGCCACATCGACGACATCTTCACCGCCCTCGCCCGCACGCGCTGCAGCCAGTTCGACGGCAAGCTGTCCGACGCGCTGCGGAACTTCCTCTTTGGCGTGGCGGAGGGTGAGGACCTCGCGGGCCGCAACATCTTCCGCGGCCGCGAGCTCGGCGTGCCGACGTACGGAGGCCTGGCGGAGTGCTTTGGCGTTTCCCCTGAAGCCACCGTGCGCCCCGTTCTGAAGCTGACTGGTGCCATGTGAGCCCAGTGATGTCTGGGTTGCCACATCGGCGCGAGTTGCGGCCAACAGTCTGAGCTTCCTCTCATGGCTGGGAGCTGCGTTGATTGTATATTTTGGGGATGTGATACATCGCAGGTTTCGTACAAAGTATACTGAGTTGCTGATCGTGAGAGCTAGCAAACCCGCACAGCAACTCCTCTTGGGACCTCCTAATCATGCTCGTGTGGCCGCCGTGTCTTTTCAATGCTCACACTCTGGATCGCTGCTGAGCTATGCAGGCTGCATACGGAATCTATGCATCGGCGCACTTCTGGCCCTGGTTGTTCCCCGGGGTGTTACTCATCAAGGACACCTGGGCACTGCCTGTTCTTGCATGCGGAGCTCTAGAATCTGCAGTACCCGGCGTATCTGTGATCTGATCAGCGGCACCACGCACAGCGGCCGCTAGGCGTCAGGACACTGGTGGCCATGTGTATGCTGAGCTCCATCTCGTGTCTGCTCTCCCACATTTGAAACGCAAGCCTGTATTCAACGCTGCACACTGAAGACTGCAAGCCAGAACGTGCCCGCCCCTGCAATGTGGCTACCTGTGGCACCGATCAAGCATGCCCGTCATGCATCATCTGCTCACTGCTTTCGCAGGATGCACTCCGTCATACATGAGGTTCCTGAACAGTCTGGTCTGTGCGTCAGATGCAACGCTGTCACCTCTGCAGGCAACCCTGGCATTGTGTCAGGCTAGGAGTTCAGAGCATGACCACTTGCAAGATGCGGGCCTGGGCCTTTGCAGGCTCTGCAGCTGCATCTTTGCCCGCGATCGCCTTGACCTCACTGAGAAGTCACTGTGATTGGCTACGTGTTCAGAGCATGACCACGTGCAACATGCGAGCCCGGCCCTCGGCAGCCTCTGAATCTTTGCCAGCTCACAGACTACATGACTTCTCTGACGAGTCCCGTACACCCCGCTGCTTCACCGCCAGTGATCGTTCCGCACACCACAAAATCAACTTGACGATCCTCATCAAACCCCAGACCAGCGTGTGTCTGCACTGGCTTCACCTGTACCTCATGCGTATGCAGGTGGAGGCCGAGACGCCTGATGCATGGCTTGGCCTCCTCCGCGAGCCCAAGCCCCCCGGCTCCCCGCTCGGCCCGACCCTCCGCGCGATCCTCGTCGACCAGTTCCATCGCAGCGTGTTTGGGCCGGGCGGCTTTTACTGGAAGGACGACATCGGGGCCATCGGCGGCTTCAAGGCCGAGGTCGAGGGCAGCACATACGCGCAGATCATCGCCGCCAACACCGGCGCCTCTGTCTCTGGCAACGTCTTCAAGGCATGATCAAGGATCACCCGGGCCGGCCATACATAGATGTTCAACTCACAGTTGAATACAACAGTTTCCTGGGACCGCCCGCCGCGTCCAAAGCCGTACCCTCGCTGGGCGTGCCGTGCAGATCTTGCATGCGCTAGGTCAGCTCTGATGAATCAACGTTGTTGATGTTAATGTTAACGAGGCTGCATCTACGGCTCAGGGAGCGGTGGATGTCTGCCGATGTCGTTGGCGGTGGCGGCGCGGCTCTCTCCAACTCCGGAGTTGGAGAGAGCGACCGGCTGCAGCTGTGGTGCCTTGCTCAGACTTGACCTGTGCTGCAGCACAGATGCTGATTGGGGCATGCTGGTTGCGGCAGGCTGGGCTTTCTGAGCCGCGCTACTCACGCGGCTCTAGGCCCAAGGCGGATTTATATATTGACAAGCCTAGGGCTACCCCTGCAGGGCGTTCTAGAAAGCCGCTTTTCTATCATAGATGATCGCTGTGCATACGCCTGTATGTGACATCGGCATGGGTTGCCAAGACCCCTGTCCAGGAATGATTAAGACTAATATTATTCTGGTGTATATATTCTGTCACACGGTGCTCTTCTGTCGCCCGGCCTGATGTATGTATCATTTGTACATTGGCGGCACGCTGCGGCCTCTGATGGCGAGCTGTGGGTCTGTTGTGCATGCACCTAGTGCTTTGAGTCTTGACCGGTTTGGTGATGGCCGCTTGAACAGGGAGCTGGTCGATGCTGTGCTGTTCAAGCTCGAAGCAGGCTCGCGGTCTGTATTCGGCTTTGTGTATGGCTCACTCTGAGTGTGATTCCTGAAGCGGGTGGTGCTGCTGAAAGTCCTCACGCAGGCGTCAACCCGGCTGATGCCACTTCCAAGTCGACTGAATTCAGCCGTGTGCCGCAACACAGGAGCTCGGGGCTCTACCATCACAGCCCGAGAGTTTACAGATAGCATATCACGTGTAGAGCACGACACTTTCAATCGCGTCTGATGTGTATGAAACCTAGCATATGTGATTCCTTGTGATGTGCAGCCAGCCCTGTAAGTAAGAGGCCTCAAGCCATGTGCATATGCCCAGGTCCAACAAAGTTTCGCAGGCACATGCCAAAGTTCAAGAAGATTCGCCGCATTTGTTGATGACAGTTGTGAAGTTTTACTTGGGCACACCAGGTGCAGTGCTCCGCCAGGGCACGCCGGGTACGGTGTGTTCTACGGGGGTATGCAGGGTGTGGTGTTTGGCAAGCCAGGGTTGCTCGGAGCGACTACCTGGCAGTACCTTGTCAATTGATGGCCATTCAAGAAACAGAGGGAAGGTCTGGAGGTCTTACTGTTTCGAGCCGCACTTTGCTCCACGATATCTTCGGTCTGAGGCTGATAAAGCACTGCATTGTTGCTCCCTTGTTGTCTCGGGTGTTTTGGAAAAGCAAGGTGGCAGGTGGCCGCGCACATGCCGGAACTGCACAGGCACCACCGTAGCAGGCAGCACGCAGATGACAACACTGGCACTGTTGACTGTGTGAGCAACACTCCGGACTGTGCTGCACCATGTATGCTGTCCAGAGACAAATGGCACAGCCAGCCACATGCGCAACCGATTTCATCAAACGTTCCTTTGAAAGGCGGCCACTGGGAGGCGGGGGTCACATATGCGGGATGCCACCAAGGGCTCTTGCAGGGTTACAGGAAACTGGGACTGGGTGGGGCTAGCACACAAACACAGCAGTCTCACCGAATCTCATGTCAATCAAATCTGCAATCACTCACATGGGCGCCATGGCCAGCACACATGCACAAACCGGGTTCATGAATGCGTCTCGTGTGGTGTGTGTACATGTGCTGCTAGCATATCTTTCGAAGATCTTCCTTTGTTCAAGCCATCCACGCACATGTTTACAACAACTCTCAGAACACCTCACGTATCTCCGAGATTGCCTGATCTCACATACCCTGTGGCCTGTGCAATCTCCTCATCACGATCGTCGACATCATAGACTGAACTCCCATGACCCCAGCGCCACTTGCAGAGGCAGGAGACATGTGCAGACTGATCGGGCCTCGTCCACGAAAACAGATGTCCCGGCTGCCAGTGCACTGTGTTTTACATGGACTGCCGCTGTGTGCTGTCTGCGCATGGTTGATGTTTGACGCTGTCTATGGGGGCCCTGATCATGAGTCATGACTGCACCCTAGCGTAGCTGCATGTACTTATACAGAAGAAGACATGAGTGCAGACGAATACAGCAAACGAGTCTCTCAGCCTGTGGCAATCCAGTGATATGGCCGCTATACCACTGGATTGCCACACAGCCTGTGGCTGCATGTACTCCATCTCACTGGAGGACCAAGTGCTGCATACACGCCGCCTCCAAGCAGGGAGTCCTTGCTTGCAAGACACCCACCAGCAGGGAGCAGGGCACCCTTGGATGAGTGAGTCACATAGACTCATCCATGTGGTGGTGCTGTTGGGACAAGTGTTGGGGCCTAGAAGCAGGTCGGCTGTTTCGTATCAGCTTCTGGAAGCAGGCCTGCTTCCAGAAGCTGCTGGAAACAGATGAATCTTGAACCCTGAGTTGAAGGGTTTGATCCTGCCTACACATGCACCTTCATGGTCTCCGTGACATCCGTGAGCTGCGTTTGTCTACGCCCGTTGACTCTCCTGCACCCTCAGCTTACTGCAGCTTGCAGAGGGCACCGGAGACCCAGAGGAGATCGGGCCCTCGGCTACCACGAGCACATGTACAGCACCAACCGCCGCGGCACAAGTTGAACGATATCGCATATATATGTTGGTTCGACATAAAGTGCAGCTTACGCTGTAATGAATCGCAAGGGCGCACACGAACACAGAATACGCACTTCAGTGACTTTGTTCTTGCGCCCCTCGCTGGCCAGATTCGCTGTCGCTTTCGTGGTGCTGCCCGCCTCGCCGCATTTACCCTTGTAACACACAAACCGTCACGGTGGTGGTATCAATAATACGGGGTGGTACACCGCATCGAGCTGTCCACCTGGAAGTCTGTGGTGGGTGTGATTTCGTGTATGTTGTTGCTGTTTCGGATGAAAACCTTTTGTGGGGTTGGCCTTCTCCCGTTTACTATTTTCTAATAGAATTTCGGAGCTCGTTTACGGCATGCGGGCTACGTATCATACGTATATGGCTCTCTCCTCAAAGCCTACATTACCGGTACATGCATCCAGCTGCACAGAGCACCTCTGTATTGACTGTGAAGAGCTTCCAGTATTCCTGCAGGTATGGTTGTGCACAGCTGCACCTGGACACGCGTCGTAGCGCGTACAACACAGCGGCTTTCCGAATCGAAGCCGCTGCACCGCGGGCAGAGAAGCCATGGTCGTGCTGCAACGCGTGGGACTGTTCACACAGAGCGCAGCGCCGCATCAGCACATCGCATGTGTTCGTCCGAAAGCGCGGCCCTGCGCCGTGCCGCATGCACATGCAGTCTCTGCTGCCTCTTGCAATTGCCTGCACCTCGTCACACGAGAGTGAAAGGTTGCAGACAAATACGGCATGGCAGACACATTCGATTCAGCTATGACATCAGCGTTATCAGAGCGAAACTGCAGCAGCCCCGTACGTGCTCAACTGATCACAATCTGCTGTAATGGACTAGAAACTCCTCGCGGTGCTTGGTATATTCGCGGTGCTGCCCGCCTCGCCGCCTTCGTCATTGCGTCATATGCACACACGCGCTCTTGCGCCTGGCTGGTGGGCGTTGTGCGGGTGTGTGTGGCTGTGTGGCCGGCGCGTGGGCTGACGTTGCGTGGTGTGCGGTTCCCCTGGTTGTTGCTAGCGGTGGTGCTACCTGCCTTGCCTACTTGTTCTTGTAACACACACACGCTACACGAGCCCTGTGGGCCCGAGCCCGCCCCTCGGGCCGTGCGTGCATGCTAATGCAACCGGGAGGCGGCGTCATGGTGAGCGACACCGGTGAGCGCATACACATGCACTTACGCTGCACGACAGCGCTCACGAGCACGCGTAGCGCGCTCACGACTGCGTGTGGCGACGGCCTGTGAAGGAGTACGCGTCGGAGGCTTCGATTCGGGCGGGCCGAATCGGGCCCATGCAGATCACGTATCTGGTTGCAAAATATTGATTCGGACGAGATTCGGTTTAGGGTTTTGTCGTCTCCCGTTCACTCTTTTGTAAAGCACCACAAAATGATCGCATCCGAGTCAGCAGCCACGTATACATGGCCACACCACAACCGCGCCCACACTTCAGACCGTCAGGATTCCCCCATTCACCTTTGTAAACCAGAGGATCGGATTCTCCAGACCCCATGAATCTGTTCCCGATAGCATGCGAGCCACGTGCTCCCCGCCGTACACCGGCCGCAGAGCTGCCTTCTATCTTCTCAGAATCTGACTCATCGTCAACTAGCTTCCTGTGAGGGATGTAATCGAAATGGCTGAAATTGCAGAAGCGTCTCTTCCGATTCCATCCGATCGGACATCCGATGGAGTCGTCGCACCCACAGCCACACTGGTGTAGCTACAGCACGTTGGTTTCTTGGAAAAGCCAGGAAAACTCTACTCCGAGTCGAACAGAAACCACAATGCGACTCACAGTCTCGCAGCTGTGCACAGGTATGGATGTCTCCATGTTCCGCGAAAGGTGCACGAGGGCTCGCCTCCGGCCGAAAGCACAACTTCCGCTACCTGAGGTGTTTGTCTTCTAGAAGATCTACCGTTCTCTCTTTCGCGAAAAACTGCTTCATCTACTCCTGCCGCCGCCCACAAACTCGTGCCACATGTCTCCCGACTCGGGAGTCTCCTGGGCGACCGAGCCGTCCTCCTGGGGTTTGGGGGCTAGGCCCAGGGAGCGAGTCGGCACGTATCACTAGGCCTGACGCATTACATAAGAGTGAACGGGAGAAAACAAACACTAGGCCTAGGCTTCGCGGCTGCACGTTGGCACTGCCGACATGCAGCCGCGCTGTACCTTCGATGGGCGTAGCTCACGAAGCGGGCTTTCGAGGTGCGCGGGCGTCCAGATCCGGACCCGGCCACTCGCAGCAGGCCGCGCCGCCACCGCTTGCGAGCTGTACACTGCGCACCTGTGCACATTTCAAACTCGCCCCCGCCAGCTGGCCACGCGGTGCGATGCATGCGCTGCGCAGTCCGTGAGTCACTGGCACACAGCGGTTTCATGCATACAGTGTGCCGGGGCCGTGTTTGCTACAACGAGTGAACGTGAGAAGACAACCCGGGGCCGTGTTTTGGTCTGTGTTGCGTGCTGGTGGTTGCTACCTGCCTCTCTGCAGCTGGCTTTGTCCTTGTGACACAGCCATGCAGTTAAGGTAGTACAGCAGTAATCCACACCTGCGTGCGCACAGCATTCTCAAGGCAGTGGATCAGACCCTTGCACCACTGCGCCACTAACTGCAGCTGCTATATAGCCATATAGCCAGGCTATATGCATATGCACAACCAAATGATGACATCATGGCCCTGTGAGTTGCGTACGGTCGTCTGAGGGGGGTTTCCAGGTGGTTTACCCCTTCGGCATATGTGGTCCCGTTAATTCGGAGTTGTCGATGTCCAATAGGATACGGCTCGGCTCAGGAAAATTAGATTTACTTTACTTTGCATCAGACTCTCAGAGGCCTGCATTACTCCAATTGGAGTTGCAACCAGCTTCAGACAGACGGCAATCGCAAGTGCCATGACCCCCTGGAAAAACAGCCTGAGGTGAAGCGTTCGAATTCAGATTCGCCTTGCCAGTGGTAGTGGTGCGGAAGAGCATGTCCAATAATTCATTGAACAGGGCCTGGTGAAGAACAACGACCAACACAAATTGACAGATTCTCAGTCTGCAGCTGCACACTCGAGGAACCTCCCTTGAATCCAGCACAGAACTACCAGAAGCGTGGATGCCATCCTCCTGTATATTCACACTGTGTGGCACCTGTACATACGATTACCATAGCAGTGCATGCGTCCATTGGCAGAAATGCTCCATCGTTCAACTATAGTATGACAGTCTGCAGGGTCTCGATGCCGTAGCGAGGCCACAGGCGTGGCTCAAACAAACAATTCTGCCCGGCGGACACTGTGTGCTTAGGGATGCTGGACCAGAGCGGCCTGGCTGAGTTCATGGGAGGTGTCCCAAGTTCGGCAGCAGTGTTTACATGGACCCTGTGGCACCTCATCATACCGGAGTGTACGTATGATGATGATCACTGTACAGTGAGAACTGCCTCCCTCCAGGAACATGCACCAGCAGGCCAACATGCATATGGGCCAACATGGGCTGCACCTGCAGCCCCTGAGGCCTTTGAGGGAGTGTGCAAAGGATCATGGCCGCTTTTCCTGTGCGCACATGGCAACAGGTCCGCATGTCCATGCCACTGTCGTACCACTTGCAGAGAAAACAAGCCATGGCAGCCGTGGAGGACTTCCGGAAGTCCTGTTCTCGTCGTTTCCGGATCCAATGCTGGTCTAATGCAATGCTGACCTGCACGGCAATCGCTGCAACCACTGCAACCGCTGCACCAGGCCTCCACCACTGGCATGCATGCATGTGCACCAGGCCTCCGCCATGCATGCATGCGTCCAGCCCACAGCCGCAGCGCACTGCAGCGCCTGGCACTACTTTATAATAGTACTATATCTACTATATATCTACTATAGTACTACTAGATGTAGTACACCTCATCCGAGATGTTGGAGGCTCCTAGTCAGACGCTCAAGTCACTCACTAGATTGAAAAGGGACTTGTACGCAAACATTGGGTGGGTGGGCCCCGGCGCAGTGGGAGGAGCTGTGGGATGAGTTAGCTATAGTTCTAAAGGGATGGGGGTAACTTACCCTAACTTGCCCTAACTTGAAGCTGTCCCAGCAGGAAGCATATGCATGCTTAACCTTCGTCTCTGCTGCTTCAGCATTTTCCCCTGGTTATGCTGAGAACCATCACTCCTTTGTCGCTGGTTGTGCTGAGAATTCGTTCGAACCATCACTCCTTTGTCCAACTACACCCCCATGGCCAGCAACTTGAAGTTGCGAACGGTGACCACTGAAAGTACATTCCATCTGAACTCAGATCAAGTACTAGTAGTGCCACCAAGATCAAGCGGCCAAAGAGCACCCGGTGCCGCCGCGGACAGTGGGATTGCTTCTAGCTAGCTCTATAGTCCATTGACTGGGAGTCGTGCATCTTAGTCCTAGAGGGCTATCATAGCGGGGCGTTCCCGCAGCAATGCTGTGAATCCAGAGGGATGCCAAACTAATTGATCGACCAAAACACTGCAGTGATACAGCTTTTTCAGTGGGAATTCCCGCCAGCAGCCGCACGGCCTGTCTGAGAAGAGCAAATCTGTTTAAACGGAAGAGCAACTGGAAGAAGATAATGAAAAGAATCTTGTCCGTACTGAAGTTCCCACACGCAGCCACATACGTATCCCGCACGCATGCATCCCGGCTTATTCCTGCAGTCCATTCAAGTCGCAACGACTCGTGTTTGGATATCAGTGCGCCAACAGGTACTGTAGGCCGGCTGTTGAGTCACAGTCGAGCCAAAGTGCTCGTCTGTGATAACGCCTGTCTACGGTTGGTTCCGGGCTGCCACCGCAGGTGTGTACACTGCAGATTCCAATTCTCGAGAGGACCGCCCTCAAGAGGCTCCGCCAGTGGCCAAGTCCCGGAAGATCCGCGTGAACTGCACACCCTGGGAGGGATCCCTCCCATGTAATGGCCATCGAGGTCTACCCACGAGCCCTTCGCCTGTTTGGTAGTTCCTGGATCAGAGACCCGCCTCCGGCTGCCTCGGTATCTTGCGATCAAGTGCAGGATCAGTGCATTCTGTGCTGCCATGATTGGGATCGCGTGCCGCGGAGGGGCTCGTCGTCGAATGGCTTGCTCCTCGCGCTCTCCGCCCCGTGCAATCCTTGACAGCCACGCACGTTGACACTGTAGACATGACAGCTCGCGTCACCGTGACCGTATACTTACGAGGGGGGCCGCGTGCATGTGCCAGCGCCATGTATAACACGTTGAACTGGCCAGCTAGCACTGCGACGCTGCATTCCACCGGAAGGAGTAAGTGTTTGCTGCACGTGCTGTATCCGCATATGCATATGCATATGTCTTCCTGAACTCGCTGCCTCTCCAGCGCGTGTATCAGTGAGTAAATTGTCGAGCAATGCATGTGGCCCGCCCTCAGCTGTCAGCTTCGGCAGTGGCGGCGCAGATCCAGGGCTCGGATGTCTGCCACACACTCGAGTTGATCTCGACGAGGCCGCCTCGCGGCGTCAAATGCGCAGCCGACTACACCCCCGACCTGTACCCCGGTAGCCTACTCACCGGACAGGCTTGTCGGACAGGCTTCAGTGTTGTGTAATCCACGCCATGATGCAATGTCGCGATCCTGCCGGTCTGAGGTGTGCGTGCGGTTGTAGTGTGATCACTGACACACATGGCATGTGTCTATGTGTGCGCATTTATGTGTGTTTTTTTTAATGTGTGCGTATGTCGTGTTGGTTTGGAGGAGATTCGGTTTTGGCTTTTGTGTTCTCCGGAACGAACCCATTCACGTTGAATTTACTCTTTTGTAAACACATGCCATGCTGCAAGGTACCTAGGGCCAACAGGCCTGTCTCCGCGGACCATAGCATTAGTATACAAGTGCATTGTTATGACAGACGAGCTAACGGGACAAACATATGCATGCATTGGATCCTATGAGTCAGCGCATTCCTAGAGGTTTCACGGTGCAACTGCGACTCCGGGCCTCGCTGTGGCGCACGAGCATGCGAAGTACCAACCACGACGATCGTAGCAAGCCAGCGGCAGCTGTGATCAAGTTGACTAAAGCTCTAGAGAGAACGGGCACAGACAAGCATAGAAAATAATATTGAAATCATGATCGTTTACAAAAGAGTGAACGGGAGAAGACAAATACCACACGAAAATATCATCCGAATCAACAGCAACACACACACGATCACACACCGCGCCCACACCTCATCCTTGTAACACACCGCGCCCACACCTCATTCAGGCAGCAGTCTAGAGGATCGTTTACTCTGATGTAATAACTCGTAAAATAGATCTCTTCAGGACCAAAATCCCTCGAAAAAAAAACAACACCGCAGCAGCGCACGCACACACGCCTCAGTCCGGCCGGTGTATCTACGTACCAGCGGGGTTCCACCTGCAGCGACATCGGCATAAAACCCCTGCACCGCGCCGACGTCGCGACGTGCATGGCCATGGCTCCAGTAATCACACAGCTGTAGCCGTTACGGAATACTACACGGGTACAGGCAGGCACACCTGTATCTCCGACACCTGTATCTCCTGGGCAGGCACACCTGTATCTCCCGACCAACACACCTGTATCTCCCGAAGCATAGTTCTTACAAAAGAGTGAACGGGAGAAAACAAACACTGAAACCGAATCTCATCCGCATCAACATCAACCTACACTCACACACACACGAACACAACAATCTCCCGAAGCATGGGCCCAGTTGTGTTCATCTCCAGATGGAACACACAACGCATCAGACTCTTACACAGCAACGCCCACACTCGCTGCCGGCTCTGAGTGCGGTCCGAGTCACTGGACTGCCCGTAAGTGTGCATGTGTTCAATCGAACCGGGACCAGTTTGGTTTTGGCCACGGGTAGATCGCACTATGATGCTGGATGTGAGGTCCCTGTCCTGCCGGCCGGGCCGGGTCTGCGTGAACGAGGCGCTGCTGTCTTACAGAACAGAAAGGTGTCTGGGAGTGATGTACTTTGCAGTGGCCGGTGCTGCTCACATATTTGCAAACACCTTCTGCAACCGTACGGACGCTAGCCAGCGGTTGGGTCCGTGGCCACGCGCCGCCACCTCGGTCTTTCCGCTCGCCCGCGCATCGGCCGCACGCCAGCTTGGCGGCCCGGTTGTCGCAATGACCCTCGGACGCTGCTATAGCTGCACCCGAGCCCCGCTTCCACCGCTGCGCTGGCTGGACACTTCTGCATGGTTCGGTGTTGCGCCGCCCGACCATATCGTGAGAGGGGGAATCTCATCCCGATACACGGCCGCTGCCGGAACTCGCGAAAACACGCAGACCCGCATGCTGATGATGCCTCCGTGCGCCGGGGGAATGTGTTGCACATGGAAGCGATCGCCTGCGTGCATATAAAAGGCGCACTGCCCTTCAGATCAACCACTTCCACCTGCTCCTGCTGTCGCCATAGTCGTAGGTATCTCTAGATTCACAGACGCAGCAGCAGCAGGGACTTGTGTGGCCAGTACTCGTCTAGTACCCGCGATACGACCCACGTGCCCGCGAAGTTTCAGGTCCAGGCGCCGACTCTGACGGCACTTCAGGTCCATTCGAAGGTCCGATTGCTGAAGATGCTCTCTACGACTGCTGTTGTAGCGGGTGCGCTGCTTCTGGCGGAGACCGCCGCTGCGCAAGCCTTCATCGGCGACAACCTGGGACAGGGCAACGGCCGCGCTGGCGCGGAGCGCCAGCGAGGGCAGTTCATCGGCAGAGGCAGGGGCTCCATCCCTAGAGACGGTACTATCGCAACGCAGGCGCTGACCCGCGTGGATCTCTACACCCGCACCTGCGAGTGCTTGCCAACAGGATCTGCGGTGCGCCCTCTCTGTAGCTGGTCCTGCACTTTTTGCGTATGTCGGCATAATATGACAGCTGGCACCGAGTCCAATGAGACTCTTCTGTAGTATGTGTCTTCTCCCGTCCACTCTTTTGTAATGCAGCATGATACGACAGCTGGCATTGCTGCGCATGTGGCCACGTAGTGACCGGTGCAGCTGCTTGTGTTGCGAGGATCCTCGATGTATCGATGTATTCCTGTGTATCCATGGGGTCAGGCTGGCGAGGTTGTAGTGTGATCGTCTGTGTATGTGTTGCTGTTGATTCTAATGAGATTCGGTTTCAGCGTTTGTTTTCTCCCGTTCACTCTTTTGTAAACCGAGACAGTGCGTTCAGTGGTCCAGAAGAGCGAGCTGGCCTAGACAATTTTGGCGCAAGGGTGGGCTCCAAAACAGCGACCGTACGTTCACTGCGGTGGTGCAGCAGCCTCGCTCTTTACACTCAAACGCACTGTCTAGATCTGCGGCATTGCACCTGTCGCCTCGATGGGCCCGGAGTGCATTTGTGACCCGCATCTCAGGAACAGTAGATGTCTAGGGCCACATAGTAGACGCTATTTCATGATGTACCTTGAACTTTGCTAGTACGCTTGCGCATGCGATGATCATCAATCGACTCTGTTGTCATCTAATGAAATGCAGTGCCATGGGCGAGTTCGAACGGCTGTAGCGGCCGTGTCCGGTTGAATACATCGTCATCGGGGCTGTAAATCTTGGCTTTGAGCATGCAAGCTTTAGTGTGAGGATTTCGTGCGCTGTACCTTTCCCTTCTCGATGGCGCGGTTGTGGTGTGACCTTGTGTGTATGTGCGTGTTGCCGCTGATTCGGATGAGAGTCGGTTTCGGTGTTTTTCTTCTTCCATTCACTGTTTCGTAAGTATGTGTTGCGGAATTTATCTTCTCCCGTTCATTCTTTTGGAAATGACATCTTGCTTCCACTCATTCACCCTCCTGCGCCACCGATTAATCCTCTTGTACACGCTGTGTGAGGCGGCCGCGCCTTCGCCACGCGCTGTTCGCATCGCGACGCTCACGCGCTCGTGGGCTCTGGGGAGCCGCTCGCAGGCACGGCCGCGCGGCGGCACCTGCAGATGTCGTGGCCATGTGCGATCTCGAGCTATCGTACGATCGTAACGCGTCGCTGTTCGCTCTGAACATGGCCGCTGCCCCTGAAGGCCGGTGCGAAGCGACGCAAACACACTCTCTACATCTGCTACCTTCTACCCTTGCGCACGCCCATCACATTCGCACAAAACTGTCCTTTACTTAGCTGGCTTTCTCGCGTGCGTCCGTGGTCTGCGGTACCCGTCGCCGCATGCCAATGTCTGGAGGCGGGCTGCTTCATGCATGCCCGGCCTGCGGTAGTACGAAATGCCTGCAGGAGCGCAACACTAGTGCCCCTGGCTACCTATGTTCTGGTATGCTTGGGTCATGTGTCTGTTGGCAGATCTTCATGCTGCGTTGTCCTTTGAGGGCATCACAGCAGAGCTGATAGCCTGTGGTTTGAACCACAAGAATTCTTGTTCTGCCCCTCCGAGGGGACGTAGATTGCAGTGACGGCAGTGACGTGACGTTATGCACGATATGCAGTGGTACCATCACATCTAGTAGCCATGGAGAATGCTGGTGCTAACACCCACGAGCTGTTGATGGCAACCCGCAAGTAGCTTGATCTGGTCTAGCTGAAGCAGCCAAGGGTGGCTGTCAATTTGCAAACTGTTGCCATAGTCCTCAAACGAGTTATGTAGATCATCTATGATTCATGTGGCGAAGCATGCCTGCATGCTCCTCTGGCAAGTTGTGGTCAGTGTCTTGTTCAGAGATGGAAGCATGCATATGGCAGCAGCAGTGCCCTGTGCTCTCTGATGCTGGAAGTTGGCTGGCCACTCATGCTGGCATGCTGGCACATGAAGCTGCCTCACAAGCATAGTCAATTAATTGACTAAATTTGTTTGGTCTGGCTTGCATTTGTTGATTAGTTGTTTGTGGCAGCTGCATCAGAGCAGACCAGAAAACACACCTGAAAGGCATGTCCAATGGCAATTTGCCCATGGTGTTCCATCTGGAGTTCCGTTGACTAGGTCCCTATACAGGCTACTAGTGCTTGGTGTGGGCAGCTGCAGGAATATTGTGTCAAACCATGACAGTCTCAGTGCTGGAATTACTGCTCCTCTGCTGCTACCATGCTGTCACAGTGTCCGTGCTGACCAGTGTTGGGTCGTCGGGCCCGATCATATGGAACAGTTCAGAATATTTAGCTCTAATTTCTGGGTGGCAGCCCTGGAAATACTGCACCGCGATCCTACACTGGTGCTGACATCACTGCATGCGCAGCTTCAGCTGCCATGCTTGTCTGAAGCCTGAAAATTTCATGTGTAGAAAAAAAATTGAACTGACACAGCCAGCAGTTGCTGTACAGTTCACCTGGCACTGTGCACGTGTTGTCATTTCTCGAGAAGTTTGACAACAGGTCACACCAGCATGTCTGACAGTGTTTCTCACAGAAGCTTCTAGGAGGTCTGACTGTGTTGCTCCCACCGCGCATTCGTACTCCTGCAGTGTGAGCAACGTGTGTGCACAAGCCATGCCAGTTTGTCTGGAAGAGCAACAACAGCAGCATGTTCGTCCATGGCAGGTCCTTTACATGAGCTGGACGGTTCCCCTGGTTGCTGCTCGCGGTGCTACCTGCCCTGCTTGCTTTGTCCTTGTAACACATGAGCTGGACGTGCAGGAGGCTGGAGATATCCGCTTGATCAGTGACCTCTTTGCGGCTGGTGGCAATGATGACAACACTTTCGGCCTCACCAACATGGTCTGGGGCGTCGGCCAGTTCCTTGGTGCGCCACATTCCTCCAAAAACTTGTCTTTCGAGCTGAAACTCTGCTGTGATATGGCAGGGCGTGTCAGAGCATGCATGTGTACCTTCTCGCCGGGGGAGCGGGTTCACTGATTCCTGGCAGATGCGGAAACTGTTTCTGAAATCAATGTGTTCAGCTTGCCTGTTCGCATACACCGGACCCCACCGGATAGTGCCCCCCTCCCCCCCAGACATTCCTTCCCAAGACAGTACACAACTTGGAGCTCCTGCTGTCCACGACGTCACCATGCACGCTATGGCTCATGCATACCATAGCTGACAAGCCACGGTTAACGAGCTGGGTTAACGAGCTGGCTTGACACGGGCGCATGGCGCTGCAGATCATGACATGGCGCTTTCGATCGAGGATGAGGAGTCCGAGTTCACGTTTGTCGGCACCGAGCTGGGCGAAATGGGCCTGCACAACGCCGTCACGCAGAACAACGGCCGCTGCAGCAACACCGTCAATGCCCAGACCGCCGTCCTCGACGCAAGCCAGGTGTACGGCGTCAGCAAGCAGTTCCTGGAGAACGTGCTGCTCGAGCCCCAGTCGTGCAAGCTGCGCACGGAGTTTGGCAACTTCCCGCCGGTTACGACTGAGGCGAATGACGCCGGCAAGTTCCTGTTTGTGACGGGAGACGTCCGCATCTCGGAGCAAGGCTTCCTCGCCGCCCAGCACATCGTGCGCCTCATTCTACTGCAGGCTAAAGCATGTCATTTTTCAGGCAGATGTTCATGGCTACTAATGTAGTATGCCTGGGGGCTTTGATGTCGGTGTTTCTGCTAGCATCTCGTGCTTACATCGATTTGATGTCGGAACATCTGTACCGCAGCAAATATGTCTTGTATACCCATTGATCTTGTAGCTCGAGACGCTGCCGCGCCCAGGCTGCCCCACCGCGGCCGATGATTTGTGCCACCCCGCGCATCCCTGCTCCCTGCCTGCGGCTGCAGATCTGCTGCGGCGTCCCCCATTGTGACCTGAAAGGCGTTTACCCTTGCTGCGCCAGGCTGCGACAGCAGTGCGGTCCCCCCTCCACAACTCTGTGCACGTCACGGTGGGGGTTCCACGCACTCTCTGCGGAGCATGCAGGTGTGGATCCGGGAGCACAACCGCCTGTGTGACTCCATCGCCGCCAATCCGTCCACCGCTCGCCTCAACTGGAAGCAGCAGTTCGAGCTGGCCCGCGCCGTGGTGATTGCAAAGTGGCAGCGTGTGGTGCTGGAGGAGTTCCTGCCCACCTTTGGCATCACGCAGGCTGACCTGCTGGCCGCCACCCCGCTCGTCAGAACCCCAGCGGTGTCTGTCGAGTTCAGCATTGGGTACCGGTGAGGCCCTACCTACCCCAGCACGGGGCTGACACCGTTCTTGACCTGTCCTTGTTGTTTGAACAGTCCATAGGTTACACCGCAAGCAGGACAGTATGCGTTCGACTAAAGGTGACAAGGCTCGGGAGTGATATAGATGCTATGGATGTACTCAGCACAGCCACAGTCAGGCTTCAGGCTGTTGAGCTTGTTGGGAATTGTCATGATATGGGGTGGGGAATTAGCCGAGTGCACTTGTGGATCGGACAGTAGCCTACGAATTCCAGGGATTATGACCAGATCGCGCTGGCGTCTCTACCTTGTAGCCACACACACACACATGTTCATGTACTGCCACATTGTTGGCAGCCCTTGCCATTAAGCGAGCACTGTCACACTGAGCGGCGCTTGTGCAGAATTGGCCATGACCTCATCGGAGATGTCGTCGGAGACGTCGGCATCGTGGAGGCCTTCAACGCAGAGGTGTGCCCTCCAAATTCATCTAAGGCAGCTAAACTAGCTTGGCTACGCACGCTTTTAGAAATTCCTCGAGTCAGTTTGGTGCTTGGCCGCGGGCCACCAGGTTGATGCATGGAAGTCGCCTGTTGGCAGGCGGCTGTACCAGAGGATTGTGCACATGTACTCGTAACTACAGTTACGAAGATCCGACATTGCTGCCATGAAACCGTACTGTGGACAACAGGAATGGCCATGAACCACCACGGCAGAATGACCTCGTGCTACTACTGATAGAATAGGACAGCAAATATCATGGATGGACATGCAGGCATTCTTCACCGATGCCGGCGGCACCCTCGACACGCCCACCCTCACGCTCAAGCCCGACGCCGAGCAACGCCTCACCCGCATCATCGCCGGCCTCAGCACCACGCCCTGCAAGGAGTTTGACGGCAAGATGTCCGACGCGCTGCGCAACATGCTGTTCGCTGATGGGCAGGACCTCGCGGGCCGCAACATTTTCCGGGCGCGTGAGATCGGTGTGCCGGACTATGCAGGCCTCGCCCAGTGCTTCGGAGTGCCCCCGGATGCCACGGTGCGCTTCGCAAAGTCATGGTCAACGACCGGTCGTAGCCCGACAGCCGAGCAGCCACAGAACGTCTGAGTTGCGTGGCTCGACCCAAAAACTGCGCATGGCCGCTCTGATCGGTGTAGGGGGGCCAGTCGGCCGTCATCGCGCCGGAACCAGCACCCTGTTCTGTTTTGGGGCCGGAGGCTATGAATTCTGTGACCGCAGCAGCTGCACCGATGTCTGTTGCTGGCAACCCCACCTGCATTCTTTACAGCTGCCAGTTGCTGCAAATGCGTGCTCGGCCAGCCACGACCGTGCACCCTCGTGTGTTGATCTGCTCCGCCTGCTCCCGCACAAACGCGGTGTGCACCTCTCGGGGCCCTCACGGTCAGCCCCACCATGCAGACCCAGGCTGAGACGCCCGATGCATGGCTTGGCCTCCTCCGCGAGCCCAAGGCCCCCGGCTCCCCGCTCGGCCCCACCCTCCGCGCGATGCTTGTTGACCAGTTTGCCCGCACCGTGTTTGGCCCTGGGGGACTCTTCTGGGGCAACGACGTCGGCTCGCTCGGCCCCTTCCTGGCCGAGGTACAGGGTTCCACCTACGCGCAGATCCTTGCGCTCAACACCGGCTTCCCTGCCACCGGCAATGTCTTCCGCATGTAGATGGTTCAATTGTGCACCGTCTTCGCGGACAGCGCCGCGGTTGTGAATCGAAGGTGTCTCCATCAGGCAAGATGAGATTGGACCGTTCTTGCGTCTTGTAGGCATTTCGATCTGATCAGATCGAATCTGGAGTAGTACTGGGTGCACTGGGTGACCATGCACCCAAGCTGACCCGGACAGCGGTGCTGCACTGGCAGTGGCTGCACCGTGACGGAGAGCAAGCGGCATTAACAGGAGTGCTCGGAAGTTGCTTTTTGCTTCTATGTGTAGTCCGAGTGCACATGACTGTTATATTCTGGGCCATGTTTTTGGGGTGGGTGTTTAGACGAAATCAACCCGATGTTTGACAGGATGGAGGAATTTGGTTTTCGGATTTTAAGAGGGATACATGGCAGGGGATTTTGACTTGGGTTTCAGGTGGGAGTGATGTGGCAGCAGGATAATCTTGATAGGACAGAATATCAACCTTGCTGCTGCAGCTTTGACTTTGTAGGTCGATGGTGGACCTGCTCCGGGGCCGCTTCAGCAGCATATAATTCGTGGCTGTAGCGAGCAGCTGGCTTTACTGCTCTGGTGTAGGCTGTGATCTCGGTGGTGTAGGAATGAAGGTTCTTTAGGAGTTTGCAGTACAGAACTTGTGCTGCTGGTATCAGCAGTCACAAGGATGGTGATCTGGTAGGAGTGTGTAAGTCATTACTAATTAGTAAAGTGACCTCTAGACCAACAGATCCCACTACATATTGGATCATGAACACACATCACCAAAATGTCCTGTGTGCAAGCTTCCCATGGCTGTAGCAACCCAGGCGCTCAAGCCACACGTCTACACAGGTCGTCGCTCATATGCCACTCATAATTACAAGCGTCCACGCTCATGCACGGTCGCTCAAGCCACACTGGCAGCAGCCTTTGCATATGATCCTGTCTGACACAGTTCCAGAGTACAAATCTGCACAAGCTGGCAATCAGTGGCACACCAAACGCGTCCTTACTTCACTCCAGGTAGGCCATTTTGAGTGATGGAAGGCATGCAATAGCATCCGTTTGTTGGTAGCACCTAAAACTACTCCTGTGCGTTCACTTGCACTCGGAATCACCCAATTGCCACACCCAAGGTGCACTGCTGAGAATGCACAGACTCCTTCGGCACGCTTCCGGCCAGCAAGCTCGCCTATCTAGAGCTACGCATATGCATGCCCCAAATCCGACATGTCCAGGGCACCCTTTACCCAAGCTCTTGCACCACCTCGTTCCGGGATCCCGCCTCGGCGGACAATGTCGCGGTGGGGGCCGGTCACCACTGGCAGCCGCTGGTCGATGGCACTTGCGTGAGTAGGAGCAGAGGGTTACATTGTGAGAAAGGTTCTGAGGCTCAATCCCGCCGGGCCAGGGCGTCTGTGTTACAAGGAGAGAGGGGGGAAGGCGGGCAGCACCGCGAGACCAGGAAGCAGTGCAAAACCAGGATTGAATTAAGCACCAGGACAAACCACGGTGTGTGTATGTGGGCCTTTCTTTGGATGACGTGGCACGAGAGTGCACATGTCTGCCATGTGGGAGCTGCCTCGGAGGAGATTGATCAAGTTGTAATGTGTTACCATGTGCCCGTGACCTTCTCTGGTGACCTTCTTCTGTATCCGTAAACATATGCATGCAGTTACAAATGACAGAGGCCGGGAATGAAGCCGGTTCTTGGAATCCAGCCGCAGACCCACTCACGCAGTCATGGCGCCGGGGGGTGCGCACAGGTGTGGGTGATGCCAATGGTTGCAGCTGCCACCAGCAGGTTACCTCGTTATCTCGCGTTCTGGAGCTCTGCGCTGCTGTGTTTCTGCTGTGCCAGCCAGCCTAGCACTGCCTGGTACTGTTACCTGAGCACGTTCGTTGAAGGCGAACGCCACAGGTCAACGTCGGATTTCGACTCAGTATCTCTTTTCGTCATCTCGTGTAAGCTTGAACACAACTTCCCGATCGCATCAGCGGGTGTGCTAGCGCTGTACAAGGACAATGCCGCTGTACAAGGACAATGCCGGAGAGGCCGGTAGCCCCGCCACGGCAACGCACAGGTGCACCAACGCCTCGGACGATGGCGAATGCCAACCGACATTGAACACGGCCTTGATTGCCCAGAACAGGCCGATTACCAAACACGGCGCGTCGGCCGGGGTTGCGCCGCAAACACGCACACCCCGAATCACCCCCCAGCTCACACGCCCATATAACAGCCCCGGTCCCACTCACAGAATGACCCCGCCGCCCGCGCAGCCGAGGTGGCCCAAACGGACAGCCCGGCTGCCGCTGGCCCCCGAAAACGCCCCAAGGCCGCCCGCCCCCCACCCCCCTTGGCGCACATCGTACCCACAGACTCTTGAACTCATGTTTAGCCAAAGGCCCACGTCTACACAGGTCGTCGCTCATATGCCACTCATACTTACAAGCGTCCACGCTCGTGCACGGTCGCTTACGCAGGCTCTTATTTACCCCCCCATTTTCCGCATATATATGAGCGGAAGATTTTCGATTTGAGCGAGTTTGTTTTTCACGAGATGTTCTTTTGAATTTTCGGTGTGAGTTTGAATAGCACCATGTGCATTTGTGTAAGGCAGTACCCCTAGTTGTGGGGGGTATGCACCGTAATGTACGTGCAGCTTGGTGGCCAGCAGTCCACCCAGAGCGGGCGGTATGCCATGCCCAACAGCAAAGCCACTCGTGGCCTTGCTGCAGGCGCATGGCACACCGCCCGTCTGCGTGGCCCTGCTCACTGCACCAACGCACACGAGGCTGTGTCTGTACCGTACATGCCTTGTCCCTGAAGTCTAATACACACTCGTGCTGCATGTGGCAGCCACATGGCTTGTGTCATGGTATATGATGGCTTCATGCGTGATCGCAATGGTCACACTCATCAGAGCTGCATCACAGATCCAGAAGGAAACTGGCCGTTGGATAAGTTGTGGGACCTGCACATCTCAACTGCTTTATGTGGGAAGAGATCCTGGAACATGCATGCATGCACCTAGTGCAGCCTATGTGGCATCCCCCTGGGTGGTCACCTGTGCAGCATGCATGCGTGCTAGCGGTTACAGCCCAAGCGGCATCCGCCTGGGTGGTCACCTATGCTGCATGCATGCGTGCTAGCGGTTGCAGCCCAAGCGGCATCCGCCTGGGCGGGCACCTGTGCTGCATGCATGCGTGCTAGCGGCTACAGCCCAAGCGGCATCCGCCTGGGTGGTCACCTATGCTGCATGCATGCGTGCTAGCGGTTGCAGCCCAAGCGGCATCCGCCTGGAACATGGCACATGCAGGCCACCAGTCTCGACCGAAAATAAGGAGAAGTACAGACTAGCTAGGCAACGGGTAAAAAAATGCGGAGCAAGGTGGGGTTTGTGTTCGCGACGACAGTGCAGTCCAGGATCATGGGTCGCAGTTGCATCCCGTGACAAATAACATCAACGGAAAACACACACATACAGTCGCTTCTCGTGCTTCCATCAGCTTGAGCGTGGCAGCTGGTGGCGCAGTCGAAACAGCACATATGCAATACAGATGAAACTTAAAAGTGATCGCACCAGGCAGTTGCCTTCCATCGATGTGGTGGAAATGCATCGAGTCAATGCTCGTTCTTCACGAGAAGTGTCGCTCTTGAAATTGCCTGGGACCTGCGAACGATTGCCTTATCAAGAACGAAGACCGCAGAGGCAGTGCACCGCAAACGTTCCGCTGAGCCAACGCATATAACGTGCACAGCTTAAAAACTTATATCTTCAACTGTGACCGTGGGTCTGGGCGCGCATCTGGGATGGTGTTGTGCAACAGCCGCGACATGCTGTTCGTAGGACCAGACGTCTTATTCGCCAATGAGACTGCATAATACGATACAAGATGCCATCATACAGAGTCTGGCAGTAATGCTACGTTGTACGGCAATGCCATAGCACCGTTGCTCAATCGGCGAGCAATGCTGTCGTCCGTCACACGTTCGGGCACCAGCGGCCCGAACGTGTGACCCAAATTTTGGTCCAGCGCTAATTTGTAGCGATGACATCACACTGACAAGTTTCACTCAAGTAATCAAAATGATCCAGCCGTTGCCATATAGCACTGTACAAGGTTTGCGTCGCAACGATCAGGGCCATAGTTGCAAAGTTCGGACACGCCTGTGCGCGGCAATACTACCCGCAGCGGCGCAGCATGAAGCTCAAATAAGCATACCTTCAATATGAGGTTGGGAGCCAGGTTTCCAGCAGCGCTCATGTGTCCTTGTGGCTGCTGTATGCTAACAAGCTTAAGGGCATGTGTCCGTCCAGTCTGAAAGTCACGTCCGACGCTCCAACAAAGATGACACGCATTTAGATAACGCAGCATTGCAGAGCTAAACATTCCTGATCAGACGCACGTTCTGCCGGCGACGTCGCGGTGATTGCATTCTGTTTGGACGTGCGGTCATGGCTACACCGAATGTATCCATTGGCATGACAACGGCGTTGCGACAGCTGTGTAAGTTGGTGTGGAACTAGCGTATGTGCTTCAAGACATTCATCTCCACAGGCTCACTATTGATGATTGCCTCAAGACTGGTGAGCGGTTGACGCTTTGGCATGCATGGACACCAATGCAGCGGGTGTGGCGCTGGCGCAAACTCTCTTCAGCAGCAACGCTGGGTATGGTGGTCTGCGTGTCTGACCAGGCCAGCGTTCTGATACTTCCTGCGGTGATACGTACGGCCGCAGTGCCCGAGTGTTGTGAGAGAGAGACTGTCCAGTCACGCGTGACATTCTACAGCTGCAAGTTCAGCAAGTTCATCTACGTGTGCCACCGCATATCAGGACACAAAGAAAATCTCACACTATATGCCGATGTTGCAACTACATTGTCGATAGCGCAACGGTGTTCATGGGCCGTGTGTTGGCAACGCTGAAACCAGCAACGGTCGTATTCTGCGTCTCGTAGATCACACCTCCTACCGCAAGGGTCACGTCAGTCAAGCCTCAATGCGATTATCTGCAGTAGTCGGAAGAATCGGTAGATGGCACCGCACTCGCGTACGAAGCGGCAGTCACGCAGCGGCAGTCAGGCGCATTTCCACACAATGACGGCTTCAGTCAGCACGATTTGGGAAACAGACAGTGAAGTGTCATGTTACTCATGGTCATTGTGTCATGGTTCTGTTGTTTCAATGTAGCCGTTTGTCTCGCAAGCGTCAGCTATGTAGCCGTGAAGAGTCGCTTCCTCAATGCCATACCAATTGCATGCAGTGGAAGTTGCGGCTATTTTTTTTTTATGTGAATATCGCCGCGCCTGACACCTGATACTGCAACAAACTCCTGAAGTTGTTCCCGAGCCCGGTTTAGTGCTGTAGTGCTGTGAAGCTTTTGGCATCTTGCTGATGACACCACAAGCATGTGCTGTTCACGCCTGTCAGACAGGACAACAGTAAGATGAAGGAATCGTATCACAAGCACAGCTGCACGGGTTAGCGGTGAGACCGCTGACGTCGTGCCGCACATGATGTATACGCTCACGCGTGGTGATCTTGTGTAAGCAGGCCACGAGGACGCACAGAGTGATATTGCAAAGTGCATAGATGCGCACTGTACTGGAATTTTCATGTGCGTGATGGCGTTGCGCAGCCAAACAGCAGGATGAGCTCGACGAGTACATTACGAGTACACTGCAGTGGACTGTGTTCCCGGCGTGGTGGCGTGGTTGTAGTGTACACACCTGCCACCTACACACGGCCGTGTAGGTGGCTGGTTATTCGGATGCGACTCTTTTGTTGTATTTGTTTTCTGCCGTTCACTCTTTCGTAGGCACTGCTTTCCGGCACGTACCGATCGCCCTCTGCGCCACACTCATATTCAAGCACCAGACAGGATGAAGACCGCCTCTAGACCCACGATACGCAAATCATGGTGGTGTCCATGAGATAATGTTATGGCATTCAGTCAATGTGTCTCGTGATGTAGTTTACCCGTTGAAATGCAGCCTAAAACAGGCAGACGCGGCTGCGTCAACAGCCTGCAATCTACACGCGAGGCTGTCTCAAACTGCAATTCACGTAAACTGCTATCGCTGCTGTGGAGATCAGGCTCGTCGTGACGTCCACTATAGGAAGCTTAAGCTTTGACCAGTGGTCGGCGCTACCGGATGTGCGCGAAGCTGTTCAGCAGCCTGCGACGCCCAGACATTACATGCCAAGCCACATGCTGGTCAGGGCAACGTCGTGGCCACGACGTCGTGCGGCAAACCATCCGCACAAGCCAGGTTCCTTCGTGCTTTCAATGATGTCACAATCTCCAGGTCAGCGTTTCGATCCAAACATGGTGAACTTTACGCTCATATTGCCGCTCATACGGAGGGGCTCATACGCATGAGCGACGACCTGTGTAGACGCAGGGCTGGACTGTCGGCTTTTCATGTTCCTACCCGAGATCCGCACGATCACCACCATGCATGCCCAGGCGCGACAAGGGTACCCTCATGATGGGCGCCTTGGCCGCCATACCATTTATGACTTGAGAGTAAATTTTGGGTGCGCGCAGCTGGTGTTCCCAACGCCTTGCCACGTGCATGCATGCATGCATGCGCACAAGTGAGTACGTATCGATCCCGGAGTAGCACTGCAAGAACCGCGTGGTATGCGCACATCTGCAAACCGGATCCGTATACCTATGTGTACCGGAGGGGCAGGCACAACAGGGACCACATTGATCCTGCGATCATCATAGCATGATGCTGTATACGATTGGCGGGTAATGCATGTATTACACCTGAAACTCCGGATCCGCGGGCGGTTGCGCCTTTGAAGTTGAATGTTACAAAAGAGTGAACGGGAGAAAACAAACACTGAAACCGCCGAAGTTGAATTACACACGCACATGCTTGATTAGGCCTCACCGACATCATTGCATGCCCTGATTTAGCGATTGTGTCAGACGGCGGCCGCCTGAACCGCATACAGCGTGCATGCCTTCGCCCTCGCCGGTTCCGAGGGTCCGGGCGCGACTGGCGCACTTGCGTCGCGCGTGTGACGCGGAGGGTGTGCACAAGCTACACACCACCAGAGCCATGATTCCATGGGCACCCGAATGCCTCACAATGAACCCGCCGTTTTTTATCTAGTGCATAGTGTCCTCTGGGGAGATGCATGTCGTTTACTGAGATATAGTACTGTCTGTGTGCCTGTACAAGTAAGGCCATAGCCTCTACATTGCATTGACTTGACCCATTCGTCAAGAGGAGGGCCCTCGGTCTCGGTCTCGTTCTGCAAAGCGTAAAGGGCACTCCCATGTGCCAGAAACACAGTGAATGGTTCTATACAAACGTGGAAGTTTTCAGTAGCAAAGTGTGAGGAGCCCGGGCGGCCACGCATGTCTGCAAACATGCATGCTAGGCTAGCATATGAACGCTGACCAGGTTCAGGCTCTGACCGCTGGGTACATGTGAATGTAAATAGATCTGAAAGGACTAGCGACGAGGCACAAGTGGTAGCAAGCACAGCAACAGGTCTGGGCTCACCATCCTAGCACACCGCACCCAAGCCACACCTGGAGGTTGTCAAACAATGAGACGGGCTGTGGTATCTGCAACAGGTGTCATCTGCTATCAATGTTCAAGAAGTATAGTACACGCTTTATTCCTGTCCCTCAATGCATTGCTTGCCCTGTCAACTTGCACAGAGTTCGCATATATGTAGGCTAGCTGTGAAATAGAGCAGGATGTGGCCACATGGCCGGTCCTGAGGGTGCGAAAACTATCAGTAGGCAGCCTTGGTGAACAACCTCAGCTGTCCGGCATGAAAGAGAAACAACTTAAAGGGGGATGTTTGCATGGTTGAGTTTGTCTGCCCAGGCCTGCTGCCCTAGAGGGGCCAGCTCCCAAAGTCGCATCTGCAGCCAGGCAGTGGAACCTGATACAGAAGCTGACAGGTATGAATGAGACAGCTTGCAATTGCCCATTTTATCTCGTGTTATTATATTCTTGGATCTTCGCTTAAGTTTAGTTCTTTTCCATCAAACGGATGGCTCTGAGATTACAACGTAGCATGGGATGCGTGCTGACTCAGGCTGCATCTCGCACTTCATCCATGAAACAGCAGGCATGCTGCATTTGAAGAGGCAGCATGCCTGGAGCATTACCCTAGGGCACCCACAGTTCTGACAATGCCGGTGGAGACTGGCCACAGCCACACCGCCACACACCCGTGAGGCCATGCCACAGTGTCCATGGAATTTTAGGAGTGTTTTTCCATCCATGAAATATGCTGGACACTCCGGCATGGCCTCACAGCAGAGTCCGAAGACGGGCGCGCATGCCAGTGCTCAGGGGCTTGATATAATGTGATCCGACATACCATGCATGGGCATGCGTCCACATTGGG
This sequence comes from Ulva prolifera, assembly GCA_023078555.1. Taxonomy (NCBI): domain Eukaryota; kingdom Viridiplantae; phylum Chlorophyta; class Ulvophyceae; order Ulvales; family Ulvaceae; genus Ulva; species Ulva prolifera. The sequence goes on from CM041197.1 coordinate 861,158, forward strand.
GGCTCCCCAAGGCCCTCTTTGTTCGGTCATGAAAGACATGCCCGCCTGTGAAGCTCACCATATATAGATGAACGGGCGCATAGATGAAGGGTCTATACATGCATGATGCAGATGCATGCAACTGTGGCAAGACCAGCGACTCCTGATGCACTTGCATAGCGCATCGTGGGTGTCTTGGTGTTTGCTTCGTCTGCTTGCTCCTTTCGCGGTGCTGCCCGACTTGCTGCCTTTGTCCTTGTACCACTTGCATAGCGCACAGCGGCGTGGGTGTCTTGGGCCGGGGCGGTGGCTGTGCTCTTACGCAGCTTGCTGATTTCGCGGTGCTGCCCGCCTCACCGCGTTTATCCTTGTAACACACGACTCAAAGTGATGCCGGGCCCGACCCCCGCCGAGCAGACTCAGCTCGGATGGAGTACTAGTACAGGAGGCCACAGCCCCCTTCCACTGATGTGATACAAGGATTAAGATGAAGAGGCAACGCGGGCAGATCGAAGCCGCGACGTAGACCAACTCTTACGCAACGCAGTCCGACAAGTCGCTTAAGTTTGGTACACCCCCACGCATGCAGCCGACCCCACGCCCGACTGCGGTACACGCAAGGGTGCGTGCATCCACATTCCCGCTCCGGCGCAGACCCGCACATTTTTGTGTCTTATTTCTACGATGATGCGCAGCGTTACAAGGACAGAGTCAAAGTGGCCGGTGGCACTGCCAGGGCAACGCACAAGTATGCCGATGCCCCAACGCATGCACGGCAGGAGATGTGCACCCACGTCGAACCCTAATACGGCGCCCAATCACAGAATGACAGGCATGTCATGAACACCCACCGAACACAGACCCACTGGCACGCGACCACGAACCCCGCCCGTGCACCCTCCAGCCACAGATACCCACAGCCCCGGGCCTCACGCAAACGACCCCGCCGCCCGCGCGGCTGCGGAGGTCCTAGCTGGCAGCCCGGCCGTCGTCGGCCCAACGCGAAAGTCGCCGCGGGGGCCCCGACGATGAATTGCAGCACAGCCGTGTGTGCAGAGGCATCATCACAGTACATCAAACTCGAGCTACATGTACAGCCAAAGTACCCCGCGGAATGCGCAATCCGTTTTGCAAGACGAGACGCGTGCCACTGGCGTTAGTCCAAGAAGTGCCATAACGCCCAGCACATGCAGAACTCATCGCTCTCACTCAGATGTACAGTACGACTAGTAGTGTCTCTAATACACCAACAGCCGCACCGTCCCGCGTGTGCGGGCCCGCCTGCACACCCCCCCACACACCAAGACATCGACGTGAAACGACCGGCGCGCTCATAGCGGTCCAACAGCGACACGAGACCTCACAGCCGTACAGTCGACGGCATGTATGCATGGGCGTGCACCTGCAGCCCCCCCGACCCCTGCCCCATCCCACACACAATAGCAACGCAACAAACAAACTGCCGGGGGGACCTCTTCATCTGGAACCAGGCCATGTCAGCGTTCCGCCCCGTCCGCCGCGCAGCGAGTGCAGGCCACGCACCACACCGCGTGCCGGGCAGAGCTCAGCAGCCTAATGACAATATGAATGCCAGCAGCACTGCAGGTGGTGCCTACTGGCAGGTGGTGCCTACTGGGCCAAGATGTACATGTTGCAGGGAGGCCCGTTGCACGGGCCGTCCAACCTGTAAGCAGCGAGAGTGCGTTGGACAGGACTGCGAGTCACACAACTACCGCCTTGGCTGCGTGCCGTTCCAACAAGCGGAGCGTGCTCTCGGCAGCGCGGCGGCGGCCCGGGGAGGGTGCCCTGGCTCCGTGAGGAAGAGTTAGTAAATTCGCGATTGCAGAAGCTGAGGAGTCAGGCCTAGGTCTAGCTGCGATGTGGGAGCGCTGCTACGAAGCCTGTTCTTAGAAAGGGGCTAGGAGAAATCTTATGAGTTATTCGGCAAGCGTGGCGGCACTGGTGGCCATGGGGGCGTGCGGTTGTGGCTGCAGGGGTGGTGGGATAGGATTCCTGGGCTCCGTAAGGTGGAGCGGGTGTGACGACTGAGGCCGGGGTGGTCGGGGATGTTGTGCCAAGCTGAGAGCAGGTCCTCATCTGTCTCGTGTGTTATGATTACCCGGGACTCGCGATCAGACGCCGCGGTGGAGGCTCTGGTGGAGCTCCATCAGGCGCGGCTCCGCTGCCGTCCTGCCGCAGCGGAAAGAACGTTTCTGCGCCATGTCTTCGTGAGAACAAGGTTGCAGGCGCCGATGGCCCCCCACAGCAACATCAAGTCGCAGATCAGGGAGTTCATCACGATGATTTATTGAGCTTGGAAATCGCCGCGCTCTGTGGCACCATGTGGGGTAGCTATCAACTTGTTGAACGTCCCTGAGTCGCCGGAGAGGAGCGCACCACGCATGCCGCATGGCATACTCCACAGCCTGCCGATCTAGCATCGAGCCCTGAGGCCGGACCGCTGTGAGGCATGCAGTCACAACAGAGACCGTAAGCATGCAATCGCGCAGTCGGGCGGCCGCGTGAGTTCCTTCCAGAGTCCGGGCCAAGCAGCCCTCGTTGCTGCGTGCAGCGAAAGCTAAATGGTGAAGACAAGTGTATTTATGTAGGCCTGGGCGAAGTGGCATTGCGCTCTGCGGCATGCCTCGACCGCAGTTCCGGTGTTTTGTCCAGCGTCCGCAACCCTGCTGCCGGTGTGGCGGGGCCGGCGGTACTGGGGGGCAGCAACCTGCAGAGCTGGCTGCGGAGGGGCTGCTGCCCACGCAGATCAGGGTGCACTTCTAGCATCTCAACAGGTGCAGTGCCTTCAAACGGCAGACCGTGTTGAACACCATCAGGTGGCCCAGGGGAAGATTGCGGCAGTTCTGCAGACGACATGTATGCTGCGACCATGCCATCCTCAGTGCACATCACATAACGTAAAGTACAGTATGTTTGGGATGCATATGGACTCTCGTGCCCAAGACCCATGCCACCATGGCGGTGGGGCAGGGCATGCTTGACATCAGCAACTGTCTGGTCAAACACACCGATATTTCTGAACAGACCGCAGCGCGGCTCCCGGCGTCAGCGACGTGGACGACTATTTCAAACTTGAAAATTTTGTTAACATAGTTCGTGTGGCTGCTACCGACTGAAAGACGTGCGAGACAGTCACTGTTGTGTTCCCTGACTGCATCGCCCTGCACGCGCTGTCTCGCATGGCACAACGTGCACTACAGGTACCTGTGGTGACCGTTGTGCCATGCCAGAGCGCGCGCGACCAGGCCAGAGGGGCTAGAGGGGGCATCGGGACCGGGTCACTCCGCCCGATCTCATCAGGACGAGCGCATAGGAGCATGCGAGGTCAAGAGCGGCCTCAAGAGAGCACCTTGTTGTGCGACCCTATCGCCTGCCGCCTCCCTCCGCAGCTCCGCGCTGGTGCCGTCGAAACGCTGTGCGATGTGGGCGGGCACTCCAAGAGAACCCCACCGCACGCATGGCCAAGGTGGCCACCCAGCGACAACCGAGACCTTCGTGGACTTGCCCGCCTCGCCGCCTTTGTCCTCGTCACACCCAACAACAACCGAGACATTGTGGCCACTGCCGTGCACACCAAGGTCAGGGGGCCCTAGCCCTGCACAATGACCCCCCTCCCTCCCAGGCACTTACGCAAGGCAAACGGAAAACACACCCGCCACACAGCACAGCTGCCTCAAAGGTGCACGCGCCCCACCGACACCACCACCTCGCGACATGCATGCGCAGCAGGAACAATCCACCACGGACCCCGTGGCACGTCGGGGCCCGCATCACAAGCAGAACGCCACATCCACACGCAGCCGTCGTCCATCGACGATGCCGTGATGCATCGGGACCGTGCCACAAGTAGGACGCCGCCGCGGCATCACCCACAGCGGCCACCTACCAGGCAGCCCTTCACAGCCGGGCAGCAGAAACCTCCAGGAGGGCGGGACGCATCGCGATAACCCGCACTGTTGTCGTGTGGGTTATCGCGATGGGTCTCGATGCAGCTGGATACGCCGTGCGAGCAGCTGCCGAAGAACACTCGCACAATACATGCATATGGGCTGTGGCAGACGGACAGGAGACGAGGCAGGTCACACCGCGAACAGAGCGAGGTGCTGAATAGAAAATCTACCGACAGGTAATCAAGTATTGCATTGACTGTGCCGGTGGATGACTCGCGCAACACGCTGGTTAATTCATTGACTTCCGCAAGTTGAGCTGGCGGTCTGAACCCCACCTGGTGCACGCTGTCCGAAGATTCTCGTGACAGTGTTACAAATTTACACAGATGTGTGATACCCTCCGACGCTCGGTTCGCCAGTACTCGCATACTTCGAGGTCAATGCTGGCCAACTTCGTGGATTGTGGTGTGGCGCCTTTGCACGCACATGGGTCGCGTCCCGTCTCGAGATCACGCACTAGGCAAACGCTAAAGAGTTGTCAAGCTGTAAGAAGATGGCCTCACCGCCCGCAGTGTGAGCGCTGCAACAATGAGATCGATGCGATGATGATATCTCGCAGCGATGGACATCTTTGTCACAATTGAATTAAACGGTTCAGGTGAAACCAGTATACGCACATGTTACATAGCAGCGTTGTCCTCGAAGCGATGAAGGTGGGTCTGCGAATGCTGGTGTCGGACCTCGAAGGGCAGGAGTTCCCTGAACTCGACATGTTGCGACAACTGCCGTGTGCAGAAAAGTCGCCATGGTGACAGCCCACCTGGTGGGCCCAGCGGGATAAATCCGCGCAAAAAACAACACGCAAGCGACGTGACTGTTTTCGTCCGTTTTTTGCATGCCTTGCTCAACACTCAAGGTGATCATCGCAGCCTCTAGCGTGCACGTTGGTTGCAACACGCCGGCCAGCGCGCTGGCGAAGCCTGCCTTCCCCAGGCCTGCAGGCAACCATAGCTCACCCGGCTCTGCGAACGTATCGGCTGCTGAACGTACGGGTGGTCGTTCATATCTGCGATGAGTTTACACAGCGTCGTTCTACCAGCCTTTTGATCAGCCTTTTAATCAGCCTTTTAAAGTACAGGTGTTCCGGTGAGTTCAGTCGGGGCTGAGACAGTTGCCTATTAAAGAGGCATTCCCGAGGCGAGACAGACGTGTCAAAATCGGCACCTTGATGTGTCAGTTTACGCGGCGGGGCATCGGGTACGGCTAGCCGCGGCTGTCACGCCGCCCTGCGCTTCGATTTCTCGCCTCTGTCGCACGCACGTTGCATTGGTTGCGCGTATTTGTCGACCGTCAGTGAGCCGTCTGCCGTCAGTCAACCACGACTATAGACATCAATGATGTCACATCATTCCTCAGCATGGTGAAGGCTATCCAATATCTGTCTAACTGCGCTCGACACTGTTGACCTACCTCACCTGAGAACGGTATGCCATCAGTCAGCATCACCGGTACTCGACAAGATAACTCACGCTTTGTAATTTGGTAGCTGTGATGTGACTGGGCACTACATGCAGCTTCAGTGTCTGCTTGTGCGCACATAGCCGACGAGGTCACTCTCGCGTCGACCTTCAGGCTAGACCGCTGCAGGGCTCCAAGAGTGATCCTCGAGCCTGAAGCTTGTCAGATGTTGCCCTGTACAATGCAGCGCTGGTGCGTGTTCAGCAGCTGTTGTTTTCACCATCTCGTCTCGACTGCGATCAGGTGGCACGTCGTGTCCAGCAAGTGGTTGAGGTACCTGTCAGCACCAGTGTCCTCCGTAATCATAAAGTAAACAAAGATGTCGCTTGTCCTGGATAAGTCTGTGAGGTGAAGTCGTCATTGGTCTTGGGCTGCGTTGTTCGTGCCTGGCTCTTTGTGATCCGGCTCACCATTGTTTGCTCAATCAGGCGCGAGCGGACTATAGCTGTGTGCTGCTTCCTAGGCCCTGGCGTTTTGCACCTGGTGCTCAAAGCGATCTCAGCACACACTCCACATTTGCCCTGTGCTGCACATGTCCAGCCAATCTCCAGTCACTGGGGTGCCCCTTGTACTGCACTACACTGTGGAGTGTCTCCCTGCCTTCCATTTCAGCTAGCATACTACTTCGATGCTGCACTGACTCTCATGGAAACCACACCCACACACCATACATCCACAACCAACTGGCACAAGGCCAGCCTACTGAGCGCTGTCGGGTCGCCCTGCACATTTCCACAACGCTGCCATCCTGAGACCAGACCTAAACAGTTTCAGCTTTGTTCTGTATTATCTGGCCCGATGATTCAACACTGCAACTGAGGTAGGCCTCGCCTGCACTGTGGCGCACCCTGCACCATACCCAACTGGCGAAGCCACAACCCCCCCCCTCAAGGTGGCCAGCCCCTCAGCTTGATGTGTGTGCTGAATACACTTGTGGCCACACAAGCGGTTCCTCTGATTGCTGCACGCTGCGATGCTGCGATGCTCCCTGTCGTGCTTGCTTTGTCCTGGTAACACACACGTGCCACCGGGACACAGGGACACACCACCACCACCACCGGGTGTTCCTCCTTGCCGCGATGCATGCACGCATCTGTGCCTGCGTGGCATGACCACACGTGTCGGGTCGCCTTGCAGCATTTCCGGGGCTGCAACCCAGAAATTACACCTGCATGGTCGGAATTGCTCTACGTGATCGGGCCCGACGACGCCAAACTGATGACCACCATGACAAGCCCTCCCAGCATGCTCTCAGGCTCATGCACGTTTCATCACTCACCTGTCAACTGAATCCACAGCTGGCAAATGGAAAAAGGCGAGCAGCCCCCACATCCATCGAGGACATCCATTGCAGCCTCTCGCAATCACACGGCGTGGCTGGGCAGTCTCGTGTCGGCCTGCCTCGGGCACGGCTGTCGCGTCCATCCCCTCACGGCACATCCCGATGGAATGTACACCAGCTGTAGTGGTATGATTCTAGTATGACATACCGATATGATATACAAGTATGATACACCCCCACTTGCAGCAAGTCCTGATCAACGCAGGCTGCATTCGGGTGCCGTTATCTGTTTCAATCGCCATCATTGTCACGCTGTGTTGCAAGGACAAAGCAAGCAAGGCAGTTAGCACCGCGAGCGACCACCAGAGGGGAACCACACACCCACGCAACCAGCCCAAGCAGCACACCCACGCAACGTCAGCACCTGCGCTGGCCACAGCCACACAGCCACGCACGTGCGTGTGTGTTACAAAGGAAAAAGCCGGAGGGGCAGGTAGCACCGCCACACAGCCACGCACGTGCGTGTGTGTACAAGCCCCCACGCCACACCCACGTGCACACCCGCACGCCCACGCACACACGCATTGCCATTCTGTGTATCCACTCTGTGTTACAAGGACAAAGCAAGCAAGGCAGGTAGCACCGCAAGCAAGAACCAGGGGAACCGCACACCACGCAGCAAGCCACACGAAGCGCACACCATAACACCCACGCAACGGCAGCACTCGCGCCGGACACAGCCACACAGCCACACACACGCCCACACCCACACGCCCACCCCCATCCGAACCCCGCCCACCAGCCAGGCGTATCCACTCTGTGTATCCTCTCAATCATTGAGCACATTGAGCACAGGTGTTCCTGCGGATTCGCACCATTTATCCGGATATACATGTTATCCGGATATCCTGTTATACATGTTATCCGGATAGAACGCACCCAGCTGTCAGCACCAGTGGTGGGTTGCTTGACTTTGGGTTACTTTGCAGCATTTCCAGGGCTGCCACCCACAAATCAATTAGACCTGAATGCTAGGAATTCTTTACATACAATCGGGCCCATCGACGCAGCACTGGTGGCATGCCAGCAAAAACTCCCAAAATAGCATCAACACATCCCAAGCCCACCTCGGGTAACAGCCCGCGACCACAGGCGACTGTGCACAAGCTGCCATGCATACCCGGCATGCATCGCCGCGGGCATTCACGCCAATGCTGCGTTCTGCTTTGATACGTGGTCGTCTGTGAGAGGCGGGTGCACACGTGATGGTACGTTTAACCGACAGGTGATACAGTACCACAAATTGGACTGGATTGTGATTGAGAATCGCGACTGAAGTTTGAGATGACGCGCGCATGGCGGGTGATGGAGCTCCGCAATTTGCGGTCTTGGGTAGTCCTTGAGCAGTGCATGTTTGGGATCTTCTGGTGTAGGTTCAACTTCTTCTGGTGTAGGTTCAACATCTTCTGGTGTAAGTTCAACATCTTCTGGTGTAGGTTGCAAAGACGTGCTCGCCGGTGATGCAGCAATGGGCGATCACCAAAGCTTGTCTGCACGGATCCTGTCCTGTGCAGCGCCACGTGTGGCTACAAGTCCTGACCATGGATGCATCGGGCAAGCAGGGCCCCCCCCCCCCCCCCCCCCCCCCCCCGCCCAGCCGCATGCAACTTTTGGAGATTGCAATCTCAAAAGTTGCGGATGCAGCTCTCTCTCTGTTTGACCTTCAACTACTGAACACGTCACACAATATCCAAGTAGGGGGAGTAGCACAGAGACTACAACATATAGTGCACACCCCTCAACAGCAGCCTGAAATTGCACCTACCTGAAATTGCACTGTCTCATGAATGCCTGACCTCACAAGCTGTACCAGCCTGACCAACGCAAACCTTTGTATGTCAGTACATACAGACAGTAATGCCTGGCTGCTGTTTTTCCGCTTTGCGTAGAATGCGGGCCAAGGCCACATCGGGCAGCGCCGCTCCTGCTTCCACACAAGTGTGCCGGACTCCAACAACGTTTACACTCACTCATGTAGAGCGAGTGTGTGCCTCGCCCGCAAGTACAGCCTGACGAATAGTCAGCAGTGCTCTGCGAGAGGAAACACTGCCGTAGCCGACTCGAACAGCGGCCGCCGCAACCCTGGCCACAGCACTGTGCCCCTGACTGGCGACAACCCAGCAAGGTCGTCCCGCACGGCCCTTGCAAGCCTGACCTCCTGCTTCGCGAATGCCTCAAGACACCACAGTCATGTCCCGAGCTGAGTGCACATCATACTGCTGGCCTGTCACTGACAGACACTGCAACCGAGCTAGGAAGCAAAGAGCATGGCTACATGGAGGGTATCTATGCCGCGTCAGCAAGCACCGTACACTGTAGACCCCCCTCAACAGGCATCTCTAAGGGGGCCGAGGGAGATCATCGGCACCCGGCGGATCTGGATCTGATTCAACAGCGCCGGAGAAGAGTTGTCTTCAAGTTGAAGCCCCGCATAGGTCCAAACCATGACAAATCACAGAAGAACCGGGTACAGGTGCCCACAGGTCTGGGCCACATATGTGCTCCTGGATCCTAGTGACATGTGCAAGAACATCATCTGTTTTGTAAGCGGAGCAGCCACAACCAGGCGATGCTACCCTCCGGCATGGCTGCCTATTCACAGCGCTCCGGCGGCACAATATGCCTTAGATCTATGCATTTGCTCATGCCTCTGCAGCACATTGGACCGACATACCCGATGGGCCAGGTCGACGTCATGTGCTGTGTTTAACCTGGGTTGCCCTCTACTTCAGTGAGCTGCTGCATGCATATCTCCCTACGCATAGCCCGGCCGCGGGGCCCAAACTATCAGACCTGCACAGCCGCCGCAGCTAGTGCGTCGCACAACAGGAACTTCCGGTCTGTGTTGAAGACATCCACAGACACACATCACGATGTCATACAAAGACCTCAGCAGGCACAGGCACCGGGGGGTGAAGCTGTGGTGGCGGACACCGCCCTTCACGTATGCACAGGCAGGGGCGGGATTGCCCCCCCCCCCCCCCCCCCCCCCCCCCCCCCCCAACCCCACCCCCTCACCCTCCCCTCGCCAGTGCGGCTCAGTGGCTGCGGGTTGTGCAGTGCGCACTGCGTCCGACGCTCATGTGGATGCGCCCGTGAGGATCATCCGCGGGGAGCGTATCAAGTGTGGGTAGCTGAGATCGCAGGCGTGGCTGTGGCTGGCAATGCATCCAGGTCATGCATTGTCGCAACACAGACACCGGCCGCGGGTTCCGGGCAGGCGAGCTGAGACGCAAGAGGAGCTGCGGCGGGGCCTTCGGCTTAGCTTGGAGCACAGGGCCGTTTCACATGGCCATGGTGAGAGAGAGCTCGGTGTTTGAGAGCTGCCTATGCCTACCCAGGGCACGGAAGCCGGGCTGGGCGATTGTCGTGTGTGGACGGGCACAATACAATTGCAAAGACGGAATGATCTACTTACTGACAGGATTGCAAGAAAAATCCCGCGGCAAGTTGACTGGAGGACTGCCACGCCTGATGCACTGCGTCCAACGCAGAAAGACTCGCATGTGCAGCGTGATGCCGACCAGGCAGTACAAAGTCATCACTGACTTTGGTACACATGGTGGCCATGGCTTCATCATTTTTTTTTGTTTCCCATCAACCTGGCCAGTCACAAACGCTATGCCGGAACCGGCCCTCCCGAGCGTCCCCCCCCCCCCCCCCCCCCGCCAAATTGCCGCCCTCCCCACAGATCCACAGCACGCCAGGCCGGGCTGGCACGCCGCGGCGAATCTCGCCACCCGGAACCACATCTCACCAGAGACGCGGCAGCGTCAATGCATGCAGTTGCCCCCGGACATGCAACCGCGGCATTCGCCACGCATTCCGGGCGGCGCCGAGCATCCACGAGGCGAAGACAGAGGCGCCTTCGTGCAGAGGGCGCGGGCACACACAGTGTCTGTGCATGTGAGATGGTGTGTGGAACAAGGATGTGGGCGGCTTGGCGGGAAGCACCGCGAATCCATATGGTCAATCAACTGCTGCAGCTGCAACTAGCTAGCCGCGCAAGGACACATGCACAAGGACTCTGAAAACAAGGCCGAGAGCCCGCCAGATCGATGTCGCGTCATATGTTACGACCCATATGCGATCAGGAAGCATAACAATGCCTTGAATCACGATTTTGTCATGTTTACTGCAATTGGCGAGTCTAGCCTAGTCTACGCGCACCCATCTTGTTGGCGCACCTGGGTGCGCCAACTCCACCGTAGCTACTGTGAGGACACAACACATGGCAGGTGCGTGTCCATGCATGCATGCGACTGCATGCAGGGAGGCACGATGAGTTTGTGCCTGCCGGTGGTGGACTCAGGTGATGTAGACTTGAAGGAACTATATATACCACTGGGTCGGGTCGGACACGTTGCGACGTCCAAGGAGCCAGTGGCACATCGGCCATATCACTGGATTGCCACAGGCACCCATGTGCTAGGAGTCCAGACTAATCACGCGAAGAGATGCCGGCTGCCAATCTCCTGGCCATGCCATGCCAGTGGGTGCTTCATGATCTTTTTCAAATTATGGGCATGACCTGATCAGGTCATGCCCATATTTTAAAAAAGATCATGCCCATTGAGCATGAAAAAGAGTTATCCAAGATACTCCAAAGATGCACATACACATGCATGACAGTCACTAATGTCAAGCTGCACAAGTTGAAGGCAACAGGTAAGCACGAAGGCCATGAAGGCCATGATTTGAAGGCCATGATTTGCGGGGTCATGGGGAACTTCTTTTGGGGAACTGGAAGTTGGGGCAGTTCTGCATCTCTGCAGCCATGCCATCCTTAAGAGAATTCTCATAACATGTTGCACCACATGGTATCACCGTGATGTTGACCAGGCATCCTTGCTGACTCGAGTGACCTCACCGTGACAGGCCCTCACAGAAGTCTGAGGCGTTTGCGTACACCATGGCCATGCATGCATGCCCATTTAGTGGCTGGACGACTGGCGATCACTCTCCACATATATATGATGCCATACTGACATGCTGGTCACCACCTTGTAGCGCTGGACCGCTGACACACGAGGACTGACAGGGCGTAGACATCCGTAACATGTGTCATTGAAACGCTCTGTATCTGCCGTCACGCAGGCTGAAACCTTGCGAGCGCACAGCGGCTGCTTAGAAACTTCCCAGCTTGCATGCATAGCATGTTTGTGGTGCTGCGGTCATATCTCAGATTCGCCTCACACGTGCGCTACGCGCTCACGCGCTCGAGGACCCGCTGCCTCGCAGCACAATTGCGTTGGCTTCGACACGACGGATTGCAGCAGACAGGTGCTGACGATCGGATTCGTACTGTCGGTCTGAGCGCAGCGCTCGTGCATAGCGGGTGCGCATGCAACCGCACAGAGCTCGAGCGCAACGACTGCTCACGGGCAGTGTGCGTGGACGAAGCTGCGCACATATGCATATCAGACGGAAACAGGTTGACTCCAGATGAGCAACGTTCTCAGCGCACACTGAAGTGGCCTTGGCGGCTTGTGCAGCACACGCGCCAGGTCCACGTGCCCCACATCTCAAGGCGCTGTACACACGTAGCGTGGGACAACGGCGACCCGCTGCACCTGAACGAGAGCGCGTGTCACAAGGACAAAGGCAGCAAGTCGGGCAGCACCGCGAAAGGAGCAAGCAGACGAAGCAAACACCAAGACACCCACGAACATGTCACCCATCACCGGCGTAGCAACGAGAGCAACGAGAGCGCGTGTCTAATCTCGTATCTCGAGATATGCCAGGACACATGCTCTGCAGCAACTGTACATCATGATGAGCAAGCCGCGCCGGTGCCCCAGCGCTACGCAACACACGTACAAGTGCTGCCGCGGCACCCCACGGTGTGGACCGTTGAGTTCAGGCTTAATCCATCGCTGAATCCCCTGCTGCTCTCGCGATCATATATGTGCTCATGAGCAGACACTGTGTGATCGGCACATGACGTGCACGCGCACTGCTATATTACAAAAGAGTGAACGGGAGAAAACAAATACTGAAACCGAATCTCATCCGAATCAACTGCAACATACACTCACACACACACGAACACTACAACCGCACTCACAACTCAGTCCGGCAGGATCGCGTCCTCCAGGCCCGCATCATATCGCAACCCTTGCTCCCGAGAGATGACAAGCCCAGACTTCCGATACATATCCGCATTGCCGCGCTGCAATGACACCGACAACACCCGCAGCGCCCGCTGGACAAACGCGCCTTTGGAGATGCGCCCACTGGCAGCGGCCACATCCCCCAACTGACCGACGAACCTCACGGCAGCCTTGCCCATGAAGCCACACGATTCGACCGCAAACGGAACAAACCGGAACGCGGCATGGTCAGGCACGTCCCGCCGGAAGCGGTCCCGCTTCCTGTCCTCCGCCCGCTCCGCCGTCGCACCCGTCTCCCGCGCCGCAGCGGCCACGTATGAGGCCGCCGGCGCATGCGTGACCACGACGTCCACGGCCGCCATCTCCAGGCACGGCATGACCACGACGACGTCCCCGCGGCGATTCAGCTCAACACCCGCGCCCCTCGCGAGGGCACGGTAGAGCGGCTCCAGGGCAGACTGCAGTCCGGCGTAAGAGGCGACCAGGCGCAAGGCACGAGCCAGGTTATCATGGCGCATCTGGGTCTCCTTTGCCACCTTCTTGCAGACCATGGCGTGGTCTGGTTCGGCGGCAACACCTGCACTGCATTTGCACGGAGGGGGGGGGACGTCCGTCGGGACGCGGAATCGCAGGCGGTGCCACACCGCCAGGACAAACATGTCGTCGCCCATGGTGAGAACGCCGCCCGGCAGAGCGGAGAGGAAGGCGCCTGCAGGCCCCCCCGAAGCGCTCCTGAGCCACGCCGCTTCCCGCCTGCCGGCCGGCGTGTCGAGGTCGATGCCCTGTAGCACGAGTGAGGCCGCATGGTCCGCGACCGCGCGCCCCACCTCGCGCTGGGCCGCTAGCAGCTTGCCCGAGACGAACTCGTCCGGCAGGTCACGGGCATCCGCCTCCCACCCCAGCAGCTCATGCAGCTCGTCGAACAAGCCCTGCCAGCGCTGCAACAGACTGCCCCGGCTGTGGCCGCGGAGGGGGCGGAGCAGGTCCGGGCAGCCGGCGAGGTTGCGCTCGGCCGTGCCGGCCCCCGACAGGAAAGCCGCGTCAGCGACGCTGTCCACCAGCATCGTCAGTCCGAGCCCGCCATGCCTGACAGGGGACATCAGCCGGTAAGCGCACTGCTGCGTGGGTGCCATATGCATTGGTGAGCATTCCGAAACCGTGATGGGCAATCATGGCTGGTGTGCGGAACATCCGAGTCGTTTCCTCTCGAAGAGACACTTGATACTCAGTGAGTGCATCTCTGCAGGCCTCTGCATGTTCCACACAAACATTGCAGCAGTCAACGGAATCCTGAATTCTATCTCGAGATACATGTCCGCAACTTGTGCAAGCCAGCACTTGTGCAAGTTGCAGCTGTACGCTGGTCCCTCAGCCTACTGCAGGCCATTCAATGAAGTCCTACCGTCATGCCATGATGCCATGAGCCTGAGCAGACAGTAGCAGCAGACACATGGAAACATGCATGCATGCCCGGGGCCTTCAGCAGCACTGCCCCCGGCCCCCAATGGTGTGCCAGCATGTGGCAGACAGGACCCAATGGAAATCCTGTTATCATACTCAGGGTGTCACAGTCTGTTATGGCATGATGTGCTGTGACATCCCCATTGTAGTTGAGTCCCTGAGTGTACACTACATGTGCACAGCATGCACAGCACACCAGCGCATGCATATGCAATGCCGTACAACTTGTACAACTTGTACAACTTGAATACGGGCATTGGGCATTGTGGCATGACCTGTGACAGCTGCAAGAGCAAGTATCGAGCAGCACAGAGGTCATGCTGCCACAACTGATAACTGCCCACAGCTACATATACTAGCCTCCGTCATCTGTAGCAGCTGACAGAGCCTGCCTCCTCAGCGAGGACAACCTGCTAAGACTATCTGCTATGTATACAGGCCTGCTAAGACTATCTGCTATGTATACAGGCCTGCTAAGACTATCTGCTATGTATACAGGCCTGCCTAGGCGTCACACTACTCTTAGCACTGTGCACAGTGCTAGGAGCTGTGGCCCACACTCCAGGTGGTTGTCAATGTTGCATCGTCACTGCCAGTGTTGGCTATGCAACAATGCATGCACACACATTACAGTTGGCAGGGCGGTTCTGTTCTTTCAAACAACTTGTTAATACATTCATGTGCATAACAAATGGTGGCCTACACATGATGATTTGTATTATGCCTGATTGTAGAGCCTGCACCAGTCATGCATGATTATATAGCCTGCGCTGCAGTGCTGATTGCAAGAGTGTTGGCAAGGGTTGTGGCAATCCAGTGATATGGCCGCTATACCACTGGACCCTTGCACGTCGCGACGTGCAAGGGTCCAGTGGTATAGCGGCCATATCACTGGATTGCCACAAGGGTGTATGGGGCTAGCAGGCCTCAGCTGCACACTGTGCACAGAAGCTGACCATGCCTCAAGGCAGCCTATCATAGGCCATGATGGCAATGCATATAGTGCAGCACTGGTGCTGTGAAGTGCTGACAGATGCACAGTGCACAGCACTGCATATGGAGCAAGGTTATGCCTGTGCTTTCAAGTTGGTGGGCCCTACCTGGCAGTTGTATTAAAAAAAGTTTGCACCTGTCTTGGAGGAACTGTCACCCATGCATGCCCTTGCAAGGCAGCTACTAGCAACCCGGGCCAGAGCACCCATATGGAGTCTACATTATAAACTACATGGGCCACACAGCATCCAGCTTTCATATGCATGATCAAGAAAGGACAAATGCAAGAAGCCCATCGGGCCTCCATGCCTCGTCCGGAGAACGTGCACTGGAAGCCGGGCAGATGACAAATGTTCATGTGTGTGTGAGTGTGTGTTGAAGTTGATTCGGACGAGATTCGGTTTCAGTGTTTGTTTTCTCCCGTTCACTCTTTTGTAAACAAATGTTCATTCGCGATTCTGCCAGCTTGAGGTGCCACAGTGTGGGTGCGGATCGTGTGTGTACGTTGTTGTGATTACAAATTGAGTATAAAAGAGTGAACGGGAGAGAACAAATACTGACACCGTACGTCGTTGTTGATTCGGATGAGCAGATGTGTTCATACTATATGCTAGTAGCAGCACGCAGCTGCAGTGAGCCGCCGGCGACCTCCGGATCTACATCGAGATTGCGCAGGGATCAAGAGCAATTGCGTCTGAAGAGGTTTCGAAATGTAGTTGCCGAGGTATAGAATAAACCGGCACGTCTGCAGATGCAGAGATCTCAGCGCACGCCCACTGACACGGGCCGCCCCACACTGCGGAGTCAGCGGTGCTAACCCGGCCGGGCGTTGTCATGTCGCGTGAGAATGCGGAGGGATTATACTATGTGTTACAGAATAATCAGCGGGTCGAGTCAGACAGCTAGACAGACAGACAGACATGATCTGACTCTAGCAAATACCGATATCGATGTAATACGTGGGCCCGTGATATCGATGTAATGCGATTCGGTTTCGGTGTTTGTTTTCTCCCGTTCACTCTTTTGTAACTATATACGTGGGCCCGATGGCCGTAGGCCAGTGCTCCGCAGTGTCATCTCGTACAGAAGAGCTCTTCTATGAACGGGCCGGAGATAAGCACCAGATCTAGATGTGCAACCGGTGTGTCGACCAGCAAGGGGAGGAGCAGCTTGTGCCAGCTTGTGCCAGCTTGCATGCGGGGCACGACCCTGACGCAATGACCGCGTCCGACAGAGTCTGAGTTCCTGGGAAGGCTCGAAGGGAATCATCTGGAGTCACTGAACTCGGCTGAACATGGTACGTTGTATGGCCAGTGCACACTGTGCACATGGACGCAACCACCAACTGCTGCTGCCACAAACGAACTGTAAACGTGACACAACTGTCCATGTGTTGTCAAACAACTAAACTTTGTTGCTTTGGTTGAGTTGGTTTACCTTGGTTCATGCCCGATTCGAGATACTGGTTCACTCTGCCTATGGACAGTACTGCATTGCATGCATACCTAGGACAGCTCTCTTTGCACATTGCAGTGCAACACAGCATGTGTTACAAGGACAAAGGCAGCAAGGCGGGAAGCACCAGCATGTGTGTGTGTGTGTGTGTGGCATGTGTGGCGTGAGGCATGAGGCATCCTGTCACCTCCTGGCGTCCTGTACGGGAACCCGGGAACCATGTGCCAGCTCAGCACGTGACTCGTGTGTGTGTGTGTTGTGTGTGCGCAATGCATGCATGCTCCAACACAGAAAAGGGTTAAGCGCTTGAGCCGCCCCCAAGCTAGCTACAACACCTTTCCAAATGTACTTCCGCATGATCCCCTCCACACACGCCCCTGGTGGTGAAGCGCCTGTGTATGCGTCTGTCGAGGCTGAAGAATGGAGTGTGTGCGGAGGTCGTGTGGTACTATACACACCCTACAAGCCAGCTACAACACCAGGAATCACTTCTGTGCGACAACATCCGCTCCCCCACCCCACACCAACTTCTCCCTCCTGCATCACCACACACAGCCTCGCGGCTTAACACTTTCTGTGTGTGCGGCAGGGTTCCTCAATTTAAGGGACGGGTGGTCTGGAGGTCCTCACTCCAGCACGCATCGGCCATGGCAGACCATATACACTGTAGGCGTCAAGTCGCAGCCTTTGCGGCAAGGAGGCACGCGCCCCCCTGCCCTGGGTGAGGCAGCCTGGCTCTGCCGGCGGCTCCGGCCTCCAACGCTGCCCCCGCTGGCACAGCTCCGCATCTGACCAAGGACCCCCATCGGTGCGGCCGTGGAGATTTGAGGGGCCGCAGACCCCGCCTCTGGTTGCACTGGAGGCAGCTTTCAATTTAGATCTCAAACGGAAATGCACGGCTGCGCACAGGGGAGTCTCCTGTGGCCGACGGGCCCATAGCCACTCACGGGCGCCTGCGGGACCCGGGGGGGAATGCGTGTGAGTCAGTACATGCTCCCCATGCCGGCCGCAGACGCATGGTTCTGGCTCGGTGTGTATGTGTGTCACTGACCTGGCGCATGTCGCGAACGGCACGGTGTTGAGCAGGCTGTGGCGGAGTGCTTGCGGGCCCAGCGTGGCTGTGTTACAAGGACAAAGGCAGCAAGGGCCCAGCGTGGCTGTGCGTCCGAGACTGGGAATAGATTCACAATGGGGGGTGTGGATCCGGATCTGTGGACCAGCCTCGTGGTCAAGCAATACGTGCGCCCAAGTGATGTGCTGTTTATGTAACTACTGTTCATGCAACTCAAGTCAGTGTATTTCTGCACCAGCTTGTCTGTGTTTGGCATGGTCCTGCGTGGCAGACCCAATTGTTTTGCATGGTCATGCATGGCAGACCCTTAAGGGGGCGCTGCAGGAGCTGCAGTCCATATAGTATAGCAGGCTGTGCTTACATGTAGGGATGCGGGGATGTGGTGGGCGCAGTCGCCACCCAGCAGCGAAGGAGCGGGGCAACTGCAGACACCGCCGGAGCGTGGTTGCCGGGTGGGGCCCCAGAACGTTCCACCAGCCCGGAGGCGCTGTCATGTTGATGGCGGGGTGTGCTTTTAACAATCCTGCGACATATGACCATACAAAAATCATCCCTAGCACGTTTTGGTGTTCCAGAGACGCGGCTCATGTGTGGTATAGTGGGCATTCTATGGAATGGTTGGGCCAGTACACCATCGCATCGCAGCGAGCACGGATCTGCCCAACAAGACACGGCCACCACTGAGAAGCGTGGCGACTCTGACATAAGACGAGTGATGTGACAAATTCGAGCGGGCACTGCTTGTGCACTGCCCTTCACACAATCAGTGCTGCCAAGGTTCAGCAAGCAGCATGAATGGCCCTGCTGGCAGAGAGGTCTGTGTGCTACGCTGGACGGCGCACCGGTTCGTCATCGCAGCAGCAGCAGCAGCATATATCTGCATTGTGTGCGTGCTTTGATGCACATCAAGGTAAAAACCCACGGACAGCTGACCGCTCGGGTCGGCTTCCTGTTCCTATCGATCAGGAACGACAGGCCCAACCCGGTAGCGTACAGTACTTTCACTCTAAACCAATGAACATGCAAGATGTTGGATCACGTGGTAATTGGAGGCTTGCGTGGACTCAGCAGCACGAATTCCTCGCCGATGCCTTCGGTCAACAGACACCGACCGGGCGAGATTGCGACGAATGTCAAGCTGATGAACACCATCAGGCTCATCCATGCAGATTGTATTAGCAAGATATCCGTAAGCAGGATCTGCGCTGAGTAGAGCCCGGCAGCAGCGGGAGACCCAACATGTGCCAACTGCTCGAGCAAGGCACAACCCCCGGCTGGGCTAGGGACAGCGCTATTGACTTCATTGCGGTGTAAACTTTCCAAACTCGCACCATCGAGTGTCCCCGTCGAGGCTTCGCCCCGCTGCGTGAGTTGCTGGGCACTGCTGCAAAAGAGTGTGACATCTGAGATACGACTGGCTGGGCCAGCTGCTGAGGCCTGCCGCGTGCACTTCCTGCTCCAGATTCCCACTGCATCTCAAATCTTCTCACGGCTGAGGCCGGTGCTGCGGTAGACATGCCGCCACTTCATCACCCACTGCGCACGATATCCCAGCTGCAGCTGCAAGAACATAGCCTCATGGCATGCACAACAAGTGGTCAACCTCACGTTCTTGCCTTGAGGTGGTGCGTGAATCATGGAAAAGTAATCAATGAATCACCCTCGAGCCTCCTGCTACCTGCAGGTCCCAAAACCTTGAACCCAAAGCCGCCTAGGCGACAAGCCTGCCGAAACTTCGAGCGATCGGCATTGTCGGGGTCATGGCAGTGGTGTGCGGGGTGTTTCGCTGACCGTCCACCACCTGGCAGAGGAATCTTGTGGCTATGGTCGTGGACACAGCGCAAGCGGCACAGTCTCCTCCTAGATTGGTGGTACGTCAACGCTGGCCTGGTCGTGCAACTGATGTTCATAGCACTCTGGGCCTTGCATCTCAATGTTTTCAGGCTAGCCCTTGTATTGGTCTGCACGGGGAGTATGTACTCACAGGAATATTCCAATCACCCCGCGGCTGGACTCGCGCAGCAGGCTGCATCACGACGCGCCACCCGGATCCGGTAATCGGCATTGCCTGTATGCGCGCGCGGCAGGATAAACAATGCATATGCCCTCCATGCATATGTCCTCTGCACATCAGGCTGTACACAGTCTGAACCCCTCCACAGCCTAGCCTGGGTCAGATACGTATACAGATCAAGTCCACAAGTGCCGAAGAGTTCAGGGCCAAGGGCTTTGCGCACATGTACACGATCATCGACAGGCAGCCTCGGGTGCTGTTGTGCAGCTCCTGGCTCACGTGGACACGCGCACAGTCGAAAATTCTTGTCAGTGGGGCCTGGCAGTGGAGCAAGTTGCCCTGGGCGATCGCTGTGGTCGACCACAGCTGCAGCTGTCGACAGGGGGCAAGTGCTTGTCATGACTGACATGCCTGATCAGGCACTCCTGCGTGTAGCTTCCCAGACCTAAAGACAGCTTCTTCGGTGTGTCCTCGTGTTGTAAAGTCCGGTGCACCGACAGCAGTGCGTGTGCGGCCGCTGACAACCTGTGCATGCGGGCTGTGTGCTGACACCGCAAATTGCGCAATGGCACAGCTGTGCACACTGGCAGGTCCGTCTTTATGCATGCCGGTGTTTGGCTGGGCCATCTTGCGGGCCAATTGGCGCCATCAGCAACCCTCCGCATGAAGTGGGCCGCCACGTGCCACGTGCCCGGTAGCGCGGCCTGTGTACTGGACCAAGCTTGGATGGCACCCTAGTACCTTACAGGGTTCACATGCCACCATGCATGCTGGACAGGCATTGAGCATGGCTAGGGTGTCTGTTGAGACCGCCCCCATGCCACTACAGGGGGATCCGATGCAAGCTTATCGTCGGCAGTCCTAACACGCTGCCGCTCTTGTGTGGGTGTGCCAGTGGTGGCGGGTGTGAGTAGTGTGGGCTCAGTGTAACGTAAAAGGGTCTGCGAGTGCAGGGGTGCTCTGCCCCGGAGTTCTGTGCAGTTTGATCTGTCCTCCAGACAGAGGTGTGGTGCCGTTTCTACTGACACGTATCTGTCCATTTCCCGTCCACTTGTCTGACCGCTCCATGTCCGGATCCATGCAAGTCAGCCATCTCGGTCCGCCTTGCACCGTTGAAAGCATATGTAGCCACGTTCCAGGTGGGCCGGATCGGCGCACAATCTGGACGCGCTCCAGAGGGTTTACTCAGGTCGGGTGTCTATACAGGCGAGCTCGAAGTTGGTCGGACATATACCTGTACAGCTCGCAAAGACACTCCAGTGCAGGCCAAGACGAAACAGCCATCTGAAGAGCAGTGTTGGTTTGCTTGTGTGCAGCATTTCCGTGGTTGCCACCCAGAAATTAGACCTATATATTCGGAATTGTTCTATGTAATCAGGCCCGATGACCAAACACTGCTACAAAGGCAAGTCAACCTAGATTTACAGCATCCTGCAGATGACATGGACGTCCGACTCCGAATGAACGGGATCACACCCCGATCTTTGAAGCCTGCTGCGGGCGTTGTCAAACGTGGAAGAGGCACAGAGAGCCGAGGGCAGCACATCGGTGACTCGCTGTTGTTCCGTACACCGTCGACGCATGCCCGTCACGGGTTCACTGCGGGCTCCTGGCGGATGTGGACAGGCCAACCCACAGAGCCACCGGTCCATGCCCACCTCTGTCTGAACCAGTGTTGGGTCGTCGGGCCCGATCATATGTCCAAATGTTCAGATCTGATTCCTGGATGGCAGCCCTGGAAATGCGGCACAGCGACCCGACACTGATCTGATACACCTGGTGGCTCACATGCCTGACCCCGACGCCGGCTCCACTCCAGTCCACCCCGCCTAAGCTTCTTGGACAGCCATGGCAGAGCAACGGAGTATGGAAGAGCCAGATTTCGCGTATGCACCAGTGTGGGGTTACCTCGCAGCATTTCTAGCAGTGTTGGGTCGCATTGCGGAATTTCCAGGACTGGCACCCCGAGATTAGATCTGAACATTCGCAACTGTTCTATGTGATCTGGCCGGATCACCCAACACTGATTTCTAGGGCTGCCATCAAGATAGTACACCAGAAACATTCGGCGTGGATGTATGTCGTCAGGCCGTCAGGCCGGACACTCATCAGCACCATCTACCTGCTGCAGCAGCCTGGACACGAGAGCGGCTGCTCCTGAGCAGGCAGCTGCGCTGAGTCATCTCCAGGCCAAGGTAGCCGCAGGTGCCAGTGCTAGCATGTACCCCAACAGGGACCCGAATGCGGCTGCAACCCGATGGTGAGTCGCCTGGCACCAATCTTGGTGCTGCCGTCCAGAAATTAGACCTGAGCATATATTCGGAATTGTTCTATGTAATCGGGTCCGATGACCAAACACTGCTGCACAGCGTCGTGTAGCCTCCTGACCATACACTCCGTGTTCGCGGTACTTCGCAAGGACTACCGAGTCATCCCTCTAAAGATGCATGGGAATGTGATCCACAAGCGACGAGCGCGGACGGTGCTGTCTCATCTGGTCACAGCAGGATCGTGCCGATGGACGAGGCTAGAGGTGGAGGGCACACCATCATTGGTGGGTGACATGTAGAGATCAGTGGGCTGAGGAGAGGCCTCCTGCTTTGAGGGTCAGATGCCGCAGTTGCGCATCGCGGCGCTGTGGGCGGTGCCGTCCAATCGCAGCGGCGACGGTTGATGCTGCATGCAGACGCTGTCGGCAGTGATGGCGCGCCCTTTCACAGCCTTGTATAGCCGTGGTGTAGCAAAGGCTGTGTGACGTGCCGCGCACGTGTCACGAGGACAAAGTTGGCGAGGCAGGCAGCACAGCAGGAACCGCGTGCACGACAAACAAGCAGGCGCAGCAGCCCGCCGCCGCCACTCCAAACAGGTCTTCACCCAGGCCCTGCTGCCCACCCCCGCCAAGCCTGTGTGCCGTGTGGCTGCGGCGGTAGCAGGGCTGGACCTCATCACGCGCCAGACAGAAACACAGGGCTGTGGGAAACACACAGGGCTGTGGGAAACACACAGGGCTGCGGGAAACACACAGGGCTGCGGGAAACACACAGGGCTGCGGGAAACACCACAGCTCAGCTGTTGCAAGAAGCTACAATCACAGCTGTCACCGGACGTCACTGGCACTTGATGAATTGCGATGTCAGCGCAAAGGCAAGGTGGGTTCTGTGCAGAGTGTAGTCAAGGGGTGGGCAAAGGCGAGGTGGAGTGTGTACACACTGTAGTCAGAGGAGGTGCGGAAAGACACACAAAGACACGCAGGTGAGTCACAACTGAACACCTGAACATCAGTTGAGAGCCTGGAGAGTGCATTTCATCGTGGTTGCTGGCTGCTGTGATGATGACCTCAGGAAGCAATGTTCGCAGCTGGCACTGCAGTGTCACAGGCAAGTCTGACTCGTTTGAGTCATCCCTCAGCAAAGGCCACACGAGTGAGTCAGCACACCTAGGGAACAACAGATATACATGCACACCATGCAACAAGCACCCACTGATAGCAGAGCAACACATGCAACTGTGCACAAGCAGATGAGGGAAGACAGAGATGATGGGGGTGGACGCTTAGCAGAGTCTGGCAGATCAATGCGAGAGGGACCCAGTGAAGCTCATGGAGGAGGACTCACTCACTGCAAAATTGACAGAGCACATGGGTGAATTCATGGTTGACAAATGCCGGTGAGAGATTGAGCATAAAGCTGCAGCAGCACAAGGAGTATGGAGAGGCTGTAGCTACACAAAAAATCAGACTCAGGCTCTGTCGTGGCTAGGCTCAGGCTCAGGCTCAGGCACGGTAGATCTCTGCATCTGGGTTCCAGGTCCTTGGTGTGGTGGGAGGCGTATTCGGTTTCCTAATATGAACAGCAGCAGTGTCACATTACTAGGGCAAAACTAGACACATCATATGTCACACAGCACGTGCCACAGCTTTGATGAGATGCCGCTGATTGCAAAAGCACCGATTGCAACCGGAATGAAAAACCACAACAGTGTAGTGTAACACCTGCTCATACTTGACAAATGTGAACATGCAGGTGGCTCCAATGGTTTCCTTGACAGACAGCCTCAAAGCAGTACAAGTATACTGTGATTCACCAGCATCATTTTGTTCATAGCCTCTGAGCAGTGCAAGTATACTGTGATTTCACAGCCAGCCAGACGGAGACAGAGAAGGCTGCACAGGCATAAACTTGTGCCAGTTCCTGATTGCCAAGACAGAAAGTATGCCTTGCAGGGATAGTAATCTGTGACCTGTCAGCAGGTGTACAAGGCTCCACCTGTTTCAGGTGCATTTTTGTAAGCATACTCTGGATACACACCAGTGCAATGTCCGGTGCGGTGCGGTGCGGCGTGGGCCGGCGGGGCTGCGCGGCGGTGTGCCGGGCTGGCGTGGTATGCTGTGGCTTGGTGGGGTGGGGGTGGGTCTTGGGGCCAGGGCGGCCCCCGGCAATCGGGCGGCCATGATGGGCGGCCTCCGGCAGCAGTGTGTTGGGTTTGGCCCTGTCGTACGGCGGCGGGCGTTGTGGTGCTGGTGGTTGTGATGTTGTGTGTCGGCCGTGGGGTTTGTGCGTGCGCGTGTGTGGGTTTGGGTTTGTGGGTGTGTGGGTCTGTGCGTGTGTGTGCTGGTGTGTGGGTGTGTGCTTGGCGGTCTGCGGGTCTGTGTCGCTTGCTGCGCCGGTGATGGGTGAGATGTTCGTGGGTGTCTTGGTGTTTGCTTCGTCTGCTTGCTCCTTTCGCGGTGCTGCCCGCCTTGCTGCCTTTGTCCTTGTAACACACCAGTGCAATGTCAGCCGGTCGGCAATGGCATAGCACAGCAGAGACTCGTCGAAGGGGAGAAGAGCATGATGCCAGGCTGCTGGTGTTCTTGCAACTCATGTAGCAAACTAATTCGTGTTAGCTCTGCAAAGGTGTACTGACAATGAACAGCTGATTGGCTGAAGCAGAGTAGGCCAACTGACTAGCGGAGAGACACGGTAATACTACGCTGTATTGTGGGCAGGCTGACGCGCATAGTAGTCTATGGTATGGTGTTACTGACCCCGCTTTCGCCGCAGGCAGTCGTTGATGTTGAGCTTGATGCTGGGACAAGTAGCGAGTCGCTACCAGCGAGCACTGATGGCATGCCAACAGCCAGCAAGCGTTGGGAGCATACAGTCTGAAAACGCCACGCGTTCTAGAAGATGCTATGACAAACAGGTGTTTGATAACAACCTGGGACCGCATCAGTGCAGTACAATCGGTTGCTTGGTGTAGACGGGGCAATGGTGGCACACGGGCCATCGCAGGACAGCAGGCAACCGGCAGTCCCAGCACCGGCATGGATTGAACGATTTTGTATCGAGTTACTAGGAGGTATCTGTGCAACGTCGTCCTAGAGGTAATTGTGTCGTTGAGGTGATGGAGGAGCGCGAATCGACGCTGCCACAGTACGACCTAGCTAGGCCAAGTCTTGACAGATTCGGGAATAGGTTAGGCAAAATTGTGCACAGAAGAACTTCATCGAAGTGTACAGCGGGCATCAGCACCTATGGACGAGGCGGTGCCTGTAACCGGCAAGACTCCCCTCGCCGGAACAATGACTGATCCGAGGCACGACGTCGCTGGCAATATGCGTGTATCAAACAAAAAATCCAAGAGATGTCCACGTCATAGACAACGTACGCACCCCTTTGCATGCGTATCGAAAGAATGCAGGCCATTGGCGCTGCTGCACTGGAATCGACTCGGTGCTGAAGCCGTACATCTTGCCTGGAGCCATCAGAACCATGAACCAGACACTTGTTTGCGATTGCGGAACTTGCCATCGGCACAAAGGTCGACTTTCAGTGACATCCAGGAGATAAGCAAGAACGAGGGGCTTTGGCTACGCAGCGACGACTTACTAGGTGCGCATGTTTCCAGATTTGAGCATCTGACAGATGGCTGCGCTGCAAAGAGTGCGAATCCCAGCGAGCGGGTCGCGCGGGCCTTGTGCAATGGTGGCCTCTCGAGCTCGTCGCGGTCGTTACGATTCGAGTCCTAAATGTGCACCAACGGGAAGCCTGCCTTGTCGCTGAACATACATGTGTGTCGTACACGGCAGATGGAGTAGTCACGTCGAAGCTGCTTGGGGCCTCGGTCTTGGTTGTGCTGGTATAGTACTGGCTCGTCTCGGTGACACGGCAGCTGGTAGCGTATGGCAAGCGCGTCCACGGAACGACGGTTCTACTACTTTATGCTCGAGCTAACGTCGGCTTACTGCAGCGGTTAAGACCAGCAGCCTGCACTGCATGCACACTGTGGCAAGTCCGTTGCTTTCCGTCAAACACACGGTCCTCGTGTCAAACTGTCTCGCCGCTGCACCCCGAGTATGATTGTCTGCTGGTACACTGCTGGTGCAGTTCTACGCTCGTCACAGCCCATTCGCCAGCCGCGCTTGCTGCAGCACTCCGCATGGCCAACCACTCCATCCTGTCTCAACTTCGCCCACCTGTGTGAACCCATACCGTCCTGCCCGCATTGCGTCTCGCGGGACCGATGCCGACAAAGGGACGCTGTGCCTGCCGGCCAGTCTGCGAACGTGCATGCATCGCCTGGTGTCAGCGCAGTGCAGCACACAGGCACGACGCCAGGATGCCATTGCCACAGACGGTCGTAAACACCCCGCGTAGACCTACGATCTGCTGTGTGGCTTGCTTGGAGGCCTGCTGGCAGCGCCTGCAGACCAGTGTTGGGTCGCTCTGCAGCATTTTCGGGGCCTCCGCCCAAACAATAGACCTGGGTATTCGGAATTGTTCTATGTGATGGGGCCCGATGACCTGCAGACAACGCTGCGCATGCACGCCTGGTGGCCGTGCCCTTGCGGTCGCTGCGCGGGTGCAGCCTCGCACCTGTCCGCGCTTGCGAAACAACCCGACCAACCACGGTCACGTCACTGCAGTGCTAGGGTGTGGCAGGCTCATCGCGTGTCATTGCAATGCAGCAGCGCTCGGGCAAGGCAAGCTTGGGCAAATCCAGCTGTTCACACAGCGTGAAAAGCATGTGGTTGCCCCGAGTATCACGAGTTATAACAGTGCCGATGGCAAGATACACCGTAGACATATGCATGCTGACGGCCCAGGGCACGCGGTGGTCGAATAGATCGTGGGCTCCCGTTCCGCGACAGAAGCAATCGGATCGTTTCTGCGCGAATCGTTCGAGGACACCCAGTGCAGTGATTGATTGGGGCGGTTGATGTGAGGTTAGTCAAGATATCGCGCCATGCACGCGTCGCCTGCGGAGGATCCGTCCGAGGGGGTGTACCGCAGTCCTGAACTGTTCCAGCTTCCAGCTGGTGCTCGTCCATACTTGCCTCTCACACGGCCCAGTCTTACCGCCCGAGCGCTCGCAGCCTCTGCAAACCGATCATGCCTTGGACGTAATGCGGAATCACGCAATCAGTACGCCCTGACAAGTCAAACCGTCGGCAGACCGTCCTCCCTGACGCATCATGACGGAGCCAGTGATCTAAGGTTTACCAGTCGGGTTGCAAGTATGGCGCCTGCTGCGCAGCCCGCGTTCGACACACACATTGTGGCCCTCGATTGTAGTGTCGCCTCGTGCAACGCCCTCCTGCCATTGCGCCAGGCTCGCGCTAGTGGCCATCCCCGCGAGCCCTCGCGCAGCATGCCGGAGCCTTTCTTACAGTAGTTCCGGTATGTCTCTAATGGGGCCGGCGCATGTGCTGCGGTGGCCCAGCGATGGTCAGCGCCCGTCAGAACTTTCTCCTATAGGTATTCCCAGGCTCTCGGCAGCGCGCATGCATTGATTCGCAGTGCACGTGTCCAGCCTGAGCACTGCGGTCGGCCTCCAGCCCGCTTTCCCGTGCTGTTGGCTATATAAACATCGCTTCACCACATGTTGCACAACTTCCGTCGTCGTCGACACAGGTCCAGACTAAATCAGCTTGTCCCTGGTCAGTACTACAGAATTTGTAGAGACCCCGGATACCAAAGTGTGCTCCTCCTCCAGTCGCACAGTCAATCGACAATGTTAGCATCTTGTCTAGCTCTCATGCTGCCTTGTTCTGTTGCATCGTTGAGTCGTTGCGGCTGCCAAAGCATCCCTGCTTGTAAGAGGCCACGCCCCAGGCAGCGCTACACGCTCTGTGTGGCGTCCAGCGTCGGCATCAATGTCATACACATTTTCTTGCTCTGTTTGGGAGTCTGAGTTTCGTGTGGATCGTTACGATGGGGAGTCTCCAGGCAGATTCCACCACTTACATGTCTTGTCGGGCCCCCTTGGATGCTCCACCGGAGGTGCATGCAACGTCTCTGCATGGATTCAGCTGTATCTATGAAGTACTGCTGTGGTTGTCAGAGCTGGCATTGCTACTGCGCCGCTGGCGCCTTGGCGGGCAACAGTATTGCTCCAGCGTGGGCGATCGTCATCCCCTTCCAGAGCCTCGCCCAATCCGCAAGATTCGCCATACCGCAATGTCATGAGAAATTTTGCAAAATGACACCAATGTGATGTCTTCGCGTCTGCTCCCTGGCTCGATTCTCGCATCTGCGCTCACGCACGAAGGTGTTCGAGTTCGTAGTCTGCGGAACCTGGCCATAGCACGAACATTCCTTCCCTTACGCGGGCACGTTCACATCACTCACCAGCCCATGCCAGAGTGTACTCAGCCATTCGTGATATCAGAGTGCGCTCCGCAGGCGCTGCGACCTGAGGCGTCCTGCTGTTGTCAAATGGTCGCCCATCATCCACGCGTGCAGTCCTGCAGTACTTGCTGCCAACACAGTGCATGGAGGTTTGCTGCTGACGGTGCGCAGTGTGTGCAGGTTGTTTACTTTAGGCTTGTCGACTCCCTCGCACACATCCACTCCAGATCAACCCAAACATGAGCTCCGTCGTCTCCATGGCATATCTGGCTGTGCTGGCTCTTGCAGCCATGCCAGCCTCCGAGGCACGCCCTCTGGCGCTCGTCTCAGCTGAGCATTCCCTGATGAGCACAGGGCTGCGAACGCTGCTGACCCGCAACAATGGTGCTCACCTCCTCTCTTGCTGGTGACTGATCCTCCATGTACCTCAGAACACAGCTGCTGTAGTAGGTACCAGCCGGGTCTGTGCACTGCCATGGCAGTATCCACGTTGCCAGGATTTCTATCGGTGACATGCCTGCTGTGATGCGTTCCTACCTGAGTGTGCCTGGAGATCGAGTAACATCCTCCACAGCAGCTTTCTGGGTTTCGATGTTGTTGTCTGATATTCATCGTCATCTGGTTTCAGCATCAGCCGGGCAGCTGGGGTCACGCAGATTCCTGACAGACTGGTGGGACTGTGAAATCACTGCAGAGCCCCTTAAGCAGTGGGAGCGCACTCTTGCTTACCACCATGTGAATGTAGTCGTATGCTTTCTCCTGCACCACTACACCACGGTGCAGTGCCATATTCTCTGCATTGCTTTAACGCGAATGCCGCATGCAGGCAACGAAGGCAATGAGGGCAACGAGGGTAATGAAGGAAATGAGGGTGACGAAGGCAATGAGGGCAATGAAGGGAACGAAGGTAACGAAGGAAACGAGGGCAGGAACCGTCCCCGTGGCACTAACAATTCCAACGATGGCAATGAGGGCAATGAAGGCAATGAGGGCAACGAAGGCAACGAGGGCAACGAGGGCAACGAGGGCAGAAGCAAGCCCAAGAGCAACTCTTCAAACGATGGCAACGAGGGCAACGAGGGCAACGAGGGCAACGAGGGCAACGAGGGCAATGAGGGCAATGAGGGCAACGAGGGCAACGAGGGCAACGAGGGCAGAGGGTGAGTTTTTCCGTGTACACCTGATGACGAATCTGCGGTCTGCCCTGCTCTGCTTTTGCAACCGCTTGTAGTTGTAAGACAGAATGGTTGTATCTGTGGCATACGTACCGAGCTGCAGAGGTGGGGTAGGGGATGTGACCAGCCCTCTAGCCCACCTGGTCATTGCGCGTACTACGCGTAGTACTCAGTAGTCACCACAATGACCGACACGATGTTCACTGCAGCGTGCCTGCCAATCTTGCGACACCTCAGGCTGATCGTGCATCCAGTACCTGCGTTCCCTGTACCTGTGTCCCCACCCCAGGCTGGTCGTGTGTCCGGTACCTGTGGCCCCTGCCCTTGCCCCCGCTTTATCTGCTGGGCTTGGCTTCAAATTACTGTCTGATCCAACTATTCAATGTTAACTATAGTTTCTGAGGCTTCCTGAGTTCTCTACGTTTGCACCCATTTCCCCTGCCATCTTCAGTGGCACTGCCTGAGCGAATCACTCATCCGCTGTGTGCTGTGTCCGATGCTGTTCTTGTATATGTGCTGCCCTGACCCCCCCGTTCATCTTCTGTCAGCGAAGGCCTGTATGAGCAAGGTCGGGCTGTGCAGGGCCAACCAGGTGGTGCAGACCAGCGGCAAGTACAAGGTCTGCATCAAAGGCAACAGCGAAGACTTCGGCCTCGTGGTGCCGCAGAACAGGGAAGGGTACCGTAAGGTTGACGGCATCCGCGTGAAAAAGTTACCCAACGGCCAGCTGGAATGCGAGTTCATGGAATGGGCTGGTGGCTTCGATGGCTACTGGTCCGTAGATGCTGGAGACGGTCATGAGGACGGCCTGGCTCTGGCCTCCAAACTGGTGTGGCCCGACAGCACTCATGTTGCCGACTGTGGCGGTCGAAAATATCCCGTGTTGATGAAACGGCGATCTTCCGTTTTTCTGTCCTGTGTTGTGTTGTGGACTTGAACCAACATCAAGCGGGCTCAGCTGCATGCCAGTGTCCCTTTGGGGCTTCTCACCGGCAGCGTGTGTGCTGTGGTTGCTGGTGCAATGCTGAGCCCTGTCTTCTCGGGAATCAAGGGGCATATCCATTTTGGCGTGTACTAGCACAGCATATGCCTAACGAATGGTCAATGCTGCAGATGCTGAACGACAAGAATGCCGTCATTGGGTACAGCGGTGGCCGCAACAACCCGAAGAACGCATATGTGAACAAGTTCATGCAAGAGGTGCGAGACAAGGCACGCCCGGTCAACCTCGACTACCCCCGCGATGCGGCGCTGGCTGACGGCGGCAAGCGCATGGAGAACATCAACAAGGCGAGCCGCGTCTGCACAGCCATCATCACCTCTGCTGGCTGCTAGTAGGCTTGTGTGTGTGTAGGGCATTCTGATTGCCTGGATGTTTGGTTGTTGTCTCACAGCAATCACGTGGGCGAGGCGTGTTGAATGCCTGGGTGCCTGGTTGTCGTCGTGTCGCAGCAAGACCTGCACTGCGCAACGCCCTCATGTTCACCCTCATGGATGGGAGGCCTGGGGAGGGTAGGGGAGAGGGTCAGGTCCACATCAGGAAAAGCTGGAGTTGCAGCTGTGATGTGTCGGGGGCCTGACCGGTATTTTTGGGTTGTTCCTCGATGCTTTTCTATGATGCAGCCGTGTTGCTGGTGTGTCCATGTGTGATGGGTGTTGGTGCCGATGTGACGCATCTGCGAGCCGTAGAGGCAGTGTCGGGTCGCCGGGCCAGATTACAAAGAACAACGAGTCTATTTTCTGGATTGTAGTCCCAAAATTCTGCTGGGTGATCCAACACTTTGCTGTGAAGAGCCGTCGTGGGACTGGTCTGTGTCACACCTTTCGAAGGATTTGAGTTAGTGTTTACATATGCTGTTTAGGCCTGCACACACACCCGCGAGAGGCGGTCTGTTCTCTATGTGCAGCTGTCCTGATGCGCCGATGTGGCAGGTGTGAGAGCTTGTCTAGTGTGGATGGAGCTGAAGCAGAGATATCGTGGCTGTGGCCACATGGCACATTGAGCACACATCTTTTTCTTTGTAACCACTTTCAATCTTCTGCTATTCCGATGATTGGGACACCTGTTGCCACAGCACAACTCAGCCTCTGAGCACGTATATGAATGAACAAAGGCTCGCTTAGTCAGCTGCTCCTGTGCAACAGTGCACTTATGTTTCTCCAGACGCAGCCTTGACTGCCTTGACTTATATAACCGCAGGCACGTCCATGCAACTTGCAATTGATGATGCCATGATCACTGCTCAGTGTCCTGTCTTTCGTTTGAAGTGTGTTACAAGGACAAACGCAGCATTGTTTGAAGTGTGTTACAAGGACAAAGGCAGCAAGTCGGGCAGCACCGCGAAAGGAAAGCATCGTTTGAAGTGTGTACCCTGGAGACTGTTGGTGGTACACACATGGTGATACTCGTTCATTTGGTGGCATCTCTTTTAGCATACTCCCCGGCAGACAACCACAGCCGTACAACACAGTACAGATGAATGAACGGGGACAAGAAAACAAAGCACACGAATCTCTTGCGGCACCCTCAACTTCTGTCACCACTCAGGCCTGTGATCAGCCCTTGCACAACAGCTGGGCGTGACGTTTGCCACGTGGTCTGTGACCATGGTGCAGCTCGAGTCTATGCTCCACGTTACACGTCGACAAGACGGCCATGTCTACAGACAACACTGATTGCGACAGTGCCTGCAACAGCGCCTGCAGACCTCCGGCCGCCGCTGCTGTCGGCACAGACATTTCTGCAGTGCCTGCTGATGCACGGAGCAGCACCGGTACCGACAGGTGTCGCGACATGTCATCAGCGACCACCGCTGCGTGTCGGCGTTACGCGATGCACCTCGTAGCACCGAAACCGTGTCGGTGCCTTGTGGCGCCGTGACGTGGCGTCGTACACGGCGGCGCATAGGTACTGCACAGCACGCAGAGGCCGTATGCGCGCCTACACGTAAATCAATATGTTATATTGAGAACATGTACAGTACTAGTGCGCCGCCACGTGACCCCAACAGCGGTGAAATTAGGGTCCTGTTTACGGTGACCACTGTCTCGTGGCGGCTGCCGTCACACCTCGTGCGGTGTGAACCTGGCATGACATGTCCGTGGTCCCTCCGCCATGGCGTGCACGCGTGGCCACGCTTCGCCGGTGCACCGCGGTGGCGCTGGTACTTGTGGCGGTACGCTTTACAAAGCCTAGAGCGTTTACGCACGGTATATGATATCGATGTTTATCTCAGATATTGATCAGTGCTGTGTGACATGAACCCTCCTGCGCAGCGGCACGCCGATGTTACTGAGAACACACGGCAGGCCTCTCAGCCGGAAACAATCCGCTTGCAAAGGAGATGTCATCCTACAAACTGATCGGATTGTTGTTGAGCCTATATAGTTGCTGTTTTAGCCAAGGCACTACTCCTTTCCTGTGATGTTGCAGTTGCATGTACTGCCTCGTCCGCGAGGGTGTGTGTCTGTCGCAACACATATCCACTGCAGGTGCCTATTTATGAATGTTTGTTGATGGTTCTTTGGCGCTTGCTCGCCGGTCAATAAACTGCTGGGTGCACATGGCAATAACTCCGCAGCTGCGACTAGCTATGCTGGGCTTTCCAAAAGCTTGCAGCAGCATCACCCGACACATAAAGTGGAGGCCGGCTATTAGTGCCTTACTTTTCACTTCGCCGCGGCGAAGTGAAAAGCGCGCCGTACAGTAACTGCAGCAGTTTGCATCGCAAGGTAACCGTGAGTAATGCTGCGTGCAGCCATACGTGACAACATTACTCGTCCTTGACACCAGCATTCTCGTATGACAGTATAAAGCATTATTGCTTCCGTGACTTTGGCGTGTGGTGCTCGCTGATTGCCATGCGCTGAGGCACTTGCAACTGAGACAAATCAACAACATAGCATTGCAACTATTCATTAAAAAGAACGACGAGACTACAGTGCACACAAGAAAGCACACGAACACTTTGCTTGGGCGTTTGACTGCCGCCCAGGAGTGACCGAGCCATCACAGCTCGCGGAGGCAAGTCTCTGGCGCAAGCAGCGTTGTCTTGAGCTTGCCAGCCCTCGCTGGGCGCCGGCAGCATCGCAAGCATTTCGCGCAAAGCACAGCGCAGCCACTGAGACAATTAATTGCGTCTTGTGGTGCAGCAGGGCGCAATTGTGTGTTTGTTTGAGCTCCTAGGCTGCGCAGTTGCACATTGTGGAGGTGACTGCGCGCCCGTGCGGTCGACGTCATGCCCAGCTGGCGCAGGTCATCAGCCGGCGCGTGACACTACCACTGCTTTGACATGCACATGCCTGCGTCACAGGACAGTGGTCACCGTAAACAGAGTACATGTGCCTGAGGGGGGTCTTTTGGGAATTCCTGGCGAGCCGCACACGAAGCGCCAGGGGCCTGGCCAGCTCGCGAGCAATTTCTTGTTGTAATATACGTTCTCAACGCGGTGTTCGCCAG
Organism: Ulva prolifera; assembly: GCA_023078555.1. Taxonomy (NCBI): domain Eukaryota; kingdom Viridiplantae; phylum Chlorophyta; class Ulvophyceae; order Ulvales; family Ulvaceae; genus Ulva; species Ulva prolifera. The sequence continues at coordinate 895,262 of CM041197.1, forward strand.
CCTCGATCAGCTCTATCATCGGTAGGCTCGTGAAGCGACGGTGAATCGTAGCTGGCGAGGCCTTGTAGGGCGCAAGCCGGAGCTAGCCGGTCAAGTTCTAGCTTACTTGTCATATGTCACGAACACATGCTGCTTCGCTACAGTGGAGCATCCGATTTTAACCCTCGGCCAGGATTTTGCGGTGCAGTGATGTCCGGCGGAAGGTATGCGACTGCGTCTCACGGCTGGCCAATGCAACTGTAGTTTTCTGAGTGTCATTAGAAGTGGTTGGTACAGTGGCGTGTACTAAGATCGACGTTCTGCCTGTCCGCTCGGTAGTCGTGGTCACTGTGTTTCTGGCCTACGGAGCGTGATGCCTGTCGCGCTTGGCGAGTCAAGCAGTACAATCATAATCCAATTAGAAGTAACTTTGCAAGCCTGTGATGTCCATGGCTGCCTGGCTACGTTCCTTCAGCTCACCGACCCAGCATGGCCCTCTGGCCCAGCAAGTTGGCTAAGCCAGTCGCCTGGCCAGTGTACATTTGTGCAGCTTGAATAACAGTTGGTTCCACTGCATGTCGCAGGCAACCTTTGGTGGACTCACTGTGGCTGTGACGTCCCTGCCTGGTATGGGCATGAAGTGTCGTGCACCACAGATGCCACTGTTCCGTGCCCCCAGGCCCGCCAATGGCTCTTAGTGGACTATTGCGTGCCGCTGCTGTATACATGCAATCGCAGTGAGGAGCTGCGTGTACATTGGTGGGCCCATGAGACCCATGCTGCGACAGTGTGGGAATTTCGATCTAGAGAATAGAGACATCACTTGCACCAATGTACACCAAACTCCCGTGCGTTTTGAATTGAGGTTGACAGAGATTGTACATGCCTTGGAAGGCACAATGGAAATAGTTTTTATTCTCGGCACCTCAGCAGCAGTCAAACGCCAACCTCGGGCAGGGAATACAGGCACCTGAACAGGCGCCCATGTCATGCACCGGTGGTGTTTACAGGCTTAATCTTCAGTAGCACCCAAGATGGCAGCACTAACTAAACAGGCTTCGAGTCGGGGGGCCACAGCTGTGGTAAACACTAGGACCCTGGGACCTTGCGCGTGCGGGTCCTGGAGCCTCGCCTTCTTGTGGCTGGCCATTCTGTACAGCCGGGGTGGGTAGGGGGCGTTTCTTACCGGTGCGGCTCGACATCCGGACGTCCATGGCAATGTATTTGCTGCTACTGGTGTCGGTCCTACCAAGTTTCATGCTTGCGAGTGCATTTGCAGCAAGCTCAGTATTGGAGTTTACGGTCAGGTCTGGGCCTGAATCTCTGGCAAACGTTTCATATTTGTCGGCCGAACTGTGAGCTGCTGCAGCTGCAGGGGCGATAGTGCCTGTAGGGTGTGGTTGTGTTGTGGCCGCTGTAGGAGGGGACTGCTCGACAGCGGTGGTGCGGGCCCCCGCCGCCACAGATGCGGGAGGGGGCTGCTCGACAGCGGTGGGGGCCGCCTCCGCCGCAACTGCTGGAGGGGGCTGCTCGACAGCGGTGCGCGCCGCCTCCGCCACAGATGCGGGAGGGGGCTGCTCGACAGCGGTGGGGGCCGCCTCCGCCACAGATGCGGGAGGGGGCTGCTCGACAGCGGTGGGGACCGCCTCCGCCGCAACTGCTGGAGGGGGCTGCTCGACAGCGGTGCGGGCCGCCTCCGCCACCGATGCTGGAGGGGGCTGCTCGTCAGCGGTGCGCGCCGCCTCCGCCACAGATGCGGGAGGGGGCTGCTCGACAGCGGTGGGGGCCGCCTCCGCCGCAACTGCTGGAGGGGGCTGCTCGACAGCGGTGCGCGCCGCCTCCGCCACAGATGCTGGAGGGGGCTGCTCGTCAGCGGTGCGGGCCGCCTCCGCCGCAACTGCTGGAGGGGGCTGCTCGACAGCGGTGCGGGCCGCCTCCGCCACAGATGCTGGAGGGGGCTGCTCGACAGCGGTGCGGGCCGCCTCCGCCACAGATGCGGGAGGGGGCTGCTCGACAGCGGTGGGGGCCGCCTCCGCCGCAACTGCTGGAGGGGGTTGCTCGACAGCGGTGCGCGCCGCCTCCGCCACAGATGCTGGAGGGGGCTGCTCGACAGCGGTGCGGGCCGCCTCCGCCACAGATGCGGGAGGGGGCTCCTCGACAGCGGTGGGGGCCGCCTCCGCCGCAACTGCTGGAGGGGGCTGCTCGACAGCGGTGCGGGCCGCCTCCGCCACCGATGCTGGAGGGGGCTGCTCGTCAGCGGTGCGCGCCGCCTCCGCCACAGATGCTGGAGGGGGCTGCTCGACAGCGGTGGGGGCCGCCTCCGCCACAGATGCTGGAGGGGGCTGCTCGACAGCGGTGGGGGCCGCCTCCGCCGCAACTGCTGGAGGGGGCTGCTCGACAGCGGTGGGGGCCGCCTCCGCCGCAACTGCTGGAGGGGGCTGCTCGACAGCTGTGCGGGCCGCCTCCGCCACAGATGCGGGAGGGGGCTGCTGGACTGCAGTAGGGCCCCGGTTCGCCGCAACTGTACTAACATCACAGACGGTGTAGTAGTGATAAGAGGTGACCGGTGACCGGACGTATTGATTCATATGGCTACAGGATTGCGAGATTGTGTCCATGAATTGCATTGACAAGTAGGTGTGTACATGAGTTCAGGACCGCGGATTTTTGACACGCACCCGTAAGACGTGTAGCCAACTTGACTAGGGTGCTTTTCTGCTCCGCAATCCACTCCCACAACACCTTTAACTTGGCTTCGAACTTCGTCACATTATCTTCCAAGCTATGGTAGAGGTCTTGGTCCATCTTGTCGTTCCGATTGTGTAAGTGCACCTCAATGATGTGGAGGTTCGTCAAGATAGCACATGACAACCTGTGCACACAACAGCCTTTGAGAGTTGAGCTTGGACATGTTGTCCATCTGAAAGCACGTCGCAAGAGCTTGTAGGCAGCATATTCTGTACGCAATGAATCAATTACGCGTGGGAGTCAAGGGGACCCACCAATCAACGCTCCCTTTTGGCTCTGTAGAAAATAAATGGGAGATGTCTTGGTACATGGCTGCACGTTGATCCAGGCGGCGGACTGATTCACATAGTTGCTGCAGCTGGTCCCGTTCGGAAGACGGAGCATCACTTGCCAGATTCACAACATGCGATGCAGGGGCTTTTTCAACGCCGGTGATCATCACATCGCCCGGCAAAGATGCAAAGCTGTCCTGCGGAGACGCTTGCGCCGCCAGCACACTATCCCACAAGGCGACCTCATCCGCTGCTGCGCCACTCGCCATTGGGCTGATGGATAAGCTGCGAGCCGACAAGCCCCGTAAAGGACTGGAGGGGGCACGCGCGAAGGGCAGCGGCTGCCCTGTGCTCATCAGGTCTCGGCGATCGAAGGCGAGGGGGCGGGCTGCCAGAGATAGGTTTGGAGCGGCGTGGTATTCGTTTGTTGACTGTGCCTTCAAAGTACCTTGCTTCTGTTGCAACAAAGACTGCCGAATTTTGACAGGGGTGTGCAGTGCGAATGGCACAGTCATGGCCACCTCGACAGAGTCGATGGCTAGTTGTGCCTCTTTGAGCAACATCTGCAGGCTCTCTGTACGGCTAAGAAGAGATGCTGGCGGCTCTTTCTTTTCAACATTGCACAGCGCCAGCCACTTCTGGCCGTTCACCAACTCCAGCATCGCAATGTATGCCGCCTGGGCTGTGAATCCGCTCAGCTGTGGGATGAGTGCAGCCTCGGGAAGCTCCCACCCCCGGAAGATGAGGTCCACCTTTTCCGATTGCGGCTTCTCGTTGAACCACATCAACTCCTGTCCAAACGCCATGTAGGTGCGCTGGCGGCGACAGCGCGCAATGCCGTCAACAAACTCTTCTGCATGCCCACCATGAACTTACAGCAAGGGTTGGTGAGTGTCTGTAGCCAAGTGCAATCGTAGTGCAGGGAAAGTTACACGTGGTGTGCTGTCAGGAGCAAGTTTGTGCATGTCTACCGAGGACACAAAGCAATGAACTCGCACCAGCCTTTGCCGACAAGATGTCGCTAAACCACGACTCACCCTTCATCCATTCCTGCAGCCACAGCAACTCGATAGTTGCAGGACCCTTTCTTTTGTCTGTGTGTGCCTGCACGCGGTATGTTTTAGTGTGATTGTGCCAGCTGTTGACCATCGATGGTCTCCAACAGAAGGATGTACGGGAGTCCAGTGGGAATCGCGCCTTAGGAGGTCCGTCCGGCGCCCCCGGGCGGCGGTCGTCCGTGCCCAGAGTAGCGCAGGCAAGAGGTTTACTCTTCACCCATCCCAACACCGTCTTGCTGGACTCACGTCCGTGCTTGCCACGCCATGCGTTCATGCATGACTCGATACCGTGGAGTCCTAACTGGGTAGTCGTCACCTCCGAAGCCATCTCAGAGCCAACCATTCCTTCTGAGGCCACTGCTAGAATGCAAAACCTTGACCAGCACGCGGCTTGTTGAAAGGGGCATGGAACCAGGCCTGGCACGCCTTGTTGATCAATAGCGAACGCCCTGTACACCAAGCTACTTGGCATGCATTGCATCTAGGGCATGTGTGAGCGCATTGAGCAACCATTGAGGACAGCCATGTTCGTACATGTCAATGACTTCGGCCACGGTCAGCTGGCGGACTGACGAATCAGCACATGCCAGGACAAGAGCTTGGAACACTGTCCGCAGATCACCAACCTGCACATACAACGGGCTACTTAACACTTCGTCAACAAGCTTGTGAATACGGGCTTATAATGGAAGAAAGGACATAGGGTATCACCACAAAAAACATGTGGGTGGTGCCGACCGTGTAATCCCTGGCTTGCGATTTTGGAATGCCTAGCTTGGTGATCACGTGAGTGAGCGGTTGTGCTACGTTAATCTGATGGATGCTCATGACTACTTCTTCGTGAACAGGTTCAGGGGACGCTGAGGTGCCATTGACAGGTCCGTGTTTGTGTGTCCTCTGAGGAGGTGCCCACATTCGCCTTTGGGCCGGTGCCAATTGCGGCCCAAGATTGTGTAATGACCATCCTGTCTGCGGCTTCTTCCTCAAGTCGAGAGCACGGGTACCTGTACACTAGCTGATTGGTGGCTGCCGGTGACAGGGGCACCAGACCATCGAGTACAATTTGTATCTCTTGTTGGGAGCGACCCGCAAGTGCTCAGCAAGACTACAAAGTTGACAAAACAATACCTTGTGCGGTGTCCATTTCGGAACAAGTGAGTGTGTCGAACGGGGGACGTAAACTTCCAACGCCTCAAAGTGCCGGTTCAGCGATCGACTAGACCCAGGCGTCAAGCGAGCTCAGGTGACAATTACATGCAACATTTGTGAATGTACTGGTTACAGCCTTCGCGAAGTTATCCTATTCTACAGTATACGCGCTGTCACTCTGCTGATGCCAATGATCACGAACGCTATGGGCAAGTTCATGGAGACAAGTCCTCTGATCCGTGCACGCATTGAGCCACCTACACAGTCGCTGACGCTAGCATGTGAACTGTTTGACACAAGTACGTGCTCCGGCGTTTGCATGACATCCAACGCACGGGCTGATCGGTGCTCAAGGGCGCCTGGGTCCCGGCGCACTAGTACTAGCGTGCAAGCCACTCCTCGCGGCAAAGCGAGCCAACACGCAATCGACTCCACCGTGACATACAATAGCCGCACATCGACATCTCTCACGTAGTGCTTCGACTGGCATACATGTCGCAGTGCTGCTGACACTGGCTACTGCACGTCGTACGACACGAGGACTCGTTAGGATACCATTCGCTAGGATAGGACTACACACGGGCAGAGGATACGACAACCGACTGATAGGTAATTCCTTGTCATGCGGGATTATGCTCGAGCCTTGGAGGATGCCGTCGCAACACAAGATCCGTCCCTGGCGTATGCTGCACGAGCCATCGCTCTCATCAAAGTGCGCACAAGGCCATTCCGTGAAACGACTTCAAGCTTTACGTGCTACTTGAATGATCTGGAGACTGTGTATAGTACGGCGTGAGAGAGAGCTTCCGCGCGTCCTCCCACGTCCGTTGGTACATCGTCAGCGTCCAACGGCTCCGTACAAGTCCCGTGTTGGGACCACTTCCACTGTCTCTATTGGAGGACGGGCTAAAGGTACAATCACAGTCATGGTGCGTCTATAAAGTACTGTCTTGGGCGACCCAGGTGTGTGCTAGTGGGGAGAGTCCAATGAGTGCAAGGCCCACTCCCACTGCCATATGGGTACAGGGACCTCACCAGGGAGCAAGCTTCAGTGCTTGACCTATTGAAGGGTGCATGGTCGATCGATATTGTCGACAAGCGCTGGTGCTCGGCCAACTTGCACGCAATAGGGATGCGAAAATTGATCAACGGTGGCTGGCTAGACGAGGGTGTCATCGAGTGCTATAGTGCTCTTGTCCAGGTACTCCCCTATGAACTCGTGCTACATTGTGTGTCTTGTAGACCAATTGTCATCTCTTCCTCATGTCGACCCCAGAGCAGTTTTGGGATCCTCCACAACCGTTTGGTGAACCCGCAGACTCGTTTTGCGGATCACACCTCCGCCAATGCCATTGTACTCAATGCAACTTTCGGTAGGGGCCTTAGGCAAGCTAATCATCCACAGAGCAAGCCAAGTGAAGTGGAAACAGGGGCTACTCTCCTCCGCTCATACTTTACACTGGAACACATGACAGACAGAGGAGAATATATGAAGTTTCCTGTCCTGCAGAAGTACACGAAGTTCATCTTCCCAGTGTGTGTTAACTATGTACACTGGGTACGACCACCATCTCAACGTAGCTGAATGACCTCAACACTCTGTACAAAGGCACAGTGCATCTTAAGATTTTTTCACGCCTACAGGTCTTGTGCATCGTAGACGTGCATCTTGAAGAGATATTGTCAAGACGCGTGTTAGTCTCATCGAGTGTGCACAGGGGTTAATGCGCGTGCCTGAGCTGGTAAGCATGCTGACTGTGCATGACGACGTGGAGGGGAGCGTACCTTGCCATCGCGTAAAGTCGCGCGGCAGAAATGAAAGTAAGAATTGAACCGGTGACCTCATGAGTACACACTACATGCTCTACCACTGGGGCTCACCTGAAGCAACGAGTCCTTTGTTAGATGACTCCTCCCTTGATTATGTCATCTATATTCTTGGAATCCCAGATATGGATATCCCACAACACTTCCCCCCTTAACGAGGATCGAGCGTAGGGAGATCCAGATCTGATAACTGTGGGATATCTTCGATACTCCTTATGGAATGTTGGAACCTTCTCTTCGCGTCCCGAGTCCACGGGGGCCCAACCCGCTGTAACCGAACTCATATAACTGGGACTCCCTTAAGCTCGAGAGCTATGCTGACTGGGATGCGATCGCTCGGGAGGAGCTCACACAGCGGAAGGTGTAATGAAGATGGAAGCTGTAAGGCAGATTACGAAGTCTGCTCACCGATACCTGTCAAGACGCGTGTTAGTCTCATCGAGTGTGCACAGGGGTTAATGCGCGTGCCTGAGCTGGTAAGCATGCTGACTGTGCATGACGACGTGGAGGGGAGCGTACCTTGCCATCGCGTAAAGTCGCGCGGCAAAAATGAAAGTAAGAATTGAACCGGTGACCTCATGAGTACACACTACATGCTCTACCACTGGGGCTCACCTGAAGCAACGAGTCCTTTGTTAGATGACTCCTCCCTTGATTATGTCATCTATATTCTTGGAATCCCAGATATGGATATCCCACAACAGATATTGTACTTTGATTCGATGCAAACTACCAACTCTCATTCGCGTCATGCTGACTGGGTGAAGGTGTGGTTTTCGGAGGAGGTGGAGCGAGAAAGACAAGCTTTGCCACATCACACCCTGATCCGGCTGCAGCACATCAACTAGACAGTTATTCACGATCCGCGCCACTTCTGCCAACCTACCCCCCAACAAATTGATGGGTCGGACTGTGGAGTGTGCACGGCATTAGCCATTAGGGACATAGTCGCCCAACGTCCCTTCTCGTATGCTGTCACTGGCGGGATGAGAACAGCCTACCATTTGCGAAAGCAAATGGCTCTAGAGCTTGCAGTTGGATGCCTTCTGCCTAAAGACAAGTGGTCGGAACAATGCGCTTGCCAGGTGACTGTCGGTAGAAGACCCGCCCTGTATATTGCATGAGCATAGCGTCTTACGTAGCTGGGATTGCCATAGCTATCAGGCAAGGCTTCTGTAACAGCTTCGACTGGAATGTGGCTGATTTTTTCCCTACAGTGGAGGTTGCTTGATCGTACATGGTGACAGATGTCGTATTTCAGGCCTGACATAGGTAATCTGCGGCTCCCCACTAGCCACTCGTCCAATGTAGACGCGAATTCTTAGTGCAGGTCGCTGCGCAAATGTGGTCGAACTTGAATCGTATCATTGTATCAATGCTTGCCGCTCAGCCGTCGTCTAGCTCCTAAGCGGCTTTGAACTGCAGCATTCTGCGGGTCTTGGTATGCCAAGATGCCAGCAGATTTGCACTTCAGACGCTGCGTCGCGCACCCATACCAAGGAGTCGACGAGGTCAATGCAAATGAAGCTGTATCATCGTGCAATATGCTGCTGTTCAGCGCTACTCTATTGGCCTTACTCATGCCATAGAAACATACCCGCCTGCCCCTCGCACACCGCGAAAGGCTTGTACACGGAGGTGGCCAAACTCTCATTCGCATGTTTGCCGTTTAGTTGATTTCAATTGCCTGTATCATCAAGGAATTTGAGTAAACTCGAATTACATGCCACCACGATTGCAATCGTCGATGATGTCGACCGTATGCCCCCTCGACGTCGCAGCCTCATGGACGCATGAGTGCCTGGCGCCATGCGAAAACGCTTTGTACAAGAGCGATTTCATCGGACTTCGCTGTTTTCAGTATAACCTCCCCTCCTATCCGATTACATAGCTTATGTTCGCACTCGCGCTTCGTCCGTAGAGGACCGGGTGGCCATGGAAGCCGATAAACTCGTTGCATGTGCAACCTTACAAATTGCAGACCTACTGTATGCACCACTGCGAAGAGTCAGAGTGAAAATGAATGTGGTCTCGGGCAGCCATGTCCAAGTAGCAGTGCACGATGTCATGGTTGAGGTGCAAAAGCATCAACCACCCACAGCCCCATTGCCATCTGTCCTGGGGCCCATAATAGACACTCTCAGTACTAGTAACTACAGCGAGGTGTTGAGGGACGCTTGTGCTGGCTTGCCCTGCACTAGTGGCGTCCTCAACCTGGCGTGTGCATCTATTTTCGAGATGAGGCACTTGGAGGTGAAGCAGTGCAAACATGCGAATCATCCGGACTTTCGGACCGGACTCTTCTCCGTTCTGGAGTGTCTCTCATCCGCGTGCCCATATTGCACCAAAAGGGCTAATCTCATGACACCCAAGCTCGTCCAAGTCATAACAGAGAGCGGCAGGCCAGACTGGTGTGCTCTCTAGACGACCCGTAGTGCTCCCCGAAAGAACCTTTCAGGTCACTTCATCCTGCGGAAGATAGACCATATGTTGAGTAGGGGCAGCTGCAGGTTCGTGTTGATCAAGAGGAAATGCAAACCTTGTGGAGTCACCCTCTACCCAGGGTTCTCAAAGGGTAATGAAGAGGTAACATGCACGGATGAGGCCGAATTAGAAATGCTTCCGTATGACGATGCCGAAATCGATATGGACGATCACGAGAGGAACACTGCCGAGAGGGGGGCACTTGCTGCTGCCACGCGAGCTGTACAGCTCACCACAGTGCTCGAGTACTTTGCAGCCGAGGGTGAGGCGTTGAACGACCCCAGCACGTGTCCATTCACGTTTCTGCGTGTGAGCGACAACTTGTGGATGCATATCAACTTTGTCGAGAATGAGATACACTTGCCGGTACGCCCAATTCTGCATGTATGCGAGTTGTCTCCTTCTCTGTAGCAGCTCCACGAAGCATCCCATTCACTGCAGATGATGGTGGGTGGGCCTGCCTTTGGCAAACTTGAAGAAATATACATTGGGAAATGTGATAGTAAAGGGTGGGCGGCCCCGACGCCCATAGCGTCGGGCAGAGGTAGATCATTCGCCAAGGCATTCAAATTGCATTGCATGATCACCTTGCTCAACGCTCAGAATAAGCCACTCGGACGTAGTGTTCGTGTCATAAGCCGAGTTGATGCAAAAGGGAATCGTCGATGTGGAATGGAAACCATTGCAAAAGAGATTGTGGAAAACCATTTACCAGTGGACACGGAGCATCGCAAGCATACATGTGATGTACCCGGTTGTGGAGGCCGAATACACTGTGAAGCACCAGTGAGCAAGTGTCTAGTGATGGATGGTGTTGAGGTGCCCCCCCTGATTCATTTTAAAAAATGTGCCGTGATGTCCACATTCCCTACTCTTCCAACAACGCACCAACGTTTGCAGAATTATACGGGTCAGCAGTGTACATTCTTCACTGATGGTCAACATGGATATAGCTGCCACAAGATGCCTGCTTTCGGGAAACGCTTCTGCCACAAACATAGTGAGTATGAGAAGACATGTGCAGTGTACAGGCCAATGTCGGACAAATGCTTGAACTTATCTCCTACGTCAAGCCTAGCGACCATGTGTACTGCTTTCCATCGGTTAGGCATGCAGAGCCCCGTGGTGGGGACCCGTTGCACAAATCCTGCAGAGGAGGGATCATTGGCATGTGATGACCCATTGTGCCAAGCTATACTCCGCATGTTCCGCCATCGGCCTCAAGTGGAAGACGTTCAGCCTGGCGACAAGGGCACGAAAGAGAAACATGTTCGTGAGTTGGGTTGGCAAAAGATTCATGCCAAGCAATTTGTGCCCCGCAACGCCCTCATTGGCTACTTCTTCTATGTATGCCCCTGCGGTGCGCTCCAACAGACCCCGTGTAGCACTCCGGATCCAGCCGGTAGCACATGTACAATATTGACTCACAACTACACCATACAAAATTAACTCTTGCATGATCCTCCCTTCCGCAGGCGTGATAGAGGGTTACTATCCCCAAGAGTGCCCCGAGAACTATACATCCAATTTGGAATTCCTTGACACGAAGTTATTCCCCATGGACACCCCCCATGCACTACCAGATTTCTTGTTTTATGACAGAGCCTGCTTTCTAGCAGCCTGCTTCGGAAAAAACTTGCAGAAATTTTCCCATAGGTGGTCAGGTTTGCAGTGGAGGGTAGACCGCTTCCACTTTCTAGGGCACTCTGCCTCCGATCGCCATTGCCGGTTTGTTCCGGCTCCGTGTATATTGCACATGCTCGCCTTGAACGCGTACAACGGTTGGGTGCATCGTGCAAGGAAAATTGCAATGCTTTTGAACCAAGGGGAAACCACGGGATTGTGCACATACTTGACAGCCATGACATAGAGCCAAACTCCAAGCGGGACTCCGCTAGCGATGGTCCTCGCAGATCTCGTGCTGGATTCAGAGTAAGAAAGGAGACCGTCGGTCAAACCAAGTCGAAGGTGCGGCACATGCCCCCTGCGCTTGTTCCTATTAAATCCACTGATATACAACTAGCGTGCAATATCACCACTACAAACCCCCCATGTCCTGCCCATCTCGCAACCACCGGTGTGCATGTTCTGCTGGCATCCTTCAGCAAGAACCATTGGACGAGTGTTTGTGGGTTTGAGCCATCTGTATACATGCAGGTTGAGATCCGAGAATTCATACGGCCCAAGAAGATACAAAGATTAGGTGAAACTGCACATTATGGGGCAGCCACAGCGGTTGGTGAGCCTCTGCCGCAGCTGGAAGAACGGGAGGAGTGGATCCAAGCTGTGATTGGGGTCAACACAGAAATTGCTGAACAGACTTTTAAGGAGTTGCGTGCTAGCAGCCCTACCTTGCGAATGATGGGAGTCTGGTCTTCAAGACTCCTCCTTGCATTCCGTGTGCAATGGCTGAATGTACGAACATGCCGGCGGCAAAAGGCTATCGTTGCAGTCAATGGTCCTATTGCAAGCAGATGGCAGCCGTGCTCTACCCTTGGGCCAACATTGCACTTTATTTAACAGTGTTCCACACATGGACTGCGAAAATTCAAGCAAGGAATCTCAGTGTCAAGTTGCTACGCTGTCGACTTAGATACAATAATGAAACGTGCATCTAGCATAAATGAAGTGGACTTGACTCATGTGTCACAACAGTCACCCCACCACCGATACCCAATCAGCATGATAGCTTCGAGGATGAGCCGCTGCGTAGATCGATTACATAGGAGAAGCTAGTTGCATGGCTGTAGCGACTCGGCACCTTGGCGTCAGGCGATACTGTGACAGGTGCCCATCCTTGGGACCACTAGTACTCTGCGCCCATATTGACTAGCGCCAGCTTATGCCATATGATATTATCGGCGCATACAACCACTCGCCCAGGCCATTGGCGGGCCTGGGGGCACGGAACAGTGGCCTCTGTGGTGCACGACACTTCATGCCCATACCAGGCAGGGACGTCACAGCCACAGTGAGTCCACCAAAGGTTGCCTGCGACCTGCAGTTGAATCAACTGTTATTTAAGCTGTACACATGTACACTGGCCAGGCGTCTGGCTTCACCAACTTGCTGGGCCAGAGGGCCATGCTGGGTCGGTGAGCTGGAGGAACGTAGACAGGCAGCCAGGGGCATCGCAGGCCTCAGCAAATGCTTCTAATTACATTTCATTTGTACTGGTTGATTCGCCAAGCGCGACAGGCATGACGCTCCGTACGCCGGCAACACAGCGACCATGACCACCGAGCGGACAGGCAGAACATAGATCTTGGTACACGCCACTGTAACAAACAAGTCTAATAACACTTTGGAAACTACAGTTGCATTGGCCAGCCGTGAGACGAAGTCGCATACCTTTCGCCAGACATTGATGCACCGCAAAATCCTGGCGGAGGGTTAACCTCGGATGGTCCACTGCAGCGAAGCAGCATGTATGCGTATCATTTGATAAATAAGCTTAAAGTCGATCGGCTAGATCCGGCTTGCGCCATACAAGGCCTCGCCAGCTACTTTCCACCATCAAATTAGTAGCCTACAGAAGGCGGATCCGCTATACGCTGGCGAACACCGCATTTAGTACAAACAATACAATACGAAGTTGCTCGCGAGCTGGCCAGGGCCCTGGCGCTTCGTGCGCGGCTCGCCAGATCTGCCCAAAAGACCCCCCACAGGCACGCCTAATGCGTAAACACGACCGAAATTAGGCTACTGCGGTGGCTGCTCACGTTTCACAGTCTGAAAGCGCGCCGTGAGAGCACCGTGATGCACCAGTCGCATGGCTGACGCCGCCACACAAACGCTTGGCGACATGCATGCATGTGTGCCGCTGCATGGTGACGGCTGCCTTGCCCTGCGCGTGTGGCGTGACAGCTCGGGCCGACCAAATGCAGCAATCTCATGGCAATGCATCAGACTACAGGCGCACCAGCCCCACGGCATGAAAATCGCAGCAGTGTTGGAATTCCAACACTGCTGCGAAAGCTGTCTTTCCTTTTTGCAAGCCCGCGCGCGGCTGGGCCTGTGCATGCATGCGCATGAAAAACCTTCAAGCACGGTGTATTAGCTGAGGTCAGGAGTTCGCTGGTTGCATCACCCTCATATCATGGTGATGCAAGCAGCGAACTCCTGGCCTCAGCGATACAGGTCACATTGGTCCATATGGACCAATTTGACTTGTATCTGCCTTGAGGCTTGTAATGGCTGCCAGGCATGCAGACATGCAAGAGAATTCTAGATATTATAATCGATTGGATATCATGATGAATCCGCATGCTGCACCAACTAATTTTGAATCACAGCATGCATATGTGTACGCGTGAATCAGTGACCTTCTCCTGAAATCGTAGACTATTAAAATCGCCTAGGCCGTGTTCATGACCGTGCACGCAGCGACCTCGGTGCGCGCTTTGCGATTGGCTTCTGCTGGTTTCTGCTGGAGTTCGTGGGGATGGCCTGGTGGCTGTTTGAATTTGTGATGCATGCTGCGTTTCCTGTGCTGCTGAGGGTTTGCAGTTTTACAACAGAGTATACGGGAGAAACCCCCATGTCTGTGTGTCACAGATATATAAATGTCAAGCAGATAAACCTTGAGGCGATGCAATTCGAGCATTTCGATACGCTTAAATTTAATTAAATATATTTAAATATCACACCCACAGTCACAAGCCCAAAGCCAGGGTGCAAGGCATTAACAATGGGACTGCTGTAGCTGTTGCCGGTGCCGTGCCGTGCTGTGTTCTCCGCAGAGAGCATGCATGCGGGCATGCTGGCTGTGGCTCAGGGTAGTCTTTCAGGGTGTTATCACCCAAGCCACTGTACTTGTTTGCTCTTCTGTAATTCAGAGAAGTACATGGGTGCAGGTAGACACATCGCAAGAATCTCGTCCCGATCAGCTCAGCGCTCAGGCTGGCTGTGGTTCGGGTGTGTTCATGACCCGTGTGTTTATGAAGCATTTGAAATATTCATGTGCTGCTGATGTCTTCACATCCTACATCGCACGTGCACCCATCGGAGCAGTTCTGCCACCTGTCCCAGTGGCACATCGTGATTGGCATGTCTCCGCCGTTGCGGTTTTGGTGCGGCAGTTTCTTGCACGGCCAGGTCCTTATGACAGTGCCTCTGGTGTTGAAACATTTTGAAATTTCGTGGTCAGATGTAGCGGTTGTTCTTATTGTCGGTGTTGATGGTGTTGGTGGTGATGCTGGGGTGTCGGGTGTTGCAATTCGCCCGTCCCCTCTCGGTGAATTGGCTTGTGTTGTTGCATTCTGTGGCGCAAGTCAGAGTTTGCGGCAGCATGTTGCTTGGATGCCTCTTTCGGTCCCGGAATTCGGAGTTGTCAATGTCCAAATGGATACGGCTAATGTAATCATGCATACATACATACGCGTCGAGCAGGTGTTCAGGGCAGTGGCCCAGGAGAAACTGGGGGACATCATGTTTATGCCGCCGGGTGACCCTTTGTGCATAGGAGATGTGTCGGTTGTGAACCCCTGTGCCGGTTCCTATTGCGGCCGTGCGGCCCGCGAGGACGGGGGTGCTGCGGAGACGCGGGACGTGCAGAAACGCACTGCTTATCGTTTGTACGACCCTGATGCGTATAGTTTTGTGCCGTTGTCGCATGAGACGCATGGTCGATTGGGACGGCCTGCCATGAATCACTTGAATCGGCTGGCGGAGGTTGCGTCTCGGTGTGGCAAGGTGAACCGTGCTTTGTTTGTGACGAATGCTCTGCGCCGGTTGAGTGTGGCGTTGTGCAAGGGGAATGCTCTTGTGCTCCGTGCGGGGCTTCAATCTTTGGCTGGCATCACCGGCCGAGCTGTGGTACGTGCTCGTGCCCGGCCTAGTGCCATGACTGCGTGAGTGGATTTGCGTGTGTATTCCTGGCAACGGCTCGCTGCCCGGCCTCTGTCCATTGTAACTACATACATACGTGGACCTGGACAATGCGGGGACCTGAACTTCGCGCCACAATATTGTTGAAAAACAATGGCGCGAGATCGGGTCCCACGCGTGTGTGGCATCCACGCGCATACCGCGCACAGCGCCGTTCGTCCGCGCGCGGCTCGCGGCCGCTCCGAGGCAGATCCATGCTGGCCCGTTGGGCCCGACCCCCCCTGCTCTGCCCCAGCCCGCCTCCCAGGTCGCGGGCCCTTCGCGTGGGGCGACCTTGCCCGCGGCGCCGATGCCTGCAGCCCCGCTGCCGCCGCAAACCGCGCGCGCGGACGAGGCGCCGGCACCTACGCCTGCTCCGGCCGCCGACGCCGATGCTGGACACAGCGCCCAGATGGGGCGCCACGCGCCAGACGCAGCGCGGGCTGCGGCACTGGCGGCGGCGGTGGCGGCGCCGGGTGGTCAGGATCCGGCGGGGCCTGGGGAGCAGGCCGCTGCCGCGCAGGCAACGGCGCTGGATCAGGTGTTCAGGGCAGTGGCCCAGGAGAAACTGGGGGGCATCATGTTTATGCCGCCGGGTGACCCTTTGTGCATAGGAGATGTGTCGGTTGTGAACGCCTGTGCTGGTTCCTCTTGCGGCCGTGCGGCCCGCGAGGACGGGGGTGCTGCGGAGACGCGGGACGTGCAGAAACGCACTGCTTATCGTTTGTACGACCCTGATGCGTATAGTTTTGTGCCGTTGTCGCATGAGACGCATGGTCGATTGGGACGGCCTGCCATGAATCACTTGAATCGGCTGGCGGAGGTTGCGTCTCGGTGTGGCAAGGTGAACCGTGCTTTGTTTGTGACGAATGCTCTGCGCCGGTTGAGTGTGGCGTTGTGCAAGGGGAATGCTCTTGTGCTCCGTGCGGGGCTTCAATCTTTGGCTGGCATCACCGGCCGAGCTGTGGTACGTGCTCGTGCCCGGCCTAGTGCCATGACTGCGTGAGTGGATTTGCGTGTGTATTCCTGGCAACGGCTCGCTGTCCGGCCTCTGTCCTTTGTAACTACATACATACGTAAAGACGCTTTTGAAGTTTCTCATGTGCAGTGCACTTGCCCGTAGTGGGTGTGCACTGGCCTGGTGAATGAGTGGATTTGCGTGTGAGTTCCTAGCAATGGCTCGGTGCCCGGCCTCTGTCCTTTGTAACTACATACATACCATAACGCATGCCACGGAGGGCACCGTCATCACCGGCACGCCCATCGGCACCCCGGCGTTCGAGTCGGCGCACGCGGAAGTGACGGCCGACAAGGTGTGCGCCACCATCGAGAAGATGATGAGCCTGCCCTGAAAGCGCAAGACCAGTTCTTGCTGCTCTCGATGTCCTGCCAACGCCGTATGCTGCACTACGCCAGGGCGGTGCCGTGGGCGCACATTTCCGATCACATGCGCCGGAAGGAGGCGTCTGTCCTGGCTGCGGTGAATGTAATCATGCGCGTCCCGCGGGACGACCTTCGTGCGGCCGCACAAGACGTCCTTCCAGCGCGCCTTGGAGGCCTGGGCATCATGTCCACGCCGCCGGAGGTCGCGGACAGAGCGTACCTCGCTGCAGCTGCGGTGAGCCAAAAGGCATTCGCAGGAGGCCCCGAGTGCATGCAGCCGTATCAGGGGCCGCATGGGCAACACTTGCAGGAAACCTGGCAGGCCCTCAACGTCGCTCAGCAGCTCCATCCGGAGCTGCCCGGGCCGGCGAGCGGCGACACCATCGCCAAGGTGTTACCTGATATGCAGCAGCGTATCACTAAGGTGGTTGCCCTGCGCCGCCGGGCGGCTCTGCTTGCCAGCCATGACGTCGCCACGCTCGAGGGTGCATGCAACTTGGCACGGCTTCGCAGCTGTGCTTGCCGTGCAGCCACCCTTTGGTCGAGCACCCTGCCGCTCTCCCAGGCGCTGCGCATGACTGACATTGCGTTCATGCTGAGCATCAGGTATCTCCTGGGCATGTCCCCAGCCCCTCCTAATGCGGTCGGCTCGCGCTGCGAATGTGGCACATTCATACAGCCGCATGATCTCGACCACGCGATGAATTGCACACACAATGCGGGGACCTGGATTTCGCGCCACAATATCATTGAAAAACAATGGTGCGAGATCGGGTCCCACGCGTGTGTGGCATCCACGCGCATCCAGCGCACAGCGCCGTTTGTCTGCGCGCGGCTCGCGGCCGCTCCGAGGCAGATCCATGCTGGCCCATTGGGCCCGCCCCCCCCTGCTCCGCCCCAGCCCGCCTCCCAGGTCGCGGGCCCTTCGTGCGGGGCGACCTTGCCCGCAGAGGCGATACCTGCAGCCCCGCCGCCGCCGGTTGCGTGTGCGCACGCGGCGCCGGCACCTGCGCCTGCTCCGGCCGCCGACGCCGATGCCGGACACAGCGCCCAGCCAGGGCGCCACGCGCCAGACGCAGCACTGGCTACGGCCCTGGCGGCGGCAGCGGCGCCGGGTGGCCAGGATCCGGCGGGGCCTGGGGAGCAGGCCGCTGCCGCGCAGGCAACGGCGCTTGCGCAGGTGTTCAGGGTAGTGGCCCAGGAGAAACTGGGGGACATCATGTTTATGCCGCCAGGTGACCCTTTATGCATACGAGATGTGTCGGTTGTGAACCCCTGTGCTGGTTCCTATTGCGACCGTGCGGCCCGCGAGGACGGGGGTGCTGCGGAGACGCGGGACGTGCAGAAACGCACTGCTTATCGTTTGTACGACCGTGATGCGTATAGTTTTTTGCCGTTATCGCATGAGACGCATGGTCGCTTGGGACGGCCTGCCATGAATCACTTGAATCGGCTGGCGGAGGTTGCGTCTCGCGATCGGTGTGGTGAACCGTGCTTTGTTTGTGACGAATGCTCTGCGCCGGTTGAGTGTGGCGTTGTGCAAGGGGAATGCTCTTGTGCTCCGTGCGGGGCTTCAATCTTTGGCTGGCATCACCGGCCGAGCTGTGGTACAACCTCGTGCCCGGCCTAGTGCCATGACTGCGTGAGTGGATTTGCGTGTGTATTCCTGGCAACGGCTCGCTGCCCGGCCTCTGTCCTTTGTAACTACATACATATCTGTGGTAGGGTGAACCGTGCTTTGTTTGTGACGAATGCTCTGCGCCGGTTGAGTGTGGCGTTGTGCAAGGGGAATGCTCTTGTGCTCCGTGCGGGGCTTCAATCTTTGGCTGGCATCACCGGCCGAGCTGTGGTACAACCTCGTGCCCGGCCTAGTGCCATGACTGCGTGAGTGGATTTGCGTGTGTATTCCTGGCAACGGCTCGCTGCCCGGCCTCTGTCCTTTGTAACTACATACATATCTGTGGTAGGGTGAACCGTGCTTTGTTTGTGACGAATGCTCTGCGCCGGTTGAGTGTGGCGTTGTGCAAGGGGAATGCTCTTGTGCTCCATGCGGGGCTTCAATGTTTGGCTGGCATCACCGGCCGAGCTGTGGTACGTACTCGTACCCGGCCTAGTGCCATGACTGCGTGAGTGGATTTGCGTGTGTATTCCTGGCAACGGCTCGCTGCCCGGCCTCTGTCCTTTGTAACTACATACATATATACTGGCGGGGCCTGGGGAGCAGGCCGCTGCCGAGCAAGCAACGACGCTGGAGCAGGTGTTCAGGGCAGTGGCCCAGGAGAAACTGGGGGACATCATGTTTATGCCGCCGGGTGACCCTTTGTGCATAGGCGATGTGTCGGTTGTGAACCCCTGTGCTGGTTCCTCTTGCGGCCGTGCGGCCCTAGAGGACGGGGATGCTGCGGAGACGCGGGCCGTGCAGAAACGCACTGCTTATCGTTTGTACGACCCTGATGCGTATAGTTTTGTGCCGTTATCGCATGAGACGCATGGTCGCTTGGGACGGCCTGCCATGAATCACTTGAATCGGCTGGCGGAGGTTGCGTCTCGGTGTGGTAAGGTGAACCGTGCTTTGTTTGTGACGAACGATCTGCGCCGGTTGAGTGTGGCGTTGTGGAAGGGAAATGTCCTTGTGCTCTGTGCGGGGCTTCAACCTTTGGCTGGCATCACCGTTCGAGCTGTGGTACAACCTCGTGCCCGGCCTAGTGCCATGACTGCGTGAGTGGATTTGCGTGTGTATTCATGGCAACGGCTCGCTGCCCGGCCTCTGTCCTTTGTAACTACATAAATACACCCGGTGTGAATTCCGAGCAATGGCTCGATGCCCGGCCTCTGTCCTTTGTAACTACATACACCCGGTGCCCGAACCACCGCAGCTGGGTTTAAGACTGTACAACACATAGTTTAGATCTCCAGATGGGATCCCATCCGGGTGGCCAGGCACGCCCAGGCACGCACCCACCAGACTGGATCATCAGATCGCTGCTATTGACGCGATGCCGGCAAACTAAACCAATAATCAGCCCTGATTGCAGGTTTTGGTGCTCTGCCATACAATAGCCTGACCCCTTGTACCCTTTTCGCCTCACAGGTGAGCTGTACATGCATGCATGCAGCGAGCCCTTGGTGCATGTTCACTCGGACTCCATCATGACTCATGATGCATCTCCAAGCCACCTTAGCTACAGCTGCATCCAAGCTTGCCGGAAAAGCTCTCACGCATTGGCCCCGCCTGTGGCCCCGGGACACAGCTATCCTCGCAACGTACGAGGTCTGGGCTGATGTAGCTACAAGTAGCTACTTCTTTAAAGTCCTGGTAGGTGCAGATTATAAGCAACACCATAAGAATACGGTCAGATTGCGATTCTAGAGCTGGTTTCGCTTAGGGAGCTGTGCGCTGCCCTCCGCCCGCGCACGTGCGTACGCCACCGTGGCTGCTCGCACACGCCGGCGCGTGAGCGCATGAGGCGCGATGACCGCCACCGCACGCCTATGACGGAGCACTCCGATACCCACTGGAGACCCGTCACGGCCGCTCAGCCTGGATGAGCCTAGGGGGCCTGCCATGGTGTACCGCCGGCCCGGCAGCAAGCTGCACGCAGCCGCGGCGGACGAACTGCAGGGTGCGGTTGACGACGCAGTGACAGTGGCTGCTGCTAACAGATCTAGACGAAGCTTTCCACAGGGATCGGAGACATAGCGTCCCGCATGCGACCGTCCCACCGACGTTAACGCACGTGCACCGAGAGATATGATTGTGTTGTCGTTGGATAGACCCGCTCATTCGTCTGTCACACGTGCGCGGGTCTCAGATGTCATTACAACAGAAGATGGTGGTACTGCTGCTAGGCTAGCAGTGCTAGCAGAAGGATGTGTATACAATGTTATATATTACAAAAGAGTGAACGGGAGAAGACCAACACCAAAACCGAATCTCATCTGAATCAACAGCAACATATACTCGTTTTGCTACATACACATTCAGATACTTACTACATGAACATAAAGTACTTTATATTGTACATCCATATGGGCTGGAGCATGCAAACTTTGTGTTGAACACAATGCATGTGTTCCAGAAGAGTGAACACAACACAAAGGTGGTTTTGGTGCTTGTCTTCTCCCATTCACTCTTTTGTAAAATACAAAGGCGGAGAAGGAAGTCGTGCACGATACCCGTTTGTGCAGGCTCCGCATACTATCCGCATAGTATGCCTGCACCTTGATCATCCGTACCATGCGGCAATCTATAGCAATCTATAGCAATCTATCATCCGTACCATGCGGCAATCTATATATCTGACTACAGGAAACTCGGCTGGTCTCAGAGGACGAAAGAGCCAGATTCCAGATGCCACTTTGGCGACTTTGGTGGGGGCAACTGGGGCATATTTGGCTAGGTTTGGGGCTGATGTTGGAAAGGCTTAGCATTTGGAAATAGCTGGTATAGAGTGCTTGAAAGGTTGTTTTCCATGCCGCCGTCGGCAATCGATTGTACAATAATTGAGCTATTGATATGTTGGAAATTGCGTCGCAGTCGCAACGCGATGGCGATCTCATGCAAATTGCCCTATTTGCAAAATGCAGCGTAGAGCTGTTTCAGCACGTACATGTTGGCTTCAATTGAACACCACGTCCGTGGATGTTGATGCAGAGATGTTGCAGATTATGATAGACTGCATCTTGGGGTGTTCGCGGACCTTGGAGCTCAAGCGAGACATTCTGTGACAACAGAGGCCGGCACAGTGGATGGTGCGCGCATGGGTTATACAGCTCCAAAATACGCTGGATTACAAGCGCGCCTTCGCATCTGTGTTCGCTCGTAAATAGTACACCGTATGTGATCTTCTACAGTCCGTGGTTGGCCAGGCGCGGGCTGTTTGGCGATGTTACAGTCCTTGCACACATGCCACTCCGAAGTGTGCCGATATTGCCCCTGTTGCCACAACAGACGGAATTTGCCGTACGTCCACGAGCAGATTCATCTGAATTAGGACCAGTTCGAGAATTTAGATGGCAGATTCTGCCTGTTTTGTGAAAAGGGCCGATTCTGTATGCTGGCGGGAGGCCATGCGTCCCAGGCTGAACGCACGGTAGATCAGTGGATGTGCAGCAGTAATTGTTCGATGGTTGATCGTTTTGATGTTACATACATGGTTACAGAGGTACAGCTTCACTGCACTCTGCTCCCTCCAGCCCACGAGTCCCGAGGGATTCCTCACAACCCACAAGGCAAGTACAGTGCGAAGCAATGGCTAAGTGCCACAAGGAAGGGGTTGGAAGAACTTTAGAGTCTACTGCTCGAACGAAGCTGCCACCGGTGAGTCTCTGTACGCTTGCTAGCCATCCTCACTTCTGTGGGGGAGCTCTGCGCCGTGATGATCTCTGCAAGGAACCAGTACCTGTCACACACAGTTTGCATGTGTGAGTATGCTAAACGTAGTATTTTACTGTGAATTGTCACCAAAGTGTCAGTCCAACTTCATGCTGTGCAGTGTTGCCGGTACTATAGGCCACAAGTATAGGCTGCAAATATGGATCCACAATCGTACGTATTGCATTAATTCCGAATTCCGGAATTCCGTCGCAGACTGCTGATGTGCATATGAACGAGTGCTTTGAGCTGACTATACGGTATCATACCTTTGGCACAGGCCGCTGACTGCACTTGGACGGTTGAGTGGTTGCTGCTGGTCGCTTTTTTGCTCGAGCACTACTCTGAGCTCCTTGCATCTGGTTCTCTTTGCTGGCAACGGATTGCAAAACACCCTGCACATAAAAGGACACCAGTACAATGCGCGATCAGATACAATATTCATTGTTGCCATACATTTCCCTGCCGCAGCTCTGCTCTCCAGCACGTGCATTCCTGTTGGCTCGAAAATGTTCGCAATCTGTCACAGGACTAGCTTTGACCATTACTCGGCACCAGACGTGTCAGAGATACAGGTTGATGTCACACACCTGGCCCCCGTCTTGATCCTCGGTCACCTGCTTCTATGTTGTGTACAGATGCTGTCCGGTCGCAAGCTTTCTCTGAGCTGCATTCAATGGTTTTGTCCCAATGGCCGTGGATGCAGGCGGTCAGGAAAATGCTAATGGGGCCATTCAACTCTGTGAATCATCAGGCCCCACCCGCAGACTGCCTGGCGGAATGCACAGCAATCAAGCCCTGTAGACTCTAAAGCAAACTGTGCTGTTTGCATCCAAAGGACAGGATTGTTGCGCAGCTGTGGCCCGTGCGGCGGGGGTGTCAGAGCGGTGTATGGGTGCTATGCTGCACCCCCGGGTGGCAGCCAAGCCTACTGAGAGCGCAATCAGGCCCAACCACACAGATCGCCTGATTTATCTCTGAAAATTTTACAGACAACAGATCACCCACTGCCTTATGTCTCCACAAACTCTCGCCGGTACAAGACTCCGTACCAGCCCGGTGGCATATCAGACTCTCTACAGTCGCCCGGTCCACGGCGGCGTTCGAAAACTAATCCAGCACCATCTTGCTATCATGGATCTGAGATCTGGCCAGCGAACCCACCACAGGCTGCGCGATAATGGTTGTTCTCAGGGCAGTCAACCCGCCATTCCGGCCCGCACAGTGCACCATATGACCTGTGCGAGCATCATGAGACTCACAAAAACGCCCTCTACTCAACTATGCCATCCACGCCTGCTCTCGTGCACTACAGATGCCTGTCGTTCTGGGCGTCGCTCTCCCATGCATACGTGCACATGCACATCGTGCGTGCTGGTGCGCCGCTTGTGCAAGCTTAGCCCACCTTGGATGCTACTTACAGTGTCGTCTACAGCGAATGGCCCCGTTAGCGATTTTCTGACCGCAGGTAGCGGATCTGGCAGCACTGTTTGGGTCAGTGCACATGTTGCCACACGCACGCTGTCCTCACCCACATGTGCACGGCTTGCAATGTCCTCCTGTGTACATTCTTACTAATATGCTATCCATTTCTCAAATGCATACGCTAGCAGCTTAGCAGAGCTAGCACCACACCCGAGTCAATGATGGCGTCGTCATCACTCTTGCATCAATTGTCGTCCTGGGTGTGGTCTGAGCAGGTGGTCCTGTATAATGGGCTGCTGCTGGTTGCATGCAAGCATCCACAATGTCCGGGCACCATGTCAGATCGACCTGATTTGCGGCTGGTGTCTGCCGGGCGGTGCGTGGTTTTGCCTGTCTGAGGCAGCATGTTCACGTGAGGGGCCATCGGCCACTGGCATCCTATGGGCTGGCCTTGGCATGGTGGCCACATGTGCTGCTGCGGAAATGCCGATACGGGGGCCCCAACTGCCGGAGAACCTCCGGTCCAACTGAACGCATGAGAACCTGGCTCAGAGATAGATTGCCAGCGGCTTCCAGCACTGCCTATGCTGGACCTGTGACAGTCTAGCCGGCTTGTGGACGGCCTTCGCTGGCTTCATGCACACGCATGGGGGGCGGCCCGGCATGTGTCCTAGGGAATCCTTCCTGTGCAAACTCGGCTAGCACCTCCGCGCGCACCCTTGCTCTCATCTGCTCTGCAGTCTCTTGGAGGATCATATTCGGGGGTTGGGTCTGCACGTGAATTCCGTAGCTGTCGTTTGTGCCTGTTGTAGCGGACTGTGTTGCTCGGACATTTGCCTCGGAAAGCTCATGAGGTCGATCTCCTGTCACCAGTTCATCAGTTGGCTGAAGCTGGTGTGCGCTAGTCACTGGCAGCAAGCCGGCCAAGCCTGAGTTGAAGCACTGCTCGCCGCCTGCCACGATGTCAGGAAAAAATTCTTCTGGTGTCACATGCACGTCAACCGCCCGGAGCACATGTACCTTGGCAAGTAACAGGCTCCCAGTCGTCCATGCCATCGATGTCGATGCTTCCCATTGCCTGTACGATGATATGCAATTGAGTCTTGGCTTGTGTTGTACAGGCGGTGTAGCAATCATGCTTTCATGACCTGGGCATCACTCATGAGTGCTCATTCATTTGATCATACAGATTGCACTCACAGTTGTCATCATGAATATGGCTTCAGCATCACATGTGCACATACTGCCTACACATTGTTCGAAGCATACCTCGTTTGCAGATGATGTCTTCGCGGATGTGCTCTGGCCTGGGCTGATGTCAAGACGCTGGTTAGTCTCACCGAGTGTGCACAGGGGTTAATGCGCGTGCCTGAGCTGGTAAGCATGCTGATTGTGCGTGATGACGTGGAGGGGAGCGTACCTTGCCGCCGCGTTATGTCGCGTGGCAGAAATGAAAGTAAAAATCGAACCGGTGACCTCATGAGTACACACGACATGCTCTACCACCGGGGCTCACCTGAAGCAACGAGTCCTTTGTTAGATGACTCCTCACTTGATTATGTCATCTATATTCTTGGATCCCCAGATATGGATATCCCACAACAGCTGATCCATTGAGGCATGGCGTCCTTGAAATGCTTGTCCCATCGAGGGTGAATCTCCACCTCGTGAACTCGCCGCACCTTTTCGTCAGGTGCAATCAGTTCCTTGTGATCATCGCTGTTCACACAGGCAAGGAACGCCAATTGTCTCTCAGACACTTCGGCGCCGATCAGCTCTGTAGGGTCTTCTACCAGCTGCCATGCATACTCTGCCCATACAGTCTGTGCACAGGTCAAGTCGGAGTCGAATGCAATGGACAAAGCTGGAGGGGAGTTCTTAGACCAGTTGGCTATTCCTTGATTCGTCAAAGCCGGTGCCTTCATACCCTCGTCCGCCTTTTCTTGATCATAGTGAGGGCGATGGCAGTCTCCTTGGGGTGCCTTCACATCTTCCAATGCTGTCCCGGTCAGCCCTTGCTCAAATGCTATGCTGCTCATTTCGCCTTTAATCGTCTTGAGCCAGTGTTGTGGGATATCCATATCTGGGGATCCAAGAATATAGATGACATAATCAAGACAAGAGTCATCTAACAAAGGACTCGTTGCTTCAGGTGAGCCCTAGTGGTAGAGCATGTAGTGTCTACTCATGAGGTCACCGGTTTAATTCTTACTTTCATTTCTGCCGCGCGACTTTACGCGATGGCAAGGTACGCTCCCCTCCACGTCGTCATGCACAGTCAGCATGCTTACCAGCTCAGGCACGCGCATTAACCCCTGTGCACACTCGATGAGACTAACACGCATCTTGACAACTGGCCCGACACATGGCAAATCCATCAAAGGAACACATGGATGCAGCAAAGCAAGTCCTACGATACCTGGCGGGATCCACGGACCTAGGACGTATGTTCAAAAGAGACGCACCAAGCGAAGTTATTGGGTACTGCGACGCTGACTATGCGGGTGACATTGATAAGCGGAAATCAACATCAGGATATGTGTTCATCGTTTCTGGAGGAGCTGTCTCATGGAGCTCTAAATTACAGTCTACGGTCGCCATGTCCACATGCGAGTCGGAATTCATGTCAGCAGCGCATGCAGCCAAGGAAGCGCTATGGCTGAGAGATATTAAGGGTGATCTCAAGGGCAGAGTGGAACCAGTGACCATATTCGGAGATAATCAGGGGGCACTAAAGCTGGTACACCACCCATACTCGCACCAACGGACAAAGCATATAGATGTTGCCCACAGGTTCGTGCAAGACCGAGTGGAACGAGGGGAGCGAAAGTGTGACTATGTGCCCACCGACAAAATGGTGGCAGACTGTCTCACGAAGGCTGTTCCACTACAGAAGCTCCAAGAAAATCGGAAGGACATGGGGTTAACAAATCGACCGACCTGATACACTGCCCTCCAAGGGGAGTGTTGTGATGTGTCATGGTCACCATGTACCGGGAGCATGCATGGGTGACAATGCCATGCATTATGTCAGGCAGTGTACTGGGACGCGTAGTTATGATATCATGGTACCACGGGTGACGCCCATAAAGCAGACTTGCCGTGGGTGCACTGGCATCACTTTCAGATTGTTTTGTCATCAAGTAATCCTTGCTTCAAGGAAGCTGTAACAAGTACAGCTCCAAGCTCGTATCACAACAAGGACCCATACACATGTGTGACAAGGACAAAGCAAGCAAGGCAGGTAGCACCGATCATGTTTACATGTGTGTGTTGTGACCTTATCCCCTGTACCACAGCGCAGTCCAAGATCGGCGAATGTAATTCGCCATGTCCGCATCCTGCCACGCGTACATGCACTGCAGCATGAACCCATGCATGGATATTTCTGTATTTTGGCGCCCTAGAGGCCGATCACGATGGCGGTGTGGGTGGAATTCCGGGATCTGTGTTCCACGCGTTTCTGTGTTGTTCAACAATGTTACAGAAGATTTGGTGGTTGCACGTCGCCACTCTCGTGTGTGGTGTATGCTGTGCAATATGAATGCATGCAACGCAGGCACCCAGGTCAATGAAGTCGCCGACCTCGTCAAACCCACAGGCGCTGTTGTTCTCAGCGTGCAGCGGCGCATTGACTTATGAGGGCATGCCTGCTCTGGTATGGATCAGCCATGCCGGTACACTGGTGCGCCGTTCGTTGCGTCGGGCGAATGGCAGCTGTCAATTTGTGGCGTGGAATGGCACAGTGACCTCAGGTAGCTGCCAAAACTCTCCGCTTTAGTCTCAGGGCAACTAATTACTGCGAGCCCAAAGGCAATTCGTTACTGTAGAGGGTTGTGAGGATCATCACCATCCTCCATCGACTCCGTTCGCCGCGCCCATTCTGAGTACTCTGATCGCTACGCATCTCTACAGCGGGAGGCGTCAACACGGCAGAGTAATAGTTTCGATGTTACCAGGCTGATTTTGTCCCACGTTACGTGGTGTGGAACGTGTAATGAGCGTCACCGCATACCCCTCGGAGCACCGACGTGCTTACCATGGTGGGTTCTACACAGGAGCTCCGAATCCGGCCACGCACACCCACGCTGCAGATGGTAGATGCCCTCGTTTATATCACATCAGCAGGGTATACGTATGTGCTCTCCCCGCGGTCTGTGCACATCAACGGTGCGGCAGGTCATCGCTGGCTTGAACTCCGCCCGCTCGCTCTGTTGCACGTGAGTGAACCCACGCTCCACCTGAAGTTGTGAGGACCTTGTGTTTCTCTGGAGAGTTCACAGGGAGCAGCAGGCGCGCAGTTGGTGGTTCCAGACGCACGCCTGCTGCTGGCGCCGCGGGGTTCTGGCAGGCCCAGCGGCAGTTGCGTCGCCAGCGTTACTGCACGTTGAACAGTACGAATCAAGCCCTTTGAGAGCCATGAAGCTATCGCCCTGGGACCTGGGGGTGGTGGTGCCAAGGGGTTTCAGGGGGACTGCACGGTCAGTGGTGCCTGCCGCTGGCCGCTGGGCAGTGCTGGGTCATTGGGCCCGATCACATAGAGCAATTCCGAATATTCAGATCCAGTGTTGGGCTGGCTGTCCTGGAAATGCTGCAAAGCAACCCAACACTGCTGCTGGGTCACCCTGCGACGGTAGCCCCGCTCCGGGAGCCCCCGCTCCGGGGCTAGGGTACACATTACAAAGGGCTCTGACTCAGCTGAGATGGCAAGGCTTCTGTGCCTTACAAGCACACAGTTGGGGGAGGCAGGTAGCACCTCCGGGAGTGCCACCAATGCCACCAATGCGACCAATGCCACCAATGCCACCAATGCCATCAATGGCGCACCGGTGCCGGTGCGGCATAGATGGTGGTACCACCATGCTGCCGTCAGCGGAAACAGGCACAACTGGCAATCACATCCGCGTTCCTTGCGTGCAGCAGGATCACCACACAACCCACACCCAAGATCACCACGGACCGCCACACACCCCAACCAACGAGCGTATGCACGCACACCCCCGGCACACCCCCGGCCGTGGTCGGGTTTGGCGTAGGGTTTCCTTTGTGTTTGGGGGCTTTGGTGTGCACAAGCATGCTTGTGCGGTTGCCCGCCGGCCGCACCAACTTTGTCGTTGTGACACAAACACACCCCCACCCGAAAGCCCCGAGAACCGGCAGGCGTGTGCCACACACACTCACAAAACGGTGTTGGCGGTTGTGTTGTTGTGTGGGCCATGGGGTCTGTGTGTGCGTGTGTGGGTGTGTGGGTGTGTGCTTGGCGGTCTGCGGATCTGTGTCATTTGCTGCGCGCGTGATGGGTTTTCTAGACGTGGTGGGTGCTGCGTGCGTGGGTGTCTGGGTGTGTGCTTGCTCTGCTTGCTTCTTTCGCGGTGTTGGCCGCCTTGCTGCCTTTGTCCTTGTAACACACACTCACAAAACGACCACGTTGCCTCGGACGCGGCTGAGGTGGTCCAGCCGGAACGTCGTGCTGCTGTTGCCCCCACACCACGCCGCGCAGCCTCCGCCCCCACACGTAAACCCGTCCCAGCTTCACCACTCGTGTGCACAAACAGGTCCACCCCTGTGCAGCTCCCCGACCCAGCAACACCGCCACCCCCCGTGCGCGGACCGGCAGGACCTGTACGTAACTTCCAAATGCCTGTGGCGGCCTCACCCCCCTCTTTCCCCACCGCCGCACTGCGGTGCGTGCTCAACGAAAGACACTGTGTTGGCAACAGTGTCTGTGAGCATTGGAAGTCGGTTGCAGAGCCGGGGCGCCATGCATGATAGTGAGGATGGCGATGGAGAAGCAAGCCCAGATACCTGGATCTAGTATAGTCCTGTTCTGAATGATTCACAGGCCCACCGCTGCGGAGAAAATGCATCTGGCGCTGAAAGAAACGGCTGGAACGGACAGCATGTCAGCCGCACAGACAGGGTCGCAGGTGACATCATGCGCGGACAGTACCCCGGGACCTGTTTGATGATGTATGAGATTTCGCACATGAGAAGGTGGTGCCCTGGAAGTGCACTTCCACGTGGGCGCCGGCGCCGTCGAGCAGCAGCACGGCCTGCTCCAGCAGCTGATGGCACCGCCCGAGACAACAGAGCCGCAGGGGGATGCCCGGGAGACGAGGAACGTGGAGCCATCGCGGGGGCCGTGCTTCGGGGTGAGCCAGCTGCTGTGCAGGTCGAGCCTGCTGGCTCCTGCTGCTAGCTCTGCCAGGAGCTCGTCCAGAGAGGCCACAGACGCCTGCAGCTGACATTGGACACCTTGACGGGAGATCGTCCACTGAGGATTGAATGTTCCTTTGCTGCATGCATGGTGTGCACTATTGTGAGGTGCTATTTGTTGCACTGGAATTTCAGCAGCATGTGCGGCACCGCACGTGTGGTCAATTACATTGGGGGTAGGGGTGACAGCAGGGTGCACGCCGATAGCGGTTACCTGGACTCGGTGGGACGATGACACCGTGAAATCCGCAACCCTGCACAGCTCCAGCGTCACCGCCGCTCGTGCGCCATTGACAGAGGCCCCCGTGCCCGAGGCGGTCATGGAAACCCCCTCTAGCCGCACCGCCACCTCGGCGGGGCCCTCGTTCATCACGACAATACCAGTGGACACCTCCTTCACAACACATGCCACCATCAATACGGTGGTGCCCTCCTGCTCTGGCGCTGCCGCGGCCACGCCCTCAACCCTGAGCTCTGCATCGCAGCCGAAGAATGTCACGCCCCGACCCTGTGCCCCCCCCCCCCCCTCCCCTGCTTGTCTGTCCGGCAATCACGCACGACGGCCCCGATCGTGCATGCGCCGACCTTGCCTCCGCGAACTTCACACCGCGAGCCCAGGATCATGTACGCTGCCCCGGCCTCACGCTCGTCTGACACCCACTGATCAATCCCTGAGGCCGTCGGCAGCATCCTGGTGTCGTGGACAATCACGTCCGCCGCAACAACCCCACTCTGCCGCACCGACAACCCCTGCGGCCCCCTGATGACACGGCAGCGCAGCAGCCGCAGCAGCGAGCCGCTGTCGCCGCATACCACCGTTCCCACCGCCTGCTCAACACCGCGCAGCTGCTGTGGTACGAGGGTCGCCGAGAGCCTCGAGTCCGCAAACGCCACAACCGCCCCATCCGCCGCAGTGCATGCCGCGCGGCCACCGTCGAGGTTGCAGCGCGCGGCGCGCTGCACGCACCCCCGGCCACTTGCGCGCGCACCACGTTTGTCGCTGGTTGCGGCACAGCTGACACATGTCACCATGCATGCAGGCCAGGGTGCACTGCGTCAAGGCCACCCGGCCGTTCTCACGCGCACAGACCCCGACGACCCAACTGTCCACCCAACATCGCTCCATCTGCACCTTTCCTACGTGCTTGGGAATGAGGCTCTCTGCAGATACGGCTGCTTGCGGGCCTGTCTCCAAAGGCAGGTTCATCAAAGTGGTGCGCAGAAGGACGCGCGCCCAACACTTCACTTGCACGCCAATGCCGCAGTCTTGCATCGCCGTGCCATGCACCTCTATCGCCACCTGCTCATGTGTTGCCATGCATGCAGCTCCGAAGCCCTTGATCGTGCAGCGCCGCAGCGCCACGGCGTCGCTGTGTATGTGCACGCAGGCGGCGGCCTGCCCGCGGTGGCCGCCGCGGAGGTGCGTTGCAGCGAGGGTCACGCAGCTGCCAGCTCCGGTGATGGCAGCGCCGGTGAGCGCGCGGTCAACCGCACTTGTGGCCACGGCAACCAACGCCCCACCCTCGGTGATAACGGCCCCCGGGCACTCGGTGAACGTGCAGGAGGTGAGGGTGGCGGTGGTGGCGAGGCCGGAGGCGGTGAGGGCAGGGTTGGCACGGTGGAAGGTGCAGGAGCGAAGCGTGAGCGCCGCGCCGTGCACAGCGCACAGCTGGCAGTTGTTAAAGGTGCAGCCGTTGAAGGAGCCGGAGTAGGTGGGGCCGGCGCAGACGACGGCAGCACCTGCATGCGTGGCCGGGCATTGGCATCCTACTGCAAAGCCAAGTATAGCTGATCGCATAAATATACGCCCATCGTACCATCAGCCGGCCACAGTTGACCGCCTACTTGCAGCATGAGACGGGGGACGCCGCGGCTCCCACGCATGCGCACACTGGCGGTGAGACGTCGTATGTCAGGCACGCGGAAGACATGGCAGGATGCCTGCAGAGAGGGCTACAGGCGGAGCACTTACTTGATGCGGGATGATCCGCACCTGAGAAGGTGGTGCTCTGGAAGTGGGCGCCGGCGCCGTCGAGCAGCAGCACGGCCTGCTCCGGCAACTCGATGGTGCCACATGAGACTAAGGCGCCGCATCGGGAGGCCCTGAAGAAGAGGAAGGAGGAGTCATCGCGGGGGCCGTGCTTTGGGGCGAGCCTGCTGCTGTGCAGGTCTACCCTGCTGGCCCATGCAAATAGGTCCGCCAGGAGCTTGCCCAGAGTGGTCACAAGCGCCTGCAGGAAACGACTGGCAGCATGACATCGATGGGAGTCCTAAACTCTGCACAGTCACACATTTCACAGCCTTTGACGCATTTCTGGTGCGTAGTAAGATTCTGTTTGCTGCAACGAGATCAAGCGGTGTGTGCAGTGAGCCACGTGGCTGTTCAGGCAGCCGCGAAGCTGCCTGGAGATCAGAGTTATCACTGAATGCGTTGCCTTGGCCTCGGCGGGACAGTGGCGTGGGTGTGGGATACTGCGGAGTGCAGTACTTGCATGTGTGTGGACAGCACCGCGGACAACATCGCGATGTTCACGTGAATGAGTTGAAGAGGACTCTTCAACTGGCATGAGTGGAACCTCTGAATGCCATGATTCCCCCGGAAGGAGCTGCCGAGTCTAAACAGACCAATAGCAGTGGACGGAGGCGGGTGAACGCAACAATCCTCAGCTAACCAGCTTATTTGGGGAGCTTAATCTCTGCGTCGTAAAGGGCACCTCAGATCCATGCGATGAGAATGGCCCAAATTTGCCTTTAAAAGGCATTGCTCTCTCTTGTGGACTCGGCACCATGGCAACACCGACGGCGTCAACGCACCCAACTGTACATCCTACGCCGGAACTTTCGAGTGTGTATCCGTTGTAATCCGTCCCATGTCAACTGGTGGCTTGGGCACCGGCTCACCGGATCGAGGCCGCGATTGCCGAGACCGCCCGGAACAGGGTGGGACAGCCGACACACTGAGCATGCTTGGAAGCCACTCTCAGAAGGCGTGGGCCAGCCAATGTGGCCGCAGATAATCAGGCGAATGCACAGAGCCGCGAAGGGCCCCAGCTCTCAACTGACATTGCGCTCTAATAGAAACGCAGACAAGTGCCATAACTGGCTGCACGTGTACGCCAGGCGAGGAGTCTCTCATCTGGAGTTTTATCGTCGAAGCGCGCCGACACGCTGACAATGTTTGGCATTGGGTGTGTTTGCGCTACAAGCCCAACGCAGTGAGCATGTGAACGCAGTCTGTCGGAGTGCAGTCCCTGAGACGCGGTCTATCAGCAGTAACCTAACCATCCTCATTGTGGCCGGTGTTGGTGCAGGGCAGCGTAGGCGCATACTCTCTTGCAGTAGCTTCGCGTCCACAAGCGCAAGTGCCCCGTACGCGTTGGTACTCCCATTATGGGAATCCCATAGCCACAGTGTCCCGGATGTGGTATGTCGAGAAAAGACGGTGGGGCCGCGCTGCAGCGCCTAATTTGGCATGTGAATACTTTGCTTTCTCAAGATAGGTCGGACGTCCAGTATCGGAATACGTTCTGTCCAGTAACGCTCCCGGATTGCCCGCATCATGCTCAGCATTGCCGGCATGAGTGCGATTTCGTTCTGTGATCAGATGTGAATGTGTAAAACACGCGTTCACAGTCGGAGAAAAGCCTCTTGTATGGCTCCAGCGTGCTCTGTTTTAGAGGGCTCTGGGTTTGAGCCTGGTCTTGTCTGCGCGGTTCCCAGTCTTCTGTTCCTAGCCGATCATGGACGCTATCACAGCAACCTGTACCAGCTGCAAGGATGCTGCAACATTTCGACGTAAACTTGTTCCTCCTGCCACCTGTCCGCGCTTTCGCGGCCTTCGTGGCGAGTTCTCGACGGTCAATGCTCGGCTAGCAGTGAGCCGACACAACTGGATCTCCCAGCTTCTCACCGCGATAAGAAGTTTCGAGAAACATTCGAGAAGGTAGTACTACCAAGCATGGTTCCATAAGTGATGTCTGAGCCTATGCAGCTTTGACGCGCCGAGGCAGCGTGAGGTGAAGTGGCATGAGGGGGTCATGCACTCCCGCTAAAGGGTGGGGCCAGTAAGGGCGCGCAAAATCGACGGCGATTTTTGACTGATTGGGCAAGCTTTTGACTATTGTTTACGTCCAATGCACAATCTGGGAGGTCTAACTCGTTCGATTGGGGAAATCGGCCCATATTCGCCGATCAGGCTTCTTGGGTTGGGGAGAATCGCCGTTTGGGGAACGCGGCTCCCCAATCCTCCCGGATCCTTCCCAATCGCACAGCCGCTTGCCCAATCCTTCCCAAACCATATCTGTGTAGGCTATAATTGCATTTAGGAGCCCCTGGGGGGTCGCGCCTGTTTCTATGGCCCAGCCAGGTGCTCTTGTGGTGACGTTTTAGTATGAAGTCTGACCATCATGCCACTACGTCCCGGAACTCAATGTGTACACACCTTTGTGATACCTATTTAAGGCATGAAATATGTACCTCAGTTCAACAGACATTCTCTCCCGTTGGAGCACGTATCAGCTGACATACAGCTGTGCATGATTTGTTGTCATTCACCATCGCAGCACTCTGCTCATCCAGGTCAGATCTAGAGCTCTTCAATCAATTTCATTCACTTGTATTTAGAGCTATGAGTAACAATTCTGCGGACCGTATGATCGCAAAGTAGCATCACTATCACTGCCAATGAGCAGCCTCGATGGCAACCATATACCATATCCGGCTGCATTAAGATACGATGCTGCCTTTCGACATTGTCTGATATAAAAGGAAGATTCATCCGCGCCATATGCACGTGTTGGGTGCTTGTAATCGAAGGTGTCACATCCGTTGAGCTGATGCCTCTTTGATAAGGCAGCTGCAACGCATTGTAGCCCAGTGTGGATGTGCGCTGGTGTGGATTCGTGGCTGACTGAAGCGGGTCAGCAGATTATTCAACCAGCTGTCTCCTCGGTGTCATGTGGACATCGATTGAAAAGAAAAGACTGTGGTTGCAATGTGAAGGCCTCCATGCAGCTGCAGAGCTGGAAATAGTTCGCAGATCGTGCAGCTTTAGAATCAATGCTTACTCCACTGAATTCTTGGACTGCCCTGTGTAGTCTCATCGCTGTATAGTGGGAGGTGGTGAGTAGGCTTGGCGAGTCTCTTGCAACATGTGCATTTTCAGTACATGCACCATGTGTGTCCAGTCTTTCGCAAGGAGGCTACATGAATGAAGCATATTTCAGCTGATATGTCTCCGGCGTATCCGTGGAATGATTTTATGTGTCGCAGTTGTGTCGCGTTGCGAATGATCACCGCATTCTGCTCTCACCGATGCGCAATTCACCAACCCAGTTTGCCAGCAGGCGCTACTATCGGGCAAAACTGAAATAGGTTACCGCATGGTCCTATCGCAGATTAATCTGGCATGACCATTGCTGGTGCATGCGCGCGCAGGGGCTTGGCATCTCACGGGATCACGTTGGTAACCTTTGTATGCCATACGCACATACATTCAGTACACTATAATTTATACAATTGACGGCCAGATAATCGCTAGCCGGCGATGGTCAGACAGGCTCACGGCAGCCCAACGTCGTTACACATGGTGAGGTCACCCACACACACAACGAAAATGCACCGAGCACCAACAGAAGCAACAAAATCGTGTGCTGTATGTCATTTTTGATGCTCTCCGTGCACAGGACACGATGCCGCGCGATTGGGGAACAAATAAGCGCAATTGGGGAGAATCGCCCGTTCTCGCTGAAATGGGTCATCGCGTTGGGGAGGCTCCCCAACGCTGGGATCGACCTCCCAGAGTGCCCAAACAACATATACAATACTCAAATGCTTCCCCAATTTGGCAAATTCGCTGTCGTATTTGCGCGCCCTTACTGGCCCCACCCTTTAGCGGGAGTGCATGACCCCCTGTGGCATGCATCTTTCTCGACGTCCCTAGCATCTATGACGCCACCATGCTACAACGACCGTAGCATACACTACCAGCTTCACAGCAGTACCTCAATTGCCGGACGTATGCTTGTGTGCCCGCAGTTCAAATTGCCATTGCATTCTGGACACAGTGTGCTGACTTCGAAAGCGGTGTTTTTAATGCCCCACACAGCAACTCAGCCAGGACGCAACGGCGGAGACTGCAACTCGGTACGTTGCGGTCTCAGCATGTCCCCTACAAACAGAAAATCGGTCAGGTAATGGGTGTGTCAGCCATGCTTCGTGCCAAAGGCTCTTCTGCCACTCTGAGTCCCCGCTGTCCGGCTCAAGCGGATGTGTACAGTGTACACACAACAGCAAAACGGCACTGCGCTGGCAATGTCGAACACATCTGTGGCTCCAAGCTCTTCGCAACGCATGGCATAGTCTCAGAAAGCTTTGTCGGCACCATCAGCAGGTTGTTTTGACACTCTCAAAAGCTGGTGGAGCAGGCACAGACCGATGGTCCTCGGCCCCAATTAATCAGAACGATTTCGAACATTCAGATCTCACTTCTGGCGGGCACGTCTGGGTTAGCTGCAAGGCGAATGTGCCTAAAGGCGAATATTGACAAAAATAAGATGCCTAGGCCGAGACAACTTTGCATGTCTATGGCATGCACGTCCGCAACTCCTTGCCGACATAAGTTCCCCCCCCCCCCCCCCCCCCCCCCCCCCCCCCCCCCCCCCCACACAACTCTCCAGCCCCCCTCACACAGCTCCCATCTCTCTCAAGCTCTCTCGTTTTGTCCCGCAATACTATATATAGTGAGGCAGTGGATACTATATATAGTGAACCAGTGGATACTATATATAGTGAGCCAGTGGATACTATATATAGTGAGCCAGTGGATACTATATATAGTGAGCCAGTGGATACTATATATAGTGAGCCAGTGAGCCAGTGGATACTATATATAGTGAGCCAGTGGATACTATATATAGTGAGGCAGTGGATACTATATATAGTGAGCCAGTGGATACTATATATAGTGAGGCAGTGGTGCGGTGCAGACCTCCCGTCCTCTCAGTGCACCGTCACTGCATGCCTCGCGCAGGCACCATGCATGCCAACAACATGGAGCATCGATGCTGGGCATGATAACTACCCAGGAAGACCACCCTGACCATCTAGTACATCTCCCACCTGAAGTGCTGCAGATGCCTCAACTCACACAGTCAACACAGAAATCGCACTGGATTCATCAGTGACATATGGATATCCGCACTAACAAACAGGCGGAATCCTCCGCCCCATGGTATCTACGCAACCGGAGCCCGCACTCTGCATCACCTGTGCATGTCGATCATCAGTCGGCGTCGACCGCTGGAATTTCAGTTAACTGTTGCGGCAGATCTAGTCAGTCCAGCGTTTGGAGAAACATACATGACTACATAGTGGGCATGGCCTCATTGCTTTGAGATCGTATGTACCGGCCCATCCGGAACTGCCCTTTGAGTGGATTGCTTGACTGTGAATCTGGCAAGGTCGTCCGGCCTCACTGCATGCAGCCCCCACACCGCGCGGTGACTCAGCGCACCGTCCTCCCCCCTCACTGCGGCTGGATCCTCCTGCTGCGCATGCATTCAAGTTGGGGAGGACGGCCCGTCCCCGGGGGAAAACTTATCTGTACACCGGGTAAAGTCGCGTCTTCTCACATCAGGCAGCCCCCGCCCAGGCGTGCTATACACATGCGCAGCGGCTGCGGCTGGCTCCACCACCTCGACATGTACACCCTAGGCTATAGCTGGATCAAGTTTCCCGCCTCGCTCGAGCAAGAGAGCTCTCTTCAAGACATTCTCTGAAGTCGCCCGGCTCGCTGAACGTCTCTTGTTGGACGATCGATGCTGTGCGTCCGTCCTGTTCAGTGGAGACTCAATACTTTGTGGCAATTGCACAACGCGTCGCAATGATTCGGGTCAGATCCGTGACCCGCGTCTCTCTAGACTGCTTCTTATGTGCAACAACAACGTTAACGAATGCAGCGTTGAGCACACTGCCGGGCCGGGATGGCTGCCAGACAGCTTTATTTTTATATGTTCAGAGTAAGGCAAGCACGCAACTCACCCGTCATGATTGCAGTGCTATGCGCACATCACATGCATGCATGCAATATCAGACACAGGGTGCTTGTGGCTAGGGGTGCACCGCAGTGCTTGTTTGTTTGGACTCTCCTGCAATTCAGGAGGCGTCCAAGCAAACCAGCACTGCGCTGCTCCCCCAGCCACACCGAGGCCTTCAACGTCCCTTGTATTTCTGGCTTAGTGACAATTAATCTAGGAAGCATTGTGAGTTGATCAAAGTGTCTGGTACTGCCGCGGCAAGCATCCCGTTTGGGACAGGTGTGCTGCTCACGGCAAATGGCAAGCTCGGCAGGAACTTCGATATCGTGTGCAAGCACTGCAAGTGACATTTTTCGACCGCTAGCGCAGCATGTTGGGCTGCTCATCCAACTGGTCCCAAGGAAGCTGGGGCAGCAACATGCAACAAGATGCCTGCGTCTGTTCGTAGCCTGTTCTGTGGCGCACCACAGCAATTGGCAACATAGGACGTTGAGGCACACGCTTCGGTTGATCGGGCGCAGGCAGCGGCCACCCTGTCTTGCCACGCATGTCATTAGGTGTTGTAGGCAGTGTGTACGCACGTAGACTGCACAAGTCGCTGCTCAGCGCAGACGGGACGAAGTGGCTGGGGGCCTTCGTCTCCAAGATGACTTTACACTCAAACAAACATGTTTGCATCACAACGAGAAGAAACGCGTTCAATTCAAAAGTTCCGTATGTAACATAGCATTTCCATGTAACTCTGCCAACATTCACCGCACTCACAGTCAAGACAGCAAACATGCTTGCCGTGTCCCCAACCCCATGCTACCTACCGAAGCACCTCCTAGACAAGGCTCAGCACCCCAGCCGCGAGCAAGTCCTGGATCTCATTCTCAGGCAGCGCGTACTCCGTGCGATATATATGTGCAGCTTCCTCCCTCCTCCACGCCGCCGTCTCCTCCGGCATCGGCCCCGGCTCCACCACCTCCACCCCCTCGATCGACTCGTCGCCGTCGCTCTCCTCGTCCAGCATGCCCGACTCGCTGAACGTCTCTCGCTGGTACCATGACGATGCCAAGGCGTCGTCCTCCGGAGCGACAGTGCACCGCGTGAACACGCTCGGCTCGTGGATGTACGACACCTGGATCCCCTGCTCGCAGCGCGCCACGTGCACGTCCTCCGCAGTGAGGTGGCCATACTCGTGCACAACAATCCCATCCCCACGCATGTCCTCGACCGACACCCGCTCCATCGTCATGCGTGCGACGGCGCCCTCATGTTCACACCGCGCCCCGGCCACCGCCCCTCCGGACCCTTGCACCGCGTCCCACGCTGCGCGCTCCGCGACGTCCCCCTGCCTCCCGCACGCCCAGCACGCACCGCTGGGCCGGCTGCTCCTCCCGACAGCGACGCCATATTTGCCGTCTCTGAGGACAGCATCGCGCATGTGCATCGTGCATGCGCCCCCCAAGCTCAACATGTAGCTGAAGCGTCCGAGCATGCTCTCCTGCAGCGCCACGTGCGCGCGCCCGCCGCTGACACTGACACCCTTGCACGTCCCGAACAAGGTGGTCCTATCGACCCGAACCGCCACCTTTGCGAGGCCCTGGTTGTTCACGAGCACGCCCCTGGACACCTCCATCGCTGCACAGTCGACCATCGAGATGGCACTAGGCCCCCCTTCCGCTGACGCGGACCTCGACTCTACCCTGAGCACAGTGTCGCTGACGGAGAACGAAATGGCCTGAAACAGCGCGCCCGGGCCCCCCTGTGCGTTCGTCCGGCAGTCACGCACAACCGCCCCGAAGGTGCAAGCAGTGACGCTTCCGCCGCGCACTTCACACCGCGAGTTCAGGATCATGTACGCGGATCCGGTCTGCTGCTTGTCCGAGACCCACTCATCATGCATTGAGATGTTCGCCAGCTTCTTGATCTGCTGGACCACCACGGCGACTGCGGTGACGCGGCTGTCGCCGCACACCCGGACCCCTTCCGCCCCCCCGCTCACAGTGCTACGCAGCAGCCACAGCACTGCGCCCCTCTCCCCGGATATCACCGCCCTGGCCATCAGCGTGCTACTCCCGGCCCCTATCCCGACCACCGCAACCCTGGAATCCGCCAACACCACACGAGCCCTGTCCTCTGCGGTGCATACTGCGCCGCCGCCGCCGCTGACATCGCAATGCGCGCCACGCATCACGCACCCGCGGCCAGATGCGCGAACAGACACCTCAAAACCCGCCACGGCACAGCCAATGCACGTCACGACGCATGCGCGCCCCTGCGCGTCGATGGCGGCGTCGCGGCAGGCCAGGGTGCACTGCGCCATCGCCACCCGGCCGTCCTCGCGTGCGCAGACCCCGATACCCCACTGCTCCACTCGGCACTGCTCCATCTGCACCTTGGCGACCAGATTAGGGACAAAACCCAGCCCCACAGACAAAGCGGTGTGCGCAGCTGCTGCAGCAGGTCGTTCCAGCGCGGTCCTGCGCAGAAGCAGGCACCCTCGGGCCTGGGCACGCACGCCCTCGGCGCAATCCGAAATCGTCGTGTCATGCATCTCGATCGCCGCGCGCTGGTGCAGCGCCATGCATGCGGCGCCGAAGGATTCGATCGTGCAGCTCCGCAGCGCCGCGGTGCCACTGTGAACATGCATGCCGCAGACTCCCGGCCCCCTGCTGTGGCCGCCGCGGAGGTGGGTCGTGCTCAGGGTTACGTGGCTGCCGGCGCCGCTGACGGCGGCCCCGGCCATGGTGTGTTCGATGGAGCACTTTGCCAGGATGGCTGTTGCGCCGTCCTCGGTGATAGTGGCCCCTGGGCACTGTGTGAATGTGCAACCGATGAGGGAGGCGGTGGTGCCGGGGCCGGAGGCGGTGAGGGCAGGGTTCGCGCGGCGGAAGGTGCAGGAGCGCAGCGTAAGCGCCGCGCCGTGCGCAGCGTACAGCTGGCAGTTGCTGAAGGTGCAGCCGCGGAAGGAGCCGGAGTAGGTGGAGCCGGCGCAGACGACGGCAGCACCTGCATGCATGGGCGGGATTGGGTGTGCATGGCTGTGGCCGTCAGTGGTCAGTGTTGTGACTGCTCTAGCAATGGGTTTTCGCGCGTCACATGTTACTGGGCTTCCAAAGATGGACATTTCGGCAGCCACCTGTATACGACGTGGCACGCATCAGGGGGTAGGCGATATGAACCGCGATGCAGCGCTCGGAGCATTGTTTTGGTGCAGGAGAAAACTGCACCTGAGAAGGCGGTACCCTCGAAGTGGGCGCCGGCGCCGTCGAGCAGCAGCACGGCCTGCTCCGGCAGCTCGATGGTGCCGCCCGAGACAACGGAGCCGCAGGGGGAGGCCCGGAAGACGAGGAAGGTGGAGGCGTCACGGGGGCCGTGCTTTGGGGCGAGCCTGCTGCTGTGGAGGTCGAGCCTGCTGGCTCCTGCTGCTAGCTCCGCCAGGAGCTCGTCCAGAGTGGCCACAGGCGCCTGCAGCTCATGCCTACAAGTTTGACGAGGGTGTATGAGACCGCGCAATCGTGGCGTGCATCAAAATTTTCTGCATGTGTGGTCTGCAGCGTTGTGGTGTGAGCTTTGGGCAGCAAATCGATTGCAGCAGAGGAGGTGATATGCAGTGGACTCCGAGTGCACGCTGATGCTCTGTCGGACATGATGGGATAATGACATCACAATGGTTCACAACATCAGCGGGTGATGTCAAATACATGGCAATGCTGACTAGTAGGTGACGAGTGACTGTACTACAGTTGCTCTGCAGCCGACTGGTGTCACAACAAGCTCTGCCCGGACAGCTCAAGCTGCCGGAGGAGCTACTGAGTCGGCCGAAGCTCGCGGAAACGACAATAATTAGTAAAATAAACTTATACTGCTTTAGCTGGTGCCAAGGGTGTGTTTGTGAGCTGCAGCGGACGACCCAGATCTAAACCCGTGAAAAACATAACGCCCAGTGGCACAGGCACATGCTGCGGTTGCGGCACAGCTGCAACACTGGCTCTGTCACCACACCCATCTACGCTTCTTTCGCCGGAACTTGCGCGTGTTCCTCCGCTTCAGTCCGACCCAGGTCAGCCGCTTGCTTGGGCACCGGTTCAGCGGAGCGAGGTCCACAGCCAGGAAGTGAAAGTTTGATACGACAGCAATACCCCGTTACCGCCAGATACGTCGGTGGCATTGGCTTCCCAACATGGCTATCAGCGCCTCTCGTCCTGAGACCTTTACCAACGTGTAGACTGTCGCAACATGATTGCAAATGTCTTTTTTGAGTTTCAATGCGGCTCGCTGTCGCAAAGTTTGCGCTTTACCGTGCTTGTCTGGCATCGACGATATTCGTGCAGTATGGAACGCCGAACTATGAGTAGGTTGTTCAAGGAGGCATACTCTCCCGGCTCTTTCACAAATGCAAGTTATTATCATGTCGAGTAAACTGCAGCTTGTTCTGCGCCGAGGCGCTGTTTCTGATGTGGTATAGGGCCGCATTCTGCGCAGCACTGTACAGGTGCGTATTCCGCCCCGTTCTCTGTGCAATCCATGATTAGCGTGAAAATCGCTGATCTGACACGCGAAATTCCAAGAATATGTTATAACCCTTTGTATCCTGCCCCGAGTCGCGCTGTGCCTGAGGTCCTTGTTTGTATCTGTTGCTGGGGGTGCCTGCAGCGGTATGGGCAGTGTTTGCTACAACACCTGTCACGCACTCCATGCGAATCCGCAGCCGTGCACATGTGCTGATTTTCGGTGTGGGGATTGTATATCGTCAATGTGTGTTCGTTGCTCCGAGCCGGGTGCTGCCTGGCACTTCGAACTTCTGGTTGCTGACCGGTGGATGGACACCCTCGTAGCCACAGCATGTGGCTGCAGTCTCGTCGCATCCAGCGTTCCATCTGAACCTAGTCGTGCCAAAGCAACAAAATACACTGATAGAATCATATGGGAGATCGTTAATCTTTCGCTGGATATTTTTTATTGCTCGTGATGGCTGCATTCTGTCGTGCTCTGCAAAGAACAGTTTGCGATTATAGTCTGTATGAAATCGAGTCCGCACTTCGCCGGTGCTTGCCAAGCTAGGAGCTATTGGATGCGGCTATTGGATGCAACTTGACGAAGATCGTGCAAGCAGCAGCAAGCTTGAATTCTGGCAAGTCGCAGATGTTGTCCTACGCATCGCCCACGCCTTGCTCAAGGAAGGAAATCAGGACGGATGGACTCGAAGTTGCAGCCATACATGCAACATGCAGAACTTGGATCACGGAGCTCGGAGGCGTGCATCATGGAAACTCTGGAATGCAGTAAGTACGCATCTGAGAAGTTCGTTGGGATAAATTGGCCAGAGGCAGGGCGACCAAATTAAATGATCAGCAGACTCGTTAATTGAGCAGTCTGTGGGGCAAATGTCCCGAGTCCGAGCTTGGTGGTCTGTCAACTCAGGACAAATTCTCAGAGCACTCGATAAACGGCAGCACATTATGAAGACGACAATATTGGAATCCACGGAGCTGAAATTCAGATCAAGTCTTCGAGCATCACTGAAGGTTGCTCTCCGTGGCCTGAGCGATAGTCGACATGTAGAATTGATCGCCAACAATCGTGTCAGAAGCTTCAAATTGAGCATGAAATTGCTCTATGCGGGTCAGGCTTACACAATGGAAAAATGTATCAAGGTGATTCAACGGCCCTGAACTCTGTCAGCGTGTGGTTCTTTGTCAATTGACATCCAAGACATTGCAGCAGCTGCTTTCAACACGTGGTTCATCGACCAGAAGTATCTGGACTGGACCCAAGGAATTACAAGACAAGCTTCTGGTAGATACAACTGAGAAATGGCTGCGCAGAAACAATGCATCCGCGTCCTGATAAATTTCAAACCGTGTTTGCCCAATGACCTGAAGAGGCAGATACGTGAGCTGCGAGGAACAACGAACGGTACACCAGAGTTGCAGATACCACCAACAGAGTTTCAGATACCGCCAACCCATCCCGATGTACGCTCAGAGCTTCCAATCCAACCGATCCATGCTCTGTATCTCCAGCCAGATGTCCCTTGGGAGACTGTCTGCCCATCAGCGCATGCACAGGGTCAGTCCAATGCAGCCCCCTTCCAAAGGTTTGTAAAAGTCCAAATTGGTTTCAGGTTACCATGCGTGTGCCGAGGCGAGAACGGATATCGATGTGGTCTTTAGCCCACTGAAATGTATGTAAAGAAGCGAAGCTCGACCAGCCTCAGAGAGCGTACCAGCAGCAGGTGGCTGCAGCACAAGCAATACCGTTGCTGGTCACGCAGTGCCTGCAGCCATGTTGCAGCCCAACTCCCCCCGTTAGGCCCAGGTGTGTCCCCCACTGCTGCAGCCCCTGCCTGTGACTTGCCGGTGGTCAGCCTTCTCCACGATAACACTGCTGCAGAGGTCAGTGGTGCAGGTCGCTGCTCTTCAGCCCGCTGTGGTGCAAGCGGAGCCGGGCCAGCCAGAGAAAATGTACCAGCAGCAGCTGGCTGCAGCACAAGCGTCACAGCCCGTTCGGCCCAAGGTATGCTCCCCACTGCTGCTGCCCCTGCATGTGGACGCGCTCATGGTCAGCCAAGTCAAACACTAGACTGCTGCAGAGGAAATGGTCACCAGCCTCT
The DNA here is from genome assembly GCA_023078555.1 of Ulva prolifera. NCBI lineage: Eukaryota > Viridiplantae > Chlorophyta > Ulvophyceae > Ulvales > Ulvaceae > Ulva > Ulva prolifera. The sequence continues at coordinate 939,685 of CM041197.1, forward strand.
GCGTCTCAGCGAGGCGGTGCAGCTGCGGCGCAGGTACGCAACTCTGACGTGACTGCCACTGTGTACGATTTCCAGTGCTTGACAGTTGCTATACTCACCAGTTTGCCATGTAGGGCGCACAGAACATCAAGGGGAGATGGGCCACAAATGCTCAAGGTAAGAAGAGTTCAGCAAGGGTGAACAAAGACACCACAGATGCAGCTCAAGCTAATCCGCAGCCCCGCGTCTCTGCACGGGTACATGTGTGTGTGTCAATCCCATGTCTAGTTTCACAGTACGTTGAAACACTGTATACTTTACCATAGCACACAGCATGCCTAACGTTTCACGACTTGCAGGCACAAGCACAGGCGCAAATGGAAAAAGATCAGGACAGTGAGACTCTGAGCATGCTTCTGCATTCGGTCTAGTGTCTTCCAGAGCGACAAAGAGCTGCCTTTCTGAGCTCCCTGCCAGAATCACAACGCAGCCGCATGATGGAGAAGCTGGCAGCGCCATGAATCGATGTAACGTCGTTGACTAGCCCTCTAGTGGCGCTGCTGGTAGGTGACAGTGCGTTTCGGGAGGAATTCGTCTGCCTGTCTAGATGCTTTTCTTGTCTGTAATACTACATGCATGGCTGTGATACCCGTCTGATACTGCAGAATGCTCCGATATGGCAACGGTTCGGGCGCTGCTTGCGACCGACTGGCTGAGGTAGCGAGTGTGCAGTTTGCAGGACAATGATCAGTGTGATGATAGATTGTATATGCACGCAGCTAGGATCGATTAGATGCACGATCTGCGGTGGGTATTTGTGCGCGTGTGCCGTGGCTGCAATGTGTCTGGATACTCGACTTGTGTCGAGAATACCGTGCGGGGATGCGATACCGGCGACTTCATACAGGCAATACGATGGTACTGGCCTAGAGCCTCTCTGGCTGTACCTTGTATGTAATATGTGTATCAATGGTATTTCCACAATATCAAACTTTGCACTTCTGGCTGTGGGTCGCATTTGCCGAGATCGCCCGGGACAGGGTGAGGCAGCCGACATACTTCACAGACGACCTCTATGTCATATTCGGAACCCTTTGCAAGGTTGAAGATGTGGCCGCAGATAATCAGGCGAATGCGCAACGCTGCAAATGGCCCCCAGCCCTCAACTGACATAGCGCATCAACTCAACCGCAGAGCTATGCCATGCTTGTCTGCAAACCAGGGAAAGAACATCAAATATGTAATAGTGAAGTCGAAGGGCGCCGATATAACGTCACGCAGAGCTTCGGCGCTGCGTGCGCGTGCACTGGTGCACTATGTTTTGATGCAACGTGTCGGAGTCAGTCAGGCCCTGTGCAACACAGCTTCTCGCATGAGAATTGACTTGCCGGCGATGATCCGGGCCGGCGTAGGTGCATACTCGCAAGCGAAACTTCGCGTCTCCAAGTGCACCGTCGGCGTGGGCCTGACAGCCACGGTGTCTTGGCGACGTCATGCTTCGAGACAGGTGGCACGTGGCTGATTGTCTATGTTGAAACAGATGAACGGTGTTGCACATGACCACACATGTTCTGTCAATTGCACATGACCACACATGTTCTGTCAACCGTTGCAATTGTATATCACGGGAGCATGTACTTAAGTACATGCTCCCGTGATATAACATTCGTTTGTCATGCGCACACCGAATCAATGACCGCCACAGGCGGCTTACATCCATCCTTAAGCTCAAGGTGGCCACCTAGCGTGACATCCTTTTCAAAGTCGGGTTCCAAATCAGCTATTACGAGAGCACGGACAGTTCCCAGCAGCATTTGAGGTCACCAGGCACAGGCACGGTGCTGCCTGTGTCCTCATGTAATCATTGCAACCTTCACGTTGCCACCACGCTGCCGAAGACTCTTGCCGAAAGCGTCCTGAACACCGCGCTAGCCTTCCACTTACCTCATGCAGCAATCAGCCACGATGCAAGTGCCGAATGTCTCGGAGGACAGTGGCGCCTCGGTCATCTGGGCGCACACTAGAGACAGCTGTCTCATCCTCAAGCCCACCGCGGTCAGTTGTTGAGTTCGAATCCATACCTCGAGCTCCATACCACCCTCACGCCGGCGACCCGGATTACAGCTCTGTCGGACTCCAGCTCCTCTACAGAAGGCGAACACATCAGTGAGCTGGCGTTTCGTCGACCGCGTGAAGCGTGACGTGGCACGAAGCTCTCCACACCATGTGGCACAGGCATACACAGAGAATGCTTCGTATCGAGGGCGTCTCCAGCGCACGAGTCAGTGTCCAGCACTCCAGACACTGCACTGGCAGTAGTTCTAGAAAGGTGAGCTCATGCGCTCTCACAGACCGGTGGAGCGGGTACCCGCTGCAAGCTGCTGTGGAAGCATGGCAGTGCCTGTGTGGAAGCTCAGCAAAGGGCAGGTTCCGATTCCACCGCTGCCGGCAGCGCAGGCGTTTGCCACTGGGTCTCTTGACACACCTCTCTGCAGATGTGCATCAGAGTTGGGTCATGACGCATGAGACGCGATCAGATAGTAACATCCCGAGTATTCAGATTCAATTTCGGGGTTGTAGTCCTGGAAATGCTGCAAAGCGACCCCACACTGCTGTGCCTCTGTAGCCAACACATGAGGGACGTGCATGTGCGCGTGTGTCTACAGGGGCCTCGGCGTTGCAAGCATGCGGGCGACCGGTAGCCTGCCGGTCACTCTCAGCGCTTGAGAGCAGCAGCTTTCCAGCGACAGTGCAGCGACTGGCGAAGAATGGCCTGCATGCGCGATGTGCACATGTGTGGAATACATATGCTGCATGCCCGGCCCGCCCACGGCGCTGCTCCCGGTCCGGCGTGAATTCACGCCTCTTAAGATCTACAGTTTCGATCTCCTGCGAAGTTGTGTGGCTTTACTTGGGAGCTGTCGAGCACTGCTCTGGAGTTGAGTGTTGAGTCATCGGGCCCGATAACATAGAAGAGCTCCGATTCCCAAGGTCTACTTTTTGGGTGGCAGCCCCGAAAATGCTGCAAAGCGACCCAACACCGTTGTAGGTAGAAGGACAGCTCAGGCACCAAAGGCGCTAAGCCTCATCTGGCCGATCCGATTCTGCCTGGTCCGTCGAGCCGTGCGGTACCCGATTGAGATGCATGACACGGCGATGCTGGAGTGCGGCGAGGGTGTGCGAGCCCAGGGCAGTGGGTGCCTGCTTCTGCGCAGCACCAGGCTGGAACCACCTGCCACAGCAGCTGCAGACACAGTGGCCGTCGCGCGGCCGTCGATGACAATGGCCCCTGGGCAGTGAGAGAGCGCGCAGGCGGTGAGGGTGGCGGTGGTGCCGGGGCCGGAGGCGGTGAGGGCAGGGTTGGCGCGGTGGAACGCGTTGGTAGTTAACTCGGCGGGGTTTGTTTCAGAACTATGCCCGATGAAATATGGTTGCATCCCTTCTTCACTTTCACCTCGTCACGTTCATGCTGCCGTGAGCTCGAGCGGCAGCACTCTCATGACTTGCAAGTAGTTTTGAGATTGATGTACTCCGGGCCCGGGCCCGTGCTCCATCATAGAAGTCAGTCGAAAAACACTGCCTCAGTGTGCATGTATGCAATTGGCATCTTTTGAGCACATACGTGGCGCATATAACCATGCATGAAGACATGGCATCGGTCTGAAAGTGCAAAGCGTCACGCGATGCACGCATGTCGGCACACCGCCCTGCCCCGCCGCACAGAAGAACACACACTTCTGCATGAAGCTGCACCTCAACGCCAGTGTGCAGAATTCATCAAGGCCAGCGCGGTGTCACGCAAAAGCTGTGGGACTTGGAGCAGTGATCGTGCTGTTACCACTGCTCATAGCAGACCTGTGTCCCCCGGGGCCGCAAAGAGCATGCCACGGGTGCACTGCACCACATCCCGCCACCGCCGCCACCCTCGCCTCTCTGCATGACATGCGTTCCGACCAATCAGGATTTAAGACACTGGCAGTCACGCTACCTGCTTTGCACCCCGTAAGACACTGGCAGTCACGCTACCTGCTTTGCACCCCTCGTACAGGTGCAGCCCACTAGTGGGTACTGTAGCACTCGGCCACAACCAGCACCGACTCATAAAATTAAAATTGCATAATAGCTCGAGAAAAAAAAAAGGAAACCCCCCACATCCACACCCCTCCTGACTGTTGTAGGGCATCAGCCACAAAAGTGCCACAGCGAGCCACCACCATGGCCGCCCAGATGTGCCACCGTGACGTAGCCCGCTGGTAGCCACTACTCAGAATCCAATCCACCTCGGCACTGCCTTCCTGACCTTCTCCCGCACCTCTGCCGCGTTGAAGGGTCGACCCGTGCGATCCGCCTCCTCCCACACTGCCAGCATTATCTCCTTCCCCACTTTGGCTGCTTCTGCCGCCTCGCGCGCGGCTATGGATGACGCTGGCTCCGGCTGCGGCGACTCCTCCAGCCCCAGCTGCAGCACCTCCACCCCCTCTATCTCATCGTCGTCCTCCGCATCCCTCTCCTCCTCCAGGATCCCTGAGTCGCTAAAAGTCTCCCGCCGCCAGATGTCCGTGGCCGGCACGCCCCGCCGTGCGGTGACGCTGCACCGCGCAAACACGCTCGGCTCGCGCACGTACGCAATATCTAACCCCGGCTCGCAACGACGCACGTGCACATCCGCGGCAGTGAGGTGTCCCGCCTCCCAGACCCCAATCCCCGGCCCGTTCATGTCATCCACCGTTACCCGCTGCATCGTCATGCGTGCGATGGCGCCGTCGTGCGCGCACAGCGCGCCTGCCACCGCACCGCACGCACCCCTAGCCGCGTCCCACGCTGCGCGCTCCGCTACGATCCCATGCCGGTTGCAGGCCCAGCACGGCATGGAGCCGAGGCCGGGCAGACCCAGGTGCACCCCGTACTCGCCGTCCGCGATTTCGACGTCACGCATGCGCATCATGCATGCGCCTTGGAGCGAGACACCATGCGGGAACCGTGAAAACTTGCAACGATCGAATGAAACATCCCCACCCGCCCCTGTGATGGAGACCGCCTGCCCTTCCTCCGCCGGGCCCTGTCCCACGAACCCTGTGTCGCTGACGCGCAGCGCCACGTCAGCGTGGCAGAGTGCCCTAATGCCATTGCACACATCCTGCGCATGACACGACGTGACCTCGACATCAATGCCGTGTTGGCCCGGCCCCTCCGACTCTACCCTGAGCGCTTCGGAGCACTGAGCAAACAACACGCCTCGAAACACCGCAGTCGCCCCTGTGGCCACCTCTGTGCTCTCCTCATCGCCGAAGTCGTCCGCCACGACCGCCCCGACAGTGCAGTTCTCGACCGACCCGCCGCGAACTTCGCAGTGTGAGCCCCGACAAAAATATGCGGCGCCCGTCCGAACCTTATCCGACACCCACTCGTCACACAGCGGTGGTCGTTCCTCTGGGTAGGCATCTGCGTCCGAGAGCTGCGCAACCGTTACGTCCACCGCGACAACGCGGCCGAGGCACACCCGCACCCCCTCCGACCCCCCGCGAAGCGTACACCGCAGCAGCCGCAGCATCGCCCCGTCTGCGGCATACGCAAGCCCCGCCGCAAACACATACCGGGGCGCGCCGCTGAGCCTCGTGTCCACGAGCGCCACTGCCGCCCGGTTTGCGGCTACACATGCCTTCAACTCACCCAGCAGAGTGCAGCGCACAGCACGCAGCGTGGCCCCACTCCCATGCGCGCGCACGCACACATCACCGGATGAAGCTTCGCAGTCAGTGAGCGTAACCATGCATGCGCTTCCCCCCGCGTCGACGGCGGTTGTGCGGCCGGCGACCGTGCTACGCGTAATCGCCACCCGGCTGTCTTCCCCTGCACCCACCCCGGCGCCCCAGTCGACCCGGCAGCGGTCCATTTGCAGCAATGTACCAGCCACACAGCGAATGGTGCCATGCCCAACGAAAACCGCCGCATCCTCCACTGCGCCAGCTGGGTGTGACATCGATGTGTCGCGAAGGACCATTCGCGCGCCATACTGCGTGTCTGCTGCCTCGGTGCAGTCTTGAATCTCCGTATCTCGCACCTCAAGGTCCGAGTGCAGGCCCGACGTCGCGCAGGCAATGTAGAAGCCCCCGATGCTGCAGCGCCGCAACGCCGCGGAGCTGTGGTAGACGCGCACGCCGCCGACGCCGCTCCCGCTGCTGTGCCTGTGGCCGCCGCGGAGGTGCGTCCCGGTGAGGGTCGCGCGGCTGCCGGCGTCGCTGACGGCGGCGCCACAGATGGCGCGCTCGATGGAGCACATGGCCACGGCGGCCGTCGCGCCGCCATTGACGATGAGCGCGCCCGGGCACTCGGTGAACGTGCAGGCGGTGAGGGTGGCGGTGGTGCCGGGGCCGGAGGCGGTGAGGGCAGGGTTGGCGCGGTGGAAGGTGCAGGAGCGCAGCGTGGCGGCCGCGCCGTGCACAGCGTACAGCTGGCAGCCGGTGAAGGTGCAGCCGTGGAAGGAGCCGGCGTAGGTGGGGCCGGCGCAGACGACGGCGGCACCTGCATGCATGCAATGGGTGTGATGAGCCTGCATATGCAGTCGCCGCCCAGCGCTGGTGATACTGGTTTCGGACGAAGCCTTGGCAGAGCGAACTGGGCTCTACAAGCTTGGGTCTGGGGGGGGGGGGGGGGGGGGGGGAGGCTGCGCTTTCCGCGTCCATTATGTCACAATGCCAGGTGCGTGGTAGAGGGGGCACGGGTGCTGTCAAAAAAAAAAAAACAGAATAAAACCGGGTTTACTCAGCCATGCGCATATCGGATTTGAAGAACTGTGAATGGATGGGATGACCTGCCACGGGGGTGCACCTCCATCGAGGCAGGTGTATGAAAGTCACAAAATTCCGCAGTGCCACCCAACAGCGGTGCTTGTCAAGACCGATACAGGAGCTTAACTGAGACTCTGTTAACATTGCCGTGACAGCAAGGCTGTGCATGCATCCCCCCTGGCCGTGCGTTGACACCTGCCGCGACTGCACATCAGACACACTTGCAACTCTGAAGACAACAACCCTCTTGGAGCGAGCGTACGGGCTGCGAAATGCGGCACAGGGAAGCAATGCACCTGAGAAAGTGGTGCCCTGGAAGTGGGCGCCGGCGCCGTCGAGAAGCAGGACGGCCTGCTCCGGCAGATCGATGGTGCCGCCCGAGACAACGGAGCCGCAGGGGGAGGCCCGGAAGACTAGGAAGGCGGAGGCGTCGCGGGGGCCGTGCTTCGAGGCGAGCCTGATGCTGCAGAGATCGAGCCTGCTGGCGCCAGCTGCTAGCTCCGCCAGGAGCTCCTCCAGATTGGCCACAGGCGCCTGCATGCAGCGCTTTGCGGGTGAATGAATCCCATTACAATGTCGGCGTTGCTCGATGGCGTTTGACTGTACTGGCAGCCGAGTGGGATGTAACATCGTCGATGTCATTTGTGACATTGCCAGCGAATGCTGCTAGCGAGCCAGCCATTGGTGACTTGATGAGGACACATGGTGATTGCAAAGAAGCAGTCAGAGTGATGTCAAACACTCAAGTTAGCATGTCACGAAAGCAATAAAGACTGTGAGTTGTTGGCGACTGTACGTTGACCAACTGCAGTTGTGCCCGCCGGCCCAGCTGGTTGCCCTGTCAAGAAGCACGGACGTAAGAGGCCACGCTAAGGGTGGGCATCGGATCCACGGATGTCCGAGATGAGATATATACTCAGTTACTGTCCCTACCTCGCTTTGTTGGGGGGCATGTACGTTCCTCAAGGCAACCAAACTGTTGTGGACGCGACAGGATGGCCGCTGGAACAGCACGACGGTCTTGTGCGCATGAGGGATGACGAGCATTAGTACAAAACCATACCCTTGTGCATGTCTTTGGGCGACACTTTCGAGTGTATCTGCGTTTCAATCCGTCCCATTTCAGCTGCTTGCTTGGGCTCCGGCTCAGCGGAGCGAAGTTGCATTTCCCGAGAACGCCGGGGACAGGATGTCGCATCTGACAGACGTGACATCGTACGTCAAGTCCACAGTTGATTGGCGTGAGAGGCTTGAAGATGTGGCCGCAGAGAATCAGGCGAATGCTCAAAGCCGCGAAAGGGCCCCAGCACTCAACGGACATTGCGCATCCAGTCAAAGCGCAAAATCCAGGCTACAAATGTCTAAAGTCCTACATGACTTTGTAGTGCAGATAGACAGGTCGTGACTTTGAAGCGCGCAACCACCTGGTCACGCAGAGCGCTGCAGCGTTTGGGTATCTTGTGCGTGTGCCGGCGCGAGTGACAAAGCATTGTCCTGCTCTGACGCTCCCGCTAAACTCTGGTAAATACGCCGATGAACGTAGCCACTGTACAATTGCGACTCGCGGGAGGCGAAGCTAGAGATGCAGTGGCATCCCGGGCGAGTGGCGTGGTGCTCTCAGTGGACTTTTTGCAGAGAAAATCGAGTCAGGGCTCAGTGGCAGGGCTTGACAACTTGTTTGAGCACAAGGAAGCTTTCATCTGTATGTAGTTCTAGCAGATCTTTCACCATTTAGATCCACCCAGCTACGAGTGTACCATGTCTGTCGAGCACTGGTACTGGCATCAGCCCCCGCCCGTTCAAACGACTGGATGTGAACATGCTGATCGTCATGGTTCACGTGCAGGAAGGTGTCGTTTGCATACGCTGTATCCTGCTTGTGAGTTTTTTGTTCTCCGCGCACTTTCGCTTCTTCTGCTGCTGGACTGCACACCTCTATGTGGGCATGCCTGGCTTGCAAACGAGTCAGCAGAGAAGTTGCTCTTGAAGTCTTTTCGCGAGTCCGTAGTGTGTCTCTCTTTTCGCTTCCTGTGCATCCGAAGATGCAACCGCTGCGCTCCCGCAGCACTAGTCCAACGCGGCCAGCGCAGGACTTTGACGCAGACAGAGTAGACAAGCAGATTTATCACCGTGTTCTGATGGCTGCCCTGGCCTGAGCCAGAGGTTAGCGCGACAGCCTGTGTGCTGCCATGGCAGCATAGCCTCGAGGCCCACTTTAAAGCAGAAATTTCTGCCAGAATGCGACGCCACGGCGACGATCTAGACTCGAAAGATGGTGTCACCGCAATGACTACTGTTTGACCTGGGAGACCTGGGTGCCGCCTTGTCACACCCATGCCGCTGAGTGTTGTCAGATGGAAGACTGAAGCTCAGGCGAATGTGCATGTGCAGATATCAGAATACGGACAGCTTGTGAACCTTTGGACCTCATGGCATACCCCGATCGTTTACATGTCCCAGTTCAACCCACGACCAGCCTCAAGGCAGCGCAGCATTCCTTCCGTTGCCCAGCCCTCATCCTGTGGTAGCAAGAGATTCAGATGCGTCCACGTTTCACATGGCAGTTGCCCACTCTTGGAGAGAGCTGGCTTCCGAGGATTCGCTGTGCCTGGATTCGGTCTGTTTCAACTGCAATGTGCTTGTTCATGCCTGCACAACCACTGCAGCCACTGGCACACCACAGCATGTTCGTGTATCCCTGCAAGTCGACGTGATGCACACCAGCGCCGCTTCTGCCAGTGTTGGGTCGCTTTGCACCATTTCTGGGTCTGCCACCCAGAAACTAGACCTGGATTTTCGGAATTGTTACATATGATCGGGCCCGACGACCCAACACTGGCTGCTGCTGCACTCCCTCCTTGTCGTCCCGTAATTGTCTCCTGCACTTACCGAGAGAGCCGTTGCAATGGTTTGAATGAGCCACCATCACTGATGGCAATGGCATTCCAACTGCAATGCCTTTGCAGCCATCTGGTCCTGTTGCAGATGCCACCCTTGGAGCCTGGGTCGCCTTGCCTCGATGGTTGCTGCACCGCTGGCTGGTGGTGAGCTTGCCCAACATTCTGACTGTCACCCAGGCGGACGCTGGGAATGCCGCGATGCTCCAGCACACTGCAGCTGACCGTCCCACTCAAGGGGATGGCGTCCCACATGGTCCCACAGAGACGGACGCAGATGAATGATCTGGCAGTGGCGAAACAAGATGGACAGGAGAGCCTGATGCTGGCTTCAATGTCATCGAATATCAGTGGCTGCTGTGAGCCTCTATTGTCAGCCTCTATCCACACCTCTGCATGCGTGCTCATAGTGGTGCTGACCAATGGCAGAGCCCTCTGCCCCCCCGGCCTGACAGTGTGGTGCGCAAATATGAAGGCATGTATGGTTTTTTGGGGCCCGCGCCACGCGGCTACACCGCAGCGATGGCTGTGCATAGTGTGCTACCAGAGATCTTGGGAAATCGAGCGCTGCCGTGTTGGAGCCACACCACGGATGAAAGAGCGCCGGACATAGACTGTGTTGCTCGGTGGACGTAGGTAGGGATGTTGCTCGACGCAACCGGCCTGTGCAAGTCCACCAGGCCGATGGCAATCTGGAGTACTAATACATGTGGTTAAAAGGATCAGACGGATAAGGACGCAGGGCACTACCACTGCGCCGACCATGGACATGGGGGTTCGAGCCGCAGATCATGCAATCAACAGCGACCGTCAAAATCGCCAATTTACAGCTTTGCATATCTGCATTCTGCACAATTACACACTGGATAGTTTACATGAAATTCCAAAACATTGGCCCTGTCAAATGCAGCCCGTGGCAGCACGTCAACAGAACTGTGGGGAGCGCTGGATGAACATGCGTTGTTCACCTCTCGGCACGTGGCCGCGTTGTTTCGGAGTTGTCCGGCTCGATAATTTCAAATCGACTTGACTAATTCCAAGTGTACTGTACATGCACACCTTGCCTGGTTAAATATCGCCTCGCCTACCTGCACCTGCACCAACACAGTCACGATTCCTAGCTACACGGCGACAACCCCCCACGGCTGCGACCTCCACACTACTCCCCACTTGACCCGCCGTCTTCTGACTCCTTCTTCTCCTCCTCCCGCACCACCCTCACACCCTCCACAGCCGGCTCCGCTGCAGCATTGCGCTCACCCGAGCTGGTCTGCATGAGCGCAAGCGCCCCCCGCCGCTCCTCCACCGCCCCACCATCCATCTCAGCGACAGCGTACACCACCGCCGTGCAGTCGGTGAGGCGGTTCACCTCTGCGCCAGCCCAGGACGTCAACCGGAACCCGAGACGTCCGCCTGACACCCGCACGGCGTGCGCGGCGACGTGGCCGAATGCCGTCACAGCCACCCCGATGTCCTGGCAGCGGCGGACGTCGACGCTGTCAAGCGTCGCTTGCGCCCGCGCGCCCATGTGGACACACCCTCGCTCCCCTGGCGTGCATGTGCACTAGTAGCACCGAAATGTCCTTACAGCAGCCTCACTTCAGCCATTCAGTGTCCTTATACGCGTTGTTAGGCCTAAGCTAGGCTGATGTAAGGACAGCGCAAGGATTTGTGGCATGCTTAAAATCCTTACATGAGGACTGGTTTGGCACATGTTTGGAAAGATAGGGTTCCGTCCTAACAGGTAGGATGTCCTAACAAGTATAGTCCTTACAGATGCGGACCACATTAGGAGACCTAGCAAACATCCATAATGACAGTTTTAGGATCATGTAGTGTCTGTGTTTGGTGTATGCGTGTGTAGTGTGCAATCGTCACCACATGATGAAGTTGCAAAATGCAATGGCTGGTTCATTGGCTGATTGGTGGTGGCCAGCAGGCCACTTAGGGGAAGCGTGTACGTGTCATGCCCTTCAGCATGACCACATGTGGCTATGCTGAAGCGGCATGACAGGCAGTCTTTCCCTAAGCAGCGCTGCTCACTGCACTACCTTGATGCCTTGCTGCCTGTGGCCCGCAGGCCACAGAAGTCAAGCGTGTGCGTGCCACACCCTTCAGCATGGCCACACTTGGTTGTGCACAAGCAGCCACATGACAAGTTGTCTTCGAGTAGCGCTGCTATAGCACATGTGGCTGTCCGGCTCCGCGCCGACCACGCGAGCTCGAGCGCCTCTGCGCCGCTGCAGCCACATGCATGACATCTCGCCCGAACGTCCTTGTCGCGTTCTCCAACGACGACGCCAAAGACACAGCGCGAGATGCGGGAATCGCTGACACGTGCCACTGCGCCCCCATGCACAACTACCCCTAGGCCTGTGTGTGACCTTGAGACGCTGCAGCGCAGCAGCGACACCTCCACGCCACTCCCAGCCGCTCTCACAGCCGCCTCCTCCCCAGCGAGCTCGCAGTCCACGAGATTCATCCTACACCGGCTGGGCTCGCCGCCCGAAGCCAGCGCCGCATAGTCCTCCCCGCGGGCCTCCACTCGCTCCGCCGCTATCGTCCCGCCACTGACCCCGACACGCAGCGCAGCGTCACCCCCTACGCAGACACAGTCCTGCGCGACAATGGCTGCGCCCCGGTCAGCATGCAGCGCAGCGCTTCTGCATGTGACGGTGGAGCCAGTGACGACCACGCGCGCCTCCGCCATCGCGCCAATCCCGATTTGCACGCCTCCGTCAAAAGTGCATTGCCGTACCGCACACACTGCCCTCGCACCCTGCGCCGCGATCGCGAAGGGCCCTGAAGTGAACTCACAGTCTTCCACCTCTGTCTTTGATGCCAGGCGCACACACGCACCACGCTTCGCGCGTATGGCCCGCTCCTGCCGGTCCGCTCCGGGCCACGTGGACGGCACTCGGAAGGAACACCCCACTATCTGCACCACCTCGTCCGCTTTGGCAATTACACAGCACACATTGCCAGTGAACTGGCAGTCGCAGACCGAGCCCTTCCGCGACAGGAACGCCACCGCGGTCGAGTGATGCACAACGTCGCCGAGCCTCGGGAGCTCCTCCATCGCTGTGCGCTTGCTGTGCGCATCCAGCCCCACGTCCCCCATAAAGCGGCAGTGAGAGATCTCCCCAGAACACGCATGCCCCACTCTCACGCCGACTGAGTACTGCTTGAGGGTGACACCATGCGTGTGCAGGCTCCCCCCCTCGGTCAACCCCGCCCCCCGCTGAGACTCTAGCACCCTCACGGCGTGTATGCAGTCTGCTATCAACCAACCCTCAATTTCGACTTGGCCGCCATCGCACATGATCCCTTGAGATGAGAACATTTTTGAGGTGACCCAGGGCGAGGGCCTGGCAAGCATGTGTGCGATGTGAGTGTCAACTACCCGCACGCGCGCGCTCTTTGTATGAACCCCAATGCAGCTGTCTTGTACCTGACAGCGCATGATGTGGCCGCAGGAGCCGCCACTGACCGTCACCGCCCCGTGTGATTGCGACCCGCTGTGGGCGCGCCGCGTCCGCCCCTTCATGCACGCGTCCGCGAGCCGCGGCCACCAGCACCGCATGGTCGTCTGCAAGGCAGGCACCCCCCCGCGACGTCATGGCGCCGCCAGACACACGCAGGCGGGCCCCACGTGACCGCACCGTGCAGGTAACACCGCGCGTGGAAAATTCACACTGCGAAGCGACTGCATGCGTGCTCGAGCCCGCGGCTTCCACCCCGTCGTCACCGCTGTCCAGCCGGCACCGGTGGAGCGCGCCCCGGCCTCCATCCTTCAGGCGAACCGCCGTCACGCTCGCGTCTGTGCTCCCGACGCGAACTTCGCACCGTGTCAGCTGGGCGCATGCGTTGATGATCGCCACCGCTGCGAACGACGAGAACATCTGGCGGCGGCCCGGGATGTCGCAGGCACAAATGAGCGTGTCCACGAAAGACCCTGCCGCACGCCATGCATCACAGCATACGCGGAACAGCAGTCGTTGATGACAGTTGCGGTGAGCTGGAGGCGGGAGGTGTGGCCGGTGGCGCCTACACCATACTCAAACCGGGAGATCGTGCAGGCGCGGAGGTGTGCAGAACCGCGGCGCACGTTCACACCGTGATCCATGCCCTGCCCAGGGGCGTCCCCTATGGCCACCCCGGTGATTTCGGTGTCCTCGGCGGCAAAGTGGCTCTCGACGCCGATGACCGCAACGGCGACGCCACTGCTGCTCAGCATGCATGAGCGTATCGCGATCGTCGCCCCGGCTTCGGCGATGACGCAGAAGCGGCATCCGCGGAGGGTGCAGTCGGTGAGGGTGGCGGTGGTGGCGGGGCCGTGGGCGACGAGGGCGGCGGGGCAGTTGCGCCAGGTGCAGTCCGAGAGGGTGGCGGAGGCACCATGCACGGCGTAGAAGGTGCAGGATATGAAGGTGCAGGTCTGGAAGGATCCGGAGAAGTCGCGCCCGGCGCACATCACGGCGCCGCCTGCAGGGGTCAGTTTTGTGAAGCAGGTCGTCTGCTGTGATGTCGGCCATCAACTGTTTTGAGCATATGGGTCTATGTAGATATGGCTGGGCTATATGTCTGCATGCATGGCCGTGCCCGCGGCATGGACCAGGCTTGAGGGGTGGCTGCTGCATAGCGATGAGCACGTGGCGATGCAGTGTGGCGATCGCATCTGGGGCAGGGAGGGTGATCATGAGTGCGGTGCGCCTATACCCGGAAGCCGATCTACTCTACTTCTGACACCTTGTGGAAACTGTTGCGGGACAGAAACGGCGGGCGTGTTTTCACTATAAGGACAGGCCCAGCGATGTAGGAGCAGCAGGGCGTTTGCGCCTACGCCATGGTCCGTGACAAACACATCGTCCAACAAGTATGGGCTGCTTGCGCTATCCGATGGGAAGGTTTGCAGTTCTATACTGCAGACCCCACCATTTCTGCGTGCCATGAATGTAAGCATCACATGTTGAGCACTCGAGGATCATCAAGAATCGGAAAGGACGCCTTGTGCGGAGTAGATGCCGGCACACAGAAACGATGGTAGCCGCATCAACGTGGCTCCGCAATCATCTGCAGAAGCTGCAGCTTCTCACCTGAGAAGGTGGTGTCCCTGAAGTGAGCACAGCGGCCCGTGAGCTGGAGGATGCAGCCGGGTAGCAGTGAGATGGCGCCCCCGCTGATCTGACATCCCCAACTCGAGGCTTTCCAGACCACAAAGCTTCGCCGCTGATCACCCCTTGGCCGGCAGGTCGGGTGCAGTGCCAGGTCTCGAAGTGAAATTCCCGGTGTATGGGCTGCGATGGCAGCAACCAGGTCCTCAATGCTGGCATATACGCCCTAAAAGAGGACCCCACTCATGCCCATTCTTGATGCAGGAAATTTGTTTGCTTGTGGGATGCCTGATTCTTACGTTAAGCACAGGACGTGCCCATGGCGTGCTCGACAACGTGACATACGTTCGGTAGTGGACAACCAGTCACTGGAAAATGCTACATACACTCGGAAGCTGTACTTGATTAGTATGAATTGGACACTGTGTTGCCGACAAAGGTAGGCAGACTTGGCGAGCCTGCTGAGATCCACGTGCCGGGCAGGACACACATCGGCATCAAGGACACGACTCCTCCTATACGCACATGTTTACTTTGTTTAATCTCCAAGTCTTGGGCGTCGGTCTGCTCCGCTCCCTCCCACGCTAAGTCTGCCGATGGAACGTTGTCGTAGACACTGATTTCGTCTCCCTGAAAGTTCAGCTCCCCACACACGGAGCATCTATTCAAATACTTTTTGATGTGATGTTCCGGGATGTGGACGGAATGTCCGCAGAAATGGAAGCGGATGCGACAGGCGGAGTCTCCGCCCCAGAAAGCGACAGACATGGCCGATTTCAAAGCGGCCTGCCGCAGCAGGACAGAATCCACAAGCCTGATCGCCTATTGTGGGTCATTTGTGCGACTCGGACTAACCTGGCAGGCTTGGGCGCGGCTGCAGCTTTATCGGTGTGATCCATCTGATCCAACTTCAATGCATATCTCTCGAGATAGGCATGCACATGCCACTCCGACACCAGTAGCCATGTCACGCGATACCATGAAAACCTCCTTCTGGGCCTTTCAACATGCGCACGCTGAGACGACGTTCGGGAAGTGACAGCGACGACTTGCGTATGTGTCGTTTAAATGGTGGCCATGCTTGCATTTCCCGGGGCCCCGATTGCCAGTGGCAATTGGCCACCAGCCTCCCTGATCCTGTCCACATGGATCCATATCAATATTGAACGCACCTGGGGCACCCCAGCCAACTGCAACTCAACAAGCCGCGATACAACCGTAGTGCCCTCGCTGGCGCAGTGGTCGGGCTCTGCATCCGTGGCCCTCCGTCTGGTAAATATTTACTCCCTCCGGCCACATGCATACCTGCATGTGGGATGGCATAGATGATGGCACAGATGGCATTAATGATCCAATATTGGCACCAGTATTGGATCGCTTTGCAGATTTCCCTGGAGGCGATTAGGACAGAGCTCCAGCGAGGGTGTGCCGAAGCATGACTGCAGCTGTGACATGCCGTCGATCTCACAGGAACGATGCTGCGGAAGCATGCTGCCACCGTCCGTCGCAGTGACAGGTTTGTGTGTTACAAGGACAAAGCACGCGAGGCAGGTAGCACCGCAAGCAAGAAGCAGGGGAAACGCACACCACGCAGCAAGCCACACGAAGCGCACACCAAAACACCCACGCAACGGCAGCACCCGCGCCGGACACAGCGACACGGCAACACAACCACACACAGTGACAGGTTTGTGTGACCTGCTGCGCAATGTTGTATGCCAGTGGCTACAACATTTGTGCAGGCATAAAAAGGTGCTTTGCAGCTTAAGCAGACCGATACTAGAGACAGCAAGTCCTCGCCATTCAGATTCAGCCTTCCTTATCACACTCAGAGAAGCTCCTTATCAGAAGCTCCTTATCACACTCAGAGAAGAAGATGAGAGGGGACAAGCTGGCTGACAAGAGCACAAGGAAGATGAACATCAGCCATCATAGATACCGACATAGATACCATCTGTTGAGTCTACAGCGTCGCTCTGGCGTCAAATTATGGTGTGGCATTGCGCCTCGAGGCCATGTTGCCATGGCAGCACACAGCATGTCGTGCTCTGACGTAGCACAGGCCAGTTGACTCAGATAACAGTGAAAATGTAGTGTATGTAATTTGTCAGGCTACGCTCGGGCCGCTTTGCACTGGCGCTACGGGAGCGCAGCGGTCGCATGACGACTCGCATCCCTCAGCCTGAGCTGCACATGAAGCGGTAAGGGAGACACAGCGCACACTCTCGCCATCACAACTGCAAAAAAAATCTCTGAGAATTCGTTTGCCTGCCATACAAGTCCACGTAGATGCGTACAGTCTAGCAGCAGAAGAACAGAAAGTTGCGCGGAGAGCACAGAGCAATAAAAACTAAAATACGGCGCATCTATACGACGCTTGCATAATAGCCACGATGACTTCATAGTTCCACGTGCAAGCGTCTGGGGCGGGGGCTTATGTCAGTATCAGCGCTCGGCAGACATGATGCACGCAAATCTGGGTGGATGTACGTGTTGGCGGATGTAATGAAATAAGGTGAAGTTCAACTGTTAACCCGCGTTTCTGTCGAGATTGAAGGCACGGTGCGCCACTGATCCAGATCTGAACTTGCCAACTGTAGCACAATCCTCTATAACACCCCAGCCACTGGCCTGGACTGGCCTGGTGCTGATGTGTGCGGTTACAAGGGTGTTTTGGTCTGTGTTACAAGGACAAAGCAAGCAAGGCAGGTAGCAAGGGAGGTTTTGGTCTGTGTTGCGTGTTGACGGTTGCTTGGGTGCGAGGTGCCCCTGTTTATGCCCTGCGGTACTACCTGCCTCGCTGGGTTTGTCCTTGTAACAAAGCTTAAGTGTGGGATGCCCCAAGCACGCGAGATTGCACAGGCAGCAAGGTCCAGAGGGGAGGTGATTGCACTGCGTGCAACATGTCACGAATACGGCTCAGGAAAATCAGATTTACTTTACATGGCTAATTGTGGGGAGAGGGGCGTCTCTCCTGCATGCATTGCTCGAGCAAGATGTCACGCAGGCACTGCTGCAGTGCCGCACGGACCAGCAAGCTCTGTCCGAGTCACTGGCATGGGGTACGCTTGGGCTGCGGTACAAAGGTTATTGCCATTTTAGCTGAGGCTTTCCCACCGCTGTAGGCGTTGACCATGTCTATTGAGTTCTGGGGCGGAGATTCCGCCTGTCGCATTCGCTTCCACTTCTGCGGCCACTCCGTGCACGCCTCGGAAATCCAAGTTGACGACACATTTTCGCGTCCGAAATGCCTCGTCTGTGGGGAGGTTAGTCCTCAGGGGGTGGAGATCAGCGTTTGCGACCACGTCCCGACGGCAGATGTAGCATGGCAGGGAGCGCAACATACCAACGTCCAAAACTTGAAGCTGGGACGTCGTTAACATGTACGTGCTGTAGAAAATGTGACCTTGAAGTTGATGTGCGCCCTCTTTGGCGCTGTGACCTCTTCGGGTTCGCCAAGTGCGCGTGCCTTTATTGGGGGTGCATTGCCCTGGTGAAACGCAGTAAACTGTAAGAGCATCTGCCTGATGATAGCATATGAGGTAGACTGGGTGCCCCCCCTGATCGCATGTCTCGTCGTCTTGCACACCGTCAGACACGTCCTGTGGTTCACGGAAGCATAATCAGCTCGCAAGCAAACAAATCTGCTGCACGAATAATGAGCATGGTGTCAAACCTATCTTGAGGTCGTCGTCGCAAGGATCGAGGATCTGGTCGCTGCCATTGCAGCCCATGCTCCCAGCATCTCCCTTCGGGGCCTACCACTGCACCCGACCAGCCGGCCAAGGGGCCATCAGCGGCGCAGCTTTGTGGTCTTGAAAGCTTCGAGCTCTGGATGTCAGATCAGTGGAGGCACCATCTCGCTGCTGCCTGACTGCATCCTCCTGCTCACTGGCCATGGGGCTCACTTCAGGGACATCACCTTCTCAGGTGAGACGCTGCTGCACTGCACGTGAACATATCTGTGTGTTGGCTGCAAGCCACGCACAGATAGGCAGAGGAAGTTCTATGCAGCCTTGATTCTGACTGTTCATGGAGTGAGCACATCACGGAAACCTTCCGATCCTGGCGTGCAGCAACGATATAGATCCCACAGTTTCGCACTGAGTGACTCAGTGGGCCCAAAGTAGTAGGCATTGTTGCTGTTCACAGGCTAATGGCGTAGGTGCCCACGCCCTGCTGCTCATACACTGCCAGGCCTGTCATCACTCTGAGAACACCCCCGGCAGTCGCAATCGCTTCTGAGAGGCAAGGCTGCCAGGAGCAGACGCATCAGATTCTCACTCCTGTGCAAGCCGCAATTTCAACATTGCGGTGGCGTGCGCGTGCCCATCGCTGTGCAGCAGGGGTGCTTTGAACCATTTCCAGGGCTGCCACCCCGAAATCAGATCCGAATATTCAGAATTGTACTATGTGATCGGGCCCGGTGTCCCAACACCGCTGTGCAGCAGCAACCCCTGCGTACGGCGGTATGTGTGTGTCCACAGGCAGCATCCAGGTTCTCTATCACCTCGGCATGTGGCCCGGGTCGTCCGGGCTTATAAAGCACTGACACGAACGTGGCCAAGCCAACTATGGTCACTTTGCTTTGCTCCTCCGCCCAAGTACATGTACCGCCATGCATTGCTCAGGCGTAGAGCCATGCAGCCATGGGTTTGATACCCTCGACTGCGTGATGTCACACCAGCCAACCGACTTTCTCCCGCATCAGCATTGTACACGTGTACCACGTGTGAGCGCACATGGGCACCGTTGGTGTGTGTTACAAGGACAAAGGCAGCAAGGCGGGCACATGGGCACTGTTGGTGTGAGGCGGCATGGGTGTGCTGGTCTGTACAGACCACCGACACGTAACACGTAACACGTGTTACGTGTCGGTGGTTGGGTGTGTGTTTGGTGCCCATGTCTGGGTCCTGCTGTGCTGCTTGACTGTTGACGAGCATGCCCCCCCCCTGCAGGCGGCGTCGTGATGTGTGCCGGCCGCGACTTCTCCGGCTCCTTCCAGACCTGCCCCTTTGTATCCTGCACCCTCTACGTCGTGCACGGCGCCTCCGCCGCCCTCTCCGGCTGCACCTGGCGTGTCTGCCCCGCCGCCCTCGTCGCCCACGGCCCCGCCACCTCCGCCACCCTCACCGCCTGCACCCTCCGCGAATGCCGCTTCTGCGTCATCATCGAGGCCGGGGCGATGATCGCCATGCGCTCATGCATGCTGAGCAGCGGCGGCGTTGCCGTCGCGGTCATTGGCGGCAAAAAGCCGCGTCGCCGCGGAGGATACGCACATCACCGGGGTGGCCACAGGGGTCACATATGCGCAGCCGTTTGCTTGCGGCATGCATGTGTGCGGCGGCGGCGCTGCACACCTCCGCGCCTGCACGGTCTCGCAATTCGAGGACGGTGTGTTTGCCACCGGCCGCTCCTCCCGATTTCAGCTGACCGCGTCCGCCATTGAAGAGTGCGGTGGGGGTTGCGTTATTAGGCAGCACGCGGTCGCGACTCTAGAGAATGCGTGTGTGCGGGCCGGTGAGGTGCCTGGCCGGGACCCGGAGTCTCCGGTGTACGCCGCAGTGGCGGTCGGCACTTCGCACGCACAGCTCGTGCGGTGCGAGGTGCTCATCCGGGGTGTCGTCGCGACCCTGTCCGCCGTCCAGATGTACGAGGGAGGCCGTGGCTCTCTGCAGCTGTGCCGGTTGGAGAGCGACGGCAGCGGCCTGAACGTCAGCGGCCTGCACTCGCATGCCATCGCTTCGCAGTGTGAATATTCCGCACGGAAGTTCTGCTGCGTGGTGGCGTCACGAGGGACGACGCTCCGCGTGCGTGGCGGCGTGATGACCTCACGGGAGGGGGCCTGTCTCGCACGGGACCACGCCAAGTTCGCCGTGGCGGACGCATGCATGAAGGGCGGCACAGAGCTCCGCCCCGACGGCCCGCGGGCGTTTCCAGATGTTGCAGTTATTGGGCATGCATCTGGCCACATCCTGCGATGCCGGATCCACGACAGCTTGCATGGGTTGCATGTACAGGGCACGAGTGTCCGCGTCGTTGACACTGACATCGTCCACATGGCAGCCAGGCCCTCGCGCGAGCGATCAACTGAGGTGCAGTCGTCTCAAGGGATCTCCTGCAGCGGAGGACACCTTGAGATTCAGGGTGGGACGATTGCAGACTGCACCGACGCGTGTGACGGTCGGGCAGCCAGAGCGGGGGCGGTTCCAGGGGACCCTGCGCATGCATGATGTTACTCTGAAGCAGTACTCGGTCGGTGTGAACGTGGGGGTGCTGTGTTTGGGGACGATCTCCCGCTGCCGCTTCTTGGGCGACGTCGGGTTGGGTGCACACAGCAAGCGCGTGGCGATGGAGCACTACGCGCGAGTTCCCGACACTGACCACCACTCTACAGGCGCGATGTTCATGTCACGGGTCGGCACCGTCCGCGACTGCCATTTTGATGGCAACTTGTGTAGCGTAGTCACGCTCAACCTGCCCAACCTTGGACCCGACTCGCAGGAGTCAGTGCTGATTGAGCGCTGCGCGTTTCGTGCGTCCACCGCGGGGCGGACCGTGGGTGTTCGGCTGGCGCCAAAGGCGGCTGTCGAGGACAGCGTGTTCACGTCTGGGGCGCTTGCGGTCGCAGCACAGGGCGTGGCGGCTGTGGCTGAGGTGCGGAGGTGCACCTTCGGGCCGGACGCTCAGTTTGGTGTGGATGCAATGGACCACGCGCGTGTGTCCGCCGTTAGGTGTACCATGACGTGCGGCTTGACCGCGGTGTATGCCGACTGGAGGGCAGCCATAGCCGCACAGGACTGCGTCTGCAGTGGGGCCGAGTCCGCGGTAGTCGTCACTGGCAGTGGAGGGGCGGTGTCTGCGAAGCGCGTAGAGCTGCAGGGGGGGATGTATGCGGTGCTGGCTCCGCGGCATCGTGAGCGGCCGGCGTCCGCGCCGGCGCCCGGCGGGGGCGACCTCGGCCCGTGCAAGCTCAGGCTTGTCGAGTGCAAACTCTCCGGCGAGAAGGCGGCGGTGAGAGTGTCCGGGAGTGGCGTCGATGCATCACTGCTGCGCTGCACAGTTGTCCGATCTGAGACCGGGGCGATTGTGCATGAGGGTGCGGTGGCGCGCGTGAGCAAGACGCGCATCTCCCGCTGTACCTCCGGCATCGTCGTTGGGGAACACGATGATGACATCCGGGCCAGGTGTAGTGTGTGCGGGTGCAGGGGGGCCACCGCACTCGAGTCGGCGTGGGCGGCACTGCCGGCCTCCGCCACTCCGGGGACCGGTGAGCGCGCGTGTGTCCACAGGGGTGCGCGGGCGCAGGCGACGCTCGATCGCGTCAGCATCCGCCGCTGCCAGGACGTCGGGGTGACCGTCACGGCGTTCGGCCATGTCGTTGTGCATGCCGTGAAGGTGGCGGGGTGTCTACCAGGGTTCAAACTCACATCGGCGGCTGGCATCGAGCGCAGCCGACTCACCGACTGCACGGTCGTGTGTCTCTCAGGTGGGGCAGGTGATGGGCCGGTTGAGGAGCCGCGGGGGGCACTGGCGTTGGTGCAGACCAGGCCGGGGGAGTACACCGTCTCAGAGGAGCCGGACGTGGAGGGCGTGAGTTTGCTGCGAGTACACGGAGACAGCGAGTCTGATGAGAGTGAGTCGGACGAGGACTAGTGTGTGGGCGGGCGCCAGCTGCGGAGCCCAAGCAGGATGTACCCCCCGGGGTGTTGAGATTGTGATGGGCGAGGTGATGCATGGTAGGCGAGGTGTGAATTGTGAGGCAAGACTGACTGGTATGAATTGTGAGGTAACAATGTAAGACTGACTGGTGTAGCAGGTTTAATTCACGTGTTGTTGTTCTGTCAGCGCTGCTATTGACTCAGGAGTCGCGGTGGAGCTGTTTACGTTGGTTAACTAGTCCGAAGGAGGCTCTCGAAGCTGTGCAGCAGTCTGACTGATCGCTGTTTGCCAGTCTGTGATCTGCTAGCATCAGTTCGTCATGCGTTGGAAATGCCTCAGCGTCCATCCTGGGATTCCTATGAGAGTTCAGTCACATATCAAAACCTGCCATGCGTGTCATGGTGCATGCCCTGCGCACCTCTGCAAACGCAGAGAAACCCACGGCCTTCACCACCGGATCGTCCTGATCTATCCTGCACCACCGTCCAGTCGTTATCTTGTGCACACATGTGTTCCACCGACAGGGCGCCCGGCGTGTGAACCGCCATGCATCCACAAGAGGCCTGGAGCAGAGGCTCTGGTGGCACAGGGGCTGTTGACTGTTCCTGCTGAAATTTCAAATTCCAGAGGTATTACCCCTTTAAGGCTTGTCAGTTTCACAGGGCTATCCGCTGTAATGCTGTGATGCCAGAGGGATGCCAAAATATTTTTTGCTCGCTCCACTGATTCTTTGCTTGCTAAGCTCACGCAGTCTGAACATCCTTTTCGCTTCGCTCGCGTGGTACATTCCAATCGGCAAGCCCGGCGGCCGCTGCACACCCATGGCCAGATGCCTGCGGGCTGAGCCCGCTGACATCTGCTTTATCAGCCCGCTTTCAGCGAGACCGCTGCATCAAGCTCACCCGCTCACCCATTCGACAAAAGCTCGGCTTCAGCGGGAATCCCGGCGGGATGTAGAGCTCTGGTGTAGAGTCTCATTGCCAGCCCCACATACATCATGCATGTCAGAAGTGGCGATGGGTGGATTGTGCTGTTGGCCGGCCAGACCAACCTGAGTGGCTAATTTGTTGTTCGTCACGAATGGACTGGACGTATAGCTCTCCGCCAGGACCTGAAACAGCTTACGCGCAGGTCTCGGAGCAGAGGCTCTGGTGGCACAGGGGCTGTTGACTCCGCATTGGACGGAGGGGGGTCAGCTGATGGCGACAGGGGCTGTGCTGCAACAGTTGCGCAGAGCAGCTGTAGGAGTGTGGTGACGATCTGGTCAGCACATCTGCGCAGGGGGTCATCCACTCCCGCTAAAAGGTGGTCCCCCCCCGGGCGCGCAAAATCCGCTGCGAAACAGCCAAATTGGGGAAGGTTTCCACTATGGTCTATGTTGAATGAACAATTCTAGTGTTTTAGTTCGGAGTCTTGGGGAGAGTTAGCCATATTCGCCGAAATGGCCGGTCTGGTTGGGGAGAACTGTCTGTGGCTTCCCAACGCTGCCCAAAGCTGCCCAATCACTCAATTCCTTCCCCAATCTTTCCCAAATTGCATCTTTCAAGTTGATAGGTGTCTTCGGTTGCCTATGGACGGCCGCGCCGGATTATTCCGTAGCCCGGTGACGTCCTTTTGTGGCAATTGACTTGCTACTGCTCCGAATCACCTCCTGAGGACGTGCTACAGCTGGGGGACGGTTGTGTCACGACCTATAATCCATTGCTAACTAGTACTTGATCTCCGCATTCTGTGAATGTCGCCTTAGTGGCCTGATGCTACAGTGTAACGACTGCAGATTGCCCTTGCTGGTTCAAACCTGCTATATATCTGCCTGCTGCTTCTCTGTGCAACAGAGTCCATGCTTGGTATTCAGTCACCTGCAAGTTGTGTACTGCTAGGCAGCAAAGTATTTCTGCTGTGTTTTGTGCATTGCGCTATGTGAATGTGAAATGCGGGTATTTCGTTAGGTGTCCTAGCCTTTCGAAAACCTCCATGATGGCGGCCATTGCCTCTTGCTCCGGTCATTTATTTGATGCATTTCGTGCAGACCACGTAATTGACAGTATTGTCGCACAAGCTTTGTCGCCGGGGATCAGTCCAGACTATATACACTGTACAATTTTATATCTGTGCCTGATCATATCTCAGGACTCAACATGCAAACAAGCGACACTGTTCAGCCACTCAATCATGACATGGTAGATGGCTACATATGTGTACACACATCAAGCATGTGCTTCACATAAATGCCAATCTCCATAAATTGTCCAGCTTACAAAACATATGCAGTCTCAATGGCAGTTAGCACCACATCCGGCTCTGTCAATACACATTGCCTCCAATCGACATTGACTGATCTCATGATAATTGACGATCCGCTAATATTCACCTGCTCCTGTGGCCCACATTCATCTTCATTCCCCCCTACTTCTACCTCACGACCTGTGAGTGCGGATTCGAATATGATCATATTGTGCTGAGGCGCACGAAGCCTCAACTGTCCTAGAGGTCACTACACGGTAGTATTGCACTGGCTCTGGGTCAGCTAACTTGAAACAAAACTGGAATATTTCGGCGTCCCTGATCTCATTTGGCACGAGCCTAGCTCGTGCAATGGCGGGCAACACAGCGTACGCCGTCTTGTAGCTGCCTCGCCGTCACAGGCTTGCGATTGATGTAATAACAAGCAGAAACGTTTTCGACAGCATCATCTAACTCTTGCTGCGCCGGTCTCGCGCGAGACACCATTGTCTGATGGACACAACACAGCCGACAAATGTAGTACTCTCGAACTTCTACCGATCAGGCGTCGAGAGTCACAAACATGTCATGTAACAACAGTGCAACAAATTATAGCTCATTTTCGTTGTGTTCCTCGGTCTGGAAGCAATGGCGGTTGATTGGGGATGATCTCGCATCGTTCCGGCGATATTGGGGAAAACGGCGACATTTCGCCGAAAAGGGCACTCTGCTTGGGGACTTTCCCCAAGACTGAGATCGTACACTACGAGTTCCCAATTAACATAGACCATAGTGGAAACCTTCCCCAATTTGGCTGTTTCGCAGCGGATTTTGCGCGCCCGGGGGGGGACCACCTTTTAGCGGGAGTGGATGACCCCCTATCTGCGCATGGCTCTCCGAATGGCATGTGCCTAACATGCTGTGACAAACACGGAGCATGTCTGCGGCAAGGGCATGCGCCGCTGTAGAGCCTAGGGTGACCTGGGAGCAGGGTCGCCCCCGGGGAGAGTGCTAGCACTACATTCGGTGACACGCAGTAGTTCTGCGTGTCGCCGAATGACAGGCACTCTGCTTGCGCTGCCGCGCCTGCAGTGAGGCCGTCGCTGCCACCGCACGCTGCGGGGGACCATCCTACGACTCCCCAAGACGTTGCAGTCTCACAAGATTCCACAGAGATGAGATCAGGCTTTTTTTGTGGCGAGAGTGGCACCGATGGGAATGCGCATGCATTGCACTTGCTTCACCCGGATACTGCAACAGCAGCACAGTCTGATATGTTTGCATGAGATACGCCGCAAAGCAACGTCTGTCGACACATATGCTGATCTCAGCCAGCTGTAGCCGGTGTAACGGCGTTGGCCATGTCTGTCGAGTTCTGGGGCGGAGACTCAGTCTTTCGCATCCGCTTCCACTTCTGCGGCCACTCCGTCCACATCTCAGAAATCCAAGTCAACAGTACATCCTTGCAAAACTGTCCCGCCTGTGGGGAGCAGAGTCGTCAGGGGTTGGAGGTTCTAGTTCGCGACCACGTCCCATCGCCAGATTTAGCATGGCAGGCAGCGGAACAGACCCAAGTCCAACACTTACAGCCTGAGGCCTCTCGAAATGTACGTACCAGCGGCAAGATGACCCTGATGTCGATATGTGGCCGGTTTGACGCTATGATCTGATCAGGCCAAGAGTAGCTGTGTCTTCTTCGATGGCATGTAGATGAGATGCCCTGTCGCGTCGCGCTCGAATCCAGGAGAAGCTATATGTATGGTATGCTTGCAGTATACGAGAGGTTCCCTGCCGAACGTATGTCTCGTCGTCGGGAACAAAGGCGCGCACAGCCTGCTGTGCGCGAAAGCATCGCACACCTCACACGCAAACAACGCATGATATCAATCGAAAATCCTTATATGAAGTATGAAAGGGGGTCTATCTGCAGGGTGTGGTCGCAAGCATCGAGGATCTCGTTGCTGCCATCGCAGCCCACACGCCGGGCATTTCACTTCGGGGCCTGGCACTGCACCCGACCAGCCGGCCAGTGGGTGAAGGGAGGCATAGGTTCGTCGTCTGGAGGGCTTCCAGCTCGGGATGTCAGATCAGCGGCGGCACCATCTCGCTGCTGCCGGGCTGCATCCTCCTGCTCACTGGCCGTGGGGCTCACTTTAAGGACACCACCTTCTCAGGTGTGACGCCGCTGCAGCTGCATTTGCACCATCTGCCGAGTATCTCTGAATAGATGTGCGGTAGGGGAAAGGCAGTCATGACTGCATGCATCTGTGCGACACATGGTATCCTGTCCGATGGTGCACATTGGTGGCCTGTCAAGTGAAGATTGTGGAAAATGCAAGCTTCCTACCAAATGGTCGGAAAGTGTCCGCAGGGATTCCTGCTAGTCACAGAGCAGTGAACTGGGTGGCCACGCCCTGCTGCTCTTGGCTTGCCGGGCTTGGAACACGTGGTCCAATCGAGAACACTTCCGTCACAACTGGCCTCTCACCACTTGTGAGAGTGAAGGCCTGTGACTGAAAGCTGCGTCACTCCTGAGCTGCTGTCATGACTGCGCAAGGCGCCATCGCAGCACTGCTGCAGCATGTTAGTGCCTTTCGCTATGAAGCAGCCACCCCTCCCGTTTGATTCACGCCACCTGGTGTAGAACCATGCAGGCGACGTAGAACCATGCGTAGATGAGTCCAACGTAGCCGATGTTCAATTCAGCTTGCGATTTACAAACACACAAGCTGCTAGCGTACACGATCCACATGCAGGCGGCGTCGTGATGTGCGCCGGGCGCGATTTCTCCGGAACCTTTCATAAGTGCACCTTCGTTTCCTGCACCCTCAACATCGTCCATGGCGCCTCCGCCGCCATCTCCGGCTGCACCTGGCGCGACTGCCCCGCCGGCATCGTCGCCCACGGCCTCGCCACCACCGCCACCCTCACCAACTGCACCCTCCGCAACTGCCGGTTCGGCATCATCGCCGAGGCCGGAGCAATCGTCGCCATGCGCTCATGCATGCTTACTGGCGGCGGCGGCGTCGCCGCTGCGGTCGTCGGCGCCGGGAGCCGCGAGTTGCCGCGGAGGACACCGACATCACCGGGGTGGCCACAGGGAACCCCCTCGAGCCGCCGATGATGTACGGCGTGCATGTATGCGGAGGCTCGGCAGACCTCCGCAGCTGCAGGATCTCGCACCTCGAGACTGGCGTGGTCACCATCGGCCGCTCCTCCCGCCTCCAGCTCACCACGACGGTGATCAAAGACTGCCACGGTGCATGCGTGCTGAAGCAGCGTGCGCTTGGGTCTCTCGCAAACTCATGCATACGCGTTTGTGGCGACCCCGGCCGCCGCCCGGAGGACCAGGTGTACACGGCGGTGGCGATCGAGGACTCACGCGTGCAGCTCACGCGGTGCGAAGTTCGCATCGAGAGCGCAGCTGCGACGTTGAACGCGGTCCATGTTACCGAGGCAGGCCGTGGCGCGCTGCACCTGTGCCGGCTGGAGAGCGGCGGCTGCGGCCTGAACGTCGGCGACCCGCGCACGCATGCAGTCGTTTCACAGTGTGAATTCTCCACGCGTGAAGTCGGCTGCATGGTGCGGTCTCCTGGCTCCACGCTGCATGTGCGCGGCGGCGTGCTGACGTCGCGGGGGGTCGCCTGCCTCGCGCACAACTGTGCGAAACTCTCGGTCGCGGACGCATGCTTGAAGGGGGGGACGGAGCGCCTCCGCGGCGGGCCGCCGTCCCTTGGGGCCGTGACACTCTTCAGCGGCTCCAGCGGCCACATTCTGCGCTGCCGGATCCATGACAGCTTGATGGGAGTCCATGTGCAGTGCACGCGTGCGCGTGTCGTGGACACCCACATTTTCCGCATGGTGCCCCTGCCATCGCCGTGGCCCGCATCTGAACTGCCGTCGTCTCAAGGCATTATATGCAAAGGGGGCGAAGTGCACATTGCGGGTGGGTCCATTGCAGACTGCATCCATGCAGTCCATGTGACTACAGGGGACCTGGGCGTGCGGGGGGCGCTGCGCATGCATGATGTGACCGTTAAGCAGTACTCGGTCGGAGTGAAAGTGGGGCCCGAGTGCGCGGGGGAGATCTCAGGGTGCCGATTCATGGGCGATGCCGGTATCAGCGCACTCAACAAGCGCACAGCCCTGGCGGTGCACTGCAACCCTGACGATCATTCGGTGGGTGTGAGCCTGGTGTCCCGGAGCGGCTCGGTCCGTGACTGCGAGTTTGATGGCAACGCATGCGGAGTAGCCGTCGCAGCGGCCGAGGCCGTGCACATCGAGCGCTGCGCGTTCCGCTCACCGACCACGGGCCGCACCAAGTGCGTGCAGCTCGCGTCAAAGGGCGCTGTGGAGGACTGCGAGTTCACTGCAGGGTACTGTGCGGTGTCGGCGCAGGGGGCGAGAGCCGTGTGTGCGGTGAGGCGGTGCACAGTCAGCGTGGGCGTTGAGAGCGGGGTCGGCGCGGTCGACGGCGCCCATGCATCTGTTATCGGCTGCACCGTGAAGTGCGGCCAGACTGCGCTGTTTGTGGGCCGGGGAGGCGCCATCGCCGCACAGGACTGCGTCTGCTGCGGGCAAGACTCCGCGCTGCTTGTCAGTGGCGGAGGAGGGGCGATTTCGGCGAAGCGCGTGAAGGTGCACGGGGAGCGCACCGCGGCGCTGGCTTCACAACTTCACGCCAACCCGGAAATCGCGAGAAACAGCCCCAGCCCCAGCCCCAGCAAGATGAAGCTTGTTGAGTGTGAGCTCTCCGGTGTGGAGGCGGGAGTGATGGCGGCTGGGAGTGGCGTGGGTGTGTCACTGCTGCGGTGCAGAGTAGCAAGGTCGGACATGGGGGTCGTGGCGGTCGCGGGCGCTTCGGTGCGTGTCAGCAAGTCGCACGTCTCCCGCTGCAGGTTGGGCATCGTTGTTGGGGAACGCGACACTGACGTTTCTGCCAGGTGCACAGAATGTGGCCACCAGGGCGCCAAGGCACTCGAGGCCGCGTGGGCGGCGCTGATGGCCGCGCGCACGCCGGCGGCGGGGGACCGCTTGTGTGTCCACATGGGCACGCGGGCGCGGGCGACGCTCGACGGCGTCGAAGTTCGGCGCTGCCACGCCATCGGGGTGACCGTCACGGCGTTTGGCCACATGGCTGCGCATGGCGTGAGGGTGTCGGCGCGGGTAGCGGGGTTCAAACTCGTATCGTCGCCTCGCGCGGAGTGCAGCATGCTGAGCGACTGCACGGCGGTGGTGTACCATGTCGGTGAGGTGGGGGGCGATGCGGTGATGTGCCCTGCGCGTGAGGCGGCCGCCGACCGCGAGGCGTTGTTAAATCCGCAGGGGGTGGTATCGTGGCTGCAGATTGGGCCGGTTGGGACCGATGTCGTGGGGGGGGTGGTGCCAGAGGGCGTGAGGGTGGTGGGAGCGGAGGAAGAGAGTGAATCTGAAGAGAGCGAGGCAGGTGGTAGCGAGACCTCAAGTTGAAGCCTTGCGACCAAGGCAGGACCTAGCGCATGATGAGTATGATGGTCGAAGAGTAGGCAGGCACCCAAGTTGCAGTGAGGGAGGGTATACATCTGTAGCCGGCGTCGCCCGCTGTTCTGTTGATGTTCACATTTGCTTGAGGTGGCATCCCAGGGACTCAAGTGTTGTGGCCTTTTTTTCATGCTGAAACAAGTCTGTG
This sequence comes from Ulva prolifera, assembly GCA_023078555.1. Lineage (NCBI taxonomy): Eukaryota > Viridiplantae > Chlorophyta > Ulvophyceae > Ulvales > Ulvaceae > Ulva > Ulva prolifera. The sequence continues at coordinate 970,016 of CM041197.1, forward strand.
GTGCGCCCAAGAGGCAGCAGAGCGGTGGTGTCGTAGTCGATTGCATGAAGTCTCTGTGCACTCTCGATGCCATGGAACGACGCACGTGCCCTTCCGGCGTGCCTGCTCGGTGTCCGTGCACAGCTCGCACTCCAGGCTGCCACGTCTGCGATGGCGTGAGCAATTCGAACCTGTGCAGATGTAGAGGAGTTGATCCACTGTTGCTTGGTCACACCCGATCCTATCCTTCTGACGGTGAGCCACCCCAGCCACCGCGGGCTCATACGACTGGAACGTGCACACTCTTGTCACTTGACGCAGAGATGGTAGGTGTACCGCAGAAGAGCATGAGAGCCGTAGCAGACTCACTGCCATATGGGGGTCACAGCGTGTGTGATGCGACTGGCCGATTGAAACGCACACGCATGCGAAGGCGTGGCGCCTGGACAAACACGGCCCCGCCGATGCTCTAGATTGTTCGTACGCATGTTCATAGACTTTCACTGCCAGGTTGGTGTTCAGCAGGCCATCATGCATGGCCAAGACGCACACATACTCCCCATCTGGTCTGCTGCGAGGGGAGTCGTTGATGCACCATAGGGGACCCAGCCGCCACAGCACTGGTCTGCCACACTGCCCACTTACTATATGTCTGTACTACAAATTTCCACTGTGCCCGCCACCCCCAACGCACACTCTCCTGCCCTCACCCCCAGACTCGGTACAAACTTCAAATTGTGAGTTTATCCTGTTTCAGTATCTTCAACTCCACCTGGTAACAGTTCTGTGCCATTCATCTGCCGCATGGGTTCACGCGTGGTCATGCAAGGTCCCAAACACCACGAAAGGCAACCCCACATCACCCACCCGCCTCCTCCACCAGCTCCACCCCCTCAATGGCATACCTGCCCTCCACGTCCTGCCCCCCCAGCCCGGTCTGCTGCTTCTCCACCACCTCCGGCCTCCGCTCCCCGTCCCCGGAAACAGCAGCACACTGCCGAAACTTGCTCCTCTCCAGCCCAGCCACCCAGCCGACCACAAACGCGACCGGACTCCTCCGGACCCGCACACCTCATGCGTCGACAACCCCGTGCCACGACACGCACACACCGACTGTCCCGCAGTTCTGTATGTCGCGATGTGTTTGCGACGAACGCCTTCGGCCTGCCACCCGAGGCTGGGTTTGGGGCGCTCAGCGGCGACGAGCTGCAGATCCAGATGTGCACGTTCCAGGGCGTGGCGGGCGGAGGCGAGTGCGTGAGAGGGCATGTGCGGGCATGCATCGAGCACTGCACGTTTGCCGGGGCCTGCACCGCCATCACAGCAGACGAGCGAGGCACGGTGTGTGGGAATAAACAGGTGATCTGTCACTTGTTGTATTGGCCTTTGCTCAATACATACACAACACCTGTGCATTCTCTGTTCAGACAAGATTACATGTGCTAAGTTGTCTCACCTGTGGGAATAAACAGGTGATCTGTCACTTGTTGTATTGGCCTTTGCTCAATACATACACAGCACCTGCAGCATCTGTTCTATGAACTCTATGCTACCCACAGTTCTCACAATGACACTCAGCACACGAACACAACATGCAGTCCAAACTACCGTAGCTGGATGTGCATACCTGTGCATTCTCTGTTCAGACAAGATGTCTGCTACAGAGTGCACGGCTGCATATATACCATTTCCACGCACACACCATGGTGCACAGAGCACAACACTCTGGCTCTGTGGAGCTCAGATCTACCAAATCATCCACACCATCACATCATACTATACCATAGGATGTGTGGTGCTCTCACACGACTGCGTACGCGTCGTGTCACGCATCATGCCAGGCATCTGCCTGCATGCGTGTGTGTTGACTCGTTTTCCTGAGTCTTCACTGTCCGTCTCACGTGTGCATGCAACACTAATAGAGGACAATCGGTCAATGAGGCAGCCACTGCTGCACCTCACATTTGACTACAATATTAGCATGACTCATTCTCACAGCCCAGAGAAGTCTGTGCTGCCACACTCCCCCTGAATGGTCATGCTATAGGCTGCAGTAGGATCTACATTCCCATGTGCCCCTTCTTCTCTTCTGCTTGTTCTTCCCAGTCACCCGTGCTGACATGTCATGACAGCATTTATAGACTCGTAACGCCCATGCACCCTTGTCAGACATTGGCCCAAGCAATTGCATCGCATTTTTGCTTCTCTCCCCCCGCGGCGCACCCTTGTGCTCTCAGCATTGCGTCGCTGCTGCACCCGTGGCCGTGTAGGATGCCGTCTTGACATCCATGCTGGACTGTACCAAGGTACCACACTCGGGCACCCCTGCTCATTCTTGGTACTTGTGCTCACGACTGTCTGTCCTTCTATAGACACCTCGCATCGCTACACTCACCAGAGTGGAGCATCTCATCCATGCAAGCTACTGCTTCACGAATTCAGGCCATATTCACTCGCACGTCGGTCATACTCTGGCCGATTCGCTGCTCATTGCTCGACAAACAGTAAAAGAAATGGTCAGAATGACTGCACACTCCCCCTGTTTGTCTCAATGTAGCACCCTTTCACAAACAAGCTCCCTTAGCAACACATGCTGTGGCTTGCTGCACTGCAAATCTGGTGCAGTACATCCTATGTATGTGCTTCATGCATGCTACATGACAGAGAGCCCTTCAAACTCAAGCTCGTGTCCACAATGATGACAGAAACGATGTTCTTCGCCGTTTGCAACCATGACACGGCCATCACGTTCATCATCGCCATGACTGTCATCATCGGAATCATGCATATGCCTTTCACGGGCTGACCGCCCTCGAGCGCTCTCCAGCAGTCGTGTCGCTGATTTCAGCTCAGTCACGACCTGGTTGAACCCCGTCTCGACGTGTGGTGTCAGCAACAACACGAGGGATCCCTTCTCCGACGATTCTCGAAGGCCCCGCACGAGTGCGTTGGCGGCAAGTTCATCAGCCGCTTCGAAATTCGTATCTTCAAGCTTCTCGAGTACCTCCAGCACTCGTTCCGCAAACCGCGTGTATGACTCCGCCGTCGTCTGCCTCATCGCATTCAATTGGTTAACGAGCAGCGGTTGCCTGAGCTGGAGCTCTGCTTCAAACTCAGCTCTTACCCTTTGCCACGCTTGCACCGAATTCGGAGCGCGTTTGATGATCCGCATCAAACCGCGATCGTCGACCGTCAGCAGCATTCGGCTCTTGACGTTGACATCCTCCCGGACTTCAGCCGGCTCCTCAGCGTCAGGCTCATCCGTGAGCCAGCGCTCGCAATTCATCGTTACCATCGAGGCCTCGAATTGCGCCGCCCACATGCGGTAGTCGCCATCTCTCTTCAGCTTTCTAACAGCGTTCAGAGCGTTGTTCCGGTACTCCATAGCGCAGTACTCGCGATAGGCCCATAACCTGTGGGAATAAACAGGTGATCTGTCACTTGTTGTATTGGCCTTTGCTCAATACATACACAACACCTGTGCATTCTCTGTTCAGACAAGATTACATGTGCTAAGTTGTCTCACCTGTGGGAATAAACAGGTGATCTGTCACTTGTTGTATTGGCCTTTGCTCAATACATACACAGCACCTGCAGCATCTGTTCTATGAACTCTGTGCTGCCACACGGTGTCACAAAGCACACTTCTTCAGCGCCTAGGCTGGCGTGTCTGGAGGCGGCGTCGACTCCCACAGTGGCTTGGTTCCACAACTCATATGTTGCATGCGGCCCCTGCGGCACTGTCTGCCTCCTTGCCTATAACCTTGTGACACGTGCACTCGCGTTTTGCGGATCAATCTGCTCACACCTGGCATGCTCCTTCCACTGCGTGCACGGCTTCACATGTAGACTGCCGCAGCAGCGTCCAGGCCAGCAAGCTCAGTCCAAGTACAAGCGCGTCAAATAATGTCAAACGACGCTGGTAGTGGCCCTTGATGAATGTAGCCAGCCGCTGTAGGCGGCTGAGGCGTTGGTCATGTCTGTCGAGTCCTGGGGCGGAGACTCAGCCTGCTACGTCCGCTTCCACTTCTGCGGACACTCCGTGCTAATATCTGAAGTCCGAGTTGTAGATCCCGCTTCGCTTGAATGCCCCGTCTGCGGAGAGCTGAGTCCTCTCCGGGCAGAGGCCAGCGTGCCCGATATTGTGCCATCGGCTGACTTGGCGTGGCAAGGAGCAAAACGGACTAAACTCGATGTCTTGGAGACTGGAAATCGCCAAAATGTACGTCCGGCAGGAACCATCAAGATGCTGTCAAGTGTGCCCTGGATGGCGTTGTGATATCAGTGGGCTCGCGAAGTGTTCGTGCCTTTTTTGGCGATACAACGCCTTGTCGAAAAGCACTCAGGAACAGAATCTTAAACGGTTCTGAACAAGATGCATAAGGCTGAGTGTTCCTCGCCAAACACACGGCTCGTCGTTGTGGACTGCACCGGTGGACAGCTCCTATCGTGAACAGAAGCACCTCACAAGCGAACATAGACATGCGGTAAACAAAGTGTGCACGTAGCTTGAGTGAGGGACAACGTGCAGGGCCTAGTCACAAGCGTCGAGGATCTGGTCGCTGCCATTGCAGCCCATCCGCCTGGCATTTCACTTCAGGACCTGACACTGCACCCTACCAGCCGGCCGACTGGTAATCAGCGACGCAAATTTATCGTCTGGAAAGCGTCTAGCTTCGGATGCCAGGTCAGTGGAGGCACCATCTCGCTGCTGCCTGACTGTGTCCTCCTGCTCAATGGCCGTGGGGCCCACTTCAGGGACACCACCTTCTCAGGTGTGATGCTGCTGCAGTTGTACATGCTTATGGTAGCGAATGTAATGATCTGCTGTGTATCTGTACTTGTGTCCCAGCGAAGCTGGCATGCTGTGCGATTGATCATGGGTCTGGCTCACCGTGTGCTGATGATAACACCGACCGCAGAATGCACGTCATGGATTTAAGCACAGCCTCTGCTAGAAACTACCTGAATGGCTCACAAAGATTGGACACCCTTAGACTGCAGAGACTGTACACCACATGGTGGCCTCTTGTCACTGGACAACGCCGTCAGTGGCCTGGTGCTGCTTAGTCCCTGGGCTAGGATCACACTGACACCACCCCCAGTCCCACTTTTACAATGATGTCGAGGCACAACTCACACCTCACAGCTGGCATCACACCCACACGGACCGCATCGGGCTGTGTCCCTCCTGTGCCGCAACGCGCATGTGCCCCTCGCTCTGCAGTACCTCTTCGGCTAGCCTGTCAAAGGCCGTGGCATCCATCCACACCCGTGGCTCGGCACGCTTTACCGCCAAGTTCAAAGCAAGGTACTCACAAGCACCGCCCGCATGCAGGCGGCGTCGTCATGTGCGCCGAGCGCGAGTTCTCCGGATCCTTCCAGAAATGCAGTTTTGTATCCTGCGCACTCTACGCCGTGCACGGCGCCTCCGCCAGCCTCTCGGACTGCACCTGGCGCGACTGCCCCGCCGCCCTCGTCGCCCACGGCCCCACCACCACCGCCACCCTCACCGGCTGCACCCTCCGCGGATGCCGCTTCTGCGTCATCGCCGAGGCCGGCGCCTCCGTCTCCATGCATGCATCGGAGATCCTCACGCACGGCGTCGCCGTCGTGGTGAATGACCCCGGAAGCCACTTCACTGCAGAGGACAGCGTCCTCGCGGGGGCGCGCCGCGGCGCGCACGGCGAGCTGCTCGCGTGCGCGGTGCGCACGCACCGTGGCACCGCGGGCCTGCACCGCTGCACCATCGACGGATTCACCCACGGCGTCGTCACCGCCGGCAGCGCTGCCGCCCTTGAACTGCATTCCAGCTGCATCACAGCCTGCGCGAGAGCGGTCGCCCTTTCGGATAAGTCATGGGGGGCCATCACGGAGTGCCACATGCATGCGTGTGCCCCGCCAGCCGGCACGAAGGGTGACTGCACGGCAGTCACCCTGTCCGACTCATCGCGGCTCGCGGCACTGCGGTGTGAAGTTCGCGCCACAGCCAAGGGCGAGCACCCCACTGCGTTGTCGTTGTGGTGCGGCGGGCGTGCTGCGCTGGTGCTGTGCCGCATCAAGAGTCCCGGCGCGGGTGTGGGCTTGCGCGATGCCGGGACCAGCGCCACCTTCACGGACTGCAAATGCACCAGCAAAGGAAACGGGTACAGCGCAAAGTCAGAGGGGTCTGCAGTCAGGGTTTCGGGGGGCGCGGTCGCCTCTGCGCAAGGTGCTGCATGCATTGCGCTGCAGGGGGCGACGCTGTCGCTGTCGGATGTGCAGCTGCAGGCTGGCGCCCCCCCATCGGCTCCGCCTCGTGTTGGGAACCCTTTTGGTGTGCCGCCGCTAGCCACTGTCAGTCTATTTGATGGCTCACGTGGGCGGTTGCTGCGGTGCACTGTCCGCGACAGCCTGGCCGGGGTGCTTGTGGAGGACGGCCGGGTGCGCGTGAAGGACACATGCATAGCGGACATGCACGCAGTTCCGGGGCGGGCGCGGGCCGACCCTGTACTATCCCATGCATGCATATGTCGCGGGGGTGAGGTGGACTGGGAAGGTGGATCCATCACAGACGTGTGCCTGGGGTTCTGGGTTGGCCCACGAGACCCGCGGCGAGGGGCGGTGCGTGTTCGTGGCACGGTGCTGCGGCGGTACTCGCATGCCGCGCAGATCGCGGAGGGCTGCGATGCCGACTTTGACTGGTGCCAGTTTCAGGGGACCGCCGGCGTGAGCCGGGTCAACCAGGCTGCCACGAAGCAGCGGATGGCCGTGTTCGGGGAGCTGGAGGAAGACTTCGAGGCAGCCGTGGTAGCCATGATGGCACGCCGCCTGCACCTCGTCGGCTGTACCTTCAGCGGCCACACGCTTGACGTGTGTGCGATGGACGTACCCAGCCCGGAAGGTGAGGCCGGGGACGCGGAGGGACAGGCCAGCTGCAATGAGGCGCAGATACGGAACTGCGAGTTCCGTGGCGTGGTGAGCGGCGGAGCGTGCGTGAGGGCGCGTATGCGGACGCGCATCGAGCACTGCACATTTGCCGGGGCCTGCACCGCCGTCGCGGCACGGGATTCCCTAGCCGTATGCACGCTGCGCCACTGCACTGTCGCAGCAGGCATGCGCTGCGGGGTGGAATCCGCCGACGGCGCGAGTGTGGCCATGGTGCACTGCGAGGTGCGCGCCACTGAAGGGGCGCACGCTGCGTATGAGGGCACCCTCACGGTTCAGGACTGCACCTTCGTGTGCAGCCGCGCGGCGATGCAGGTGAACTATTCCGGCGGGGTGCTCTGGGCGACGCGCGTGTCGGCTCGCGGCGGGAAGTGGGGAGCTGTCGCTGCAAGCAACTGCCCCGCGGCGGCCGCTCCGGTGCCGCTGCCGCGGGTCGAGATGAGGCTGGAGGAGTGCACCCTGGCGGGGTCGCAGGCGGCGGTGGAGGCTTTCGGTCCGGCCGTCGACCTCTCGTTGGCGGGGTGTGATCTGGGGCATGATATGTTGCTGTCAGGGGCTGGCGTGTGTGCGAGAGGGGGCGCGGTGGTGCGGGTGCGGAAGACCACTGTGTCTCACTGTGTGTATGGCATTGAGGTCGGGGAGCGGTTCAATCTGGAGCGGCCTTGTGAGGTCTGCGGCATCGAGGGGCCGGAGGGGATGCAGGCCGCGTGGCGGGCCCTCACACGTGCAGCGCAGGGGCGTGGACAGGGCGCGCACAGGGCGCCGCTCTGCGCACACCAGGGGGCACGGGCGCGGGTGACATTGGAGGATGTGGAGATACAAGCCTGTGAAAAGGTTGGGGTGTGCGTGTCGCGGCACGGTGTGGTCGATGCGTGTGGTGTGCGGAGCTCGAGGTGTGATCTCGCGTTTTCGGTTGGGTGGGTGGCCGGGCTGGAGAGGAGCCAGTTCCGGCAGTGTACGGCGGTGCGGTCGGGCACGGGCCGTGGCGCGGTGGTCGTGGACAAGCAGCAGGTCGGGCCGGAGGAAGGGGACGCACAGCGAGTATTTGCAATTCACGGGGTGGACGTCGTGGAGGATGAGCGGTGGTGAGCTCTGTGTATGTACATGTGTATACCTCGCATTCCTATCGTGACCTTGTAAGTGCATTGATACATCACACCCACAGTTGGTACAGGATGTAGGTGCATCGCACACGGCAGATGCAGGAACAGACGCGGGACTAGTGCCTCCCTTTCTTGCAGACAACGCATGCTTGGTGAACGGGATGCACGGACGATTCAGACGCACCAGGCATTCGAACAAGTGTACACAAGCAGATGGACGGGCTGAGATGTTGTGGTGAATTTTCGCACGCGTGCAGAGGTCCCTCCAAGGGCTGTGATGCAGGCGCGAAGCTCCGCGGAGGGTGCATTGCTGCTAGTGAGGGCCGTGGGCGTCATGGGCAGGTAGCAGTTGCGCCACACGCACAGCCGGGGGCGGTGTTGCTCCTCATCTACAACGTCGGAGCAGCCATGCACAGCGTACATACTCCTAGTCTGCCAGGGCATGGCAGAACGAAATGTGCACTTCTACAAGAATTCAGGTTCGAACCACGGCAGACCACGGAGAAGTAGTAGCTCAACAAAAAGTTAATATTGCGGGCCCATCTGCAGTCATGCTGAAGCTGTACTAAGGTTATTTCAGGCTGCGTCTTCTGATAGCTGCCAGCAGTGCATGATTAAGCTAGAATGAGCCGATTTGTGCAAGCGCGAGAAGTGATATGTCAGGTGCAGCAGCCATGCCAGATGCAATACATCCACCTGCGATATCCGAGGATTTGCTGCATGTTCGCCGTCGCACTGAGCGTGCAGCGACATGAGACAACGGTTCCGCGACCCGTGGCTTTCGGGGGCCTCGCGGGAATGTCGTTTCGCTCGTGGCAGCGGATAACAACTCGAGCACACCGCCGCGCACACCCCAAACAGAAACCAAGTTGCTCTGTTACCGCTGCTACGCAGAAGCATACCTTTTGCTACTTTTCCCTTCACGGCTTTGACTTTCGGACCGCATGCGCAGCTGCTGCAGCTGCTAGCATCCAATTGCAAACAAACACACTCATTCCACACCACAGACAAATGGAATTCTGATAAACAGAGCCGCTCTTTCATTCAATGTAGACAGCCGCTGCAGGCAGCAGAAGCTTGCTCCATGTCTATCGAGTTCTGGGGCCGAGACTCAGCCTGTCGTTCCCGCGGCCGGTTCCCCTGTACATGTTGCGGACACTCCGTCCAAGCTCCGTCCTGTGGCAGCCGTGTTGGCTTATAGCATCGTTCACCTGTGCCAGGCGACAGTGTCTATGTGTTATAAGAACAGAGTCGGAGCGGCCGGTAGCAGCGCCAGGGCAACGTCAAAGCAAACCAAAGCCCCAAACCACAGCGGACGGCGACCCATGCCGAATTCGAGATTGGCTTTCGAGCACAGCAAGATCATCTTATGATGGCCCTGCAGCTGCACCCACGCCAGCCGCACATCTGCACACTCACCCACTCACGTATGTACACAAATTTAACCCAAATGTGCACCCCCCAACCCACACGCCCCAATCACACGCAGCCCCGGACCTACGCACGGAACGACCCCGCTGCCTGCGCGGCTACGATGGCCCAAGCTAGCAGCCCGACCGCCAGCGGGCCCAAATGGAGCCAAGAAGGCTGGCCCCCTCCCGCCTCCCCCCCCCCCTCCCCCCCCCCTTCACATGCATCACCTGTGTGCGTTTCTCAACGACCTTTAAAGAAATGTCACGAGTCCTACTGCGAAACGTTCCAGGATATATCGGGTGCCATGTTTATGTGCATCAGGGCACCACACATATGCATGCATGCATACCTGATTTGCGGGTCTTTGCGGGAATGCTACTGTGTGGGAATGACATCATGATGGATGTGGTAGTGCAGCCTTGGCTGGAAGCACTGCGACACGTGCGCATGCGCATGGCAACCGATCGCAAGGGCCTTGCAAGCACAGCACGCTGTGGGAGGCACATTTCATGATGTCCCTAGGCCTGTGTCCAGATAAATCTGTCTTCACATCCTAGGCTTCCGATCATTTCCTGTGCTGCTAGTCTTGCTAGTGTACCAGATGCATGCTAGTGCACACCGGAGTTGTCAATGTCCAATAGGATACGGCTCAGAAAATGCAGATTTACTTTACTTGACACCTGCACCTCAGCTTCAGGCTGCGATTCAAGTTTAGACCTGTCAACTCTATTGCCACATCAGCACGACTGACCGCCAAAGGCATACCGACCGACGGAACATCGAGGTGGCCATACCAGAGCAGCCCAGCCCTTCGAAGGATAGGTACTGTATACTGCGCTGCAGTACCTCAGGCAGGCTTCGTCTGGTGGCTTCGAGGGCCGCGATGCCGTCTTAATCGACACGATGCAGTGCAAATGCTGCTGATGAATCATCCTGTAACGAGAAGATCGCCTACCTGTAGCCTTTTATTCGATACCATTCTTTTATCAATGAGCGCTTGCAGTGCCATGCGTTCTGGAGGGCAGCCAAACCTGTGGATCCGTAAGATGTATCTGGCTTTGCTCGAATCGCTACAATCTCCAGCAAGCAACCGTTGTAGATGCCCAGAAAAATATGGCCGGCCTTCGTCGTGGGTCACTGTATGCTGGACTTTCCGATTGTCGCAGTGCATCGACTGTCAACATCGATCCAACGGTCAGCGTGCATGCAGCAGCATCATGCTGCTCATCCTGCATGATTTCATGCTCCTCAACCCATTCAGCAGGTGTGAAAGTTCATGTGTGCTGCCTTTTGCGGAGTGCACTGGTCCACGTCGGTACATGAGAGTGGTACAGCGCGGATGTCACAGTAACCATGCCGTTGTGCGGATACTGCAGAACCTCCGCGTTTGGCTGCAATTACGTTTGTGATTTTGCGGATTTGGAGGACGATGAAGGCGTTTGAGCGGCACATTATCTCTCATTCGACATGTCTGTACACGCAGGCGGGCATCATTTCCCTTCGAGACAGCCATATGTGTCGTGAACGTTAGCCTAAAAATTCAATCTGCTTTTAACGTGCACAGCTCAAAGCTGGTATGCTGCACATGATTTGGGGGCTGGGCAGCTGCGGCAAGCATCGCCCGGACGTTGACCTTGCACGATCTCTTGCGCCTGTGCTGACTAGCGCTGCACTGACTCTGTTTACAGTGGTAGACGTGTACGGGGTTTTTCTATGCTGCATGCCCTTCGGAGTCTCGCATCTACCCCACCTTTGCCTGCTGGGGCAAGCAGGACATCCTGGAGGGCAGCAACCTCCAGGTGTGCTTGAGTGCCACGACCTACAAGTATTTAAGACTGGGATTCTCGATCCGCAGGGATCTGTCTAGCAGCTAGAGCGCCATCATCCCCCGAAAACGGCTACAAACTTAGCAAGTCCTAGAGTGGCCCGGGCAGCGAAAGCCGTGGCCCAGGACGTGGCCCAGGACGACAGCTCCGTACATAAGGCTATGGCCATCCAAATGACCGCAGAGAAAACACAGGGATCTCACCAGTGCCTGCCGAACACTGCAGCGTCAACACATTCGGATATTCACCACATGCCAGGGAGCTGTGCTTGGAAGGAATGCTGAATGTTGAGGCGGATCTGGCAGCAGCTGGTGTGAGCACAGCATTTGATAGGCTGGCATGTGGCCTCGGAGGCAGTAGACCGACTGGCAGGCCACGCAGAATCACAGGCATTCGCCCCGCAGATCACCACAGGCATAGTGGCAGTGTACTGGACCACCATTGCTAGCAATATGAAGCATGGCTCTGCCCGAGCCACAAGCATGCAGCGCCCTGTTTCTGATTGTACAAATCCGTTTCCAAAACGCTGGTCGCCGACAACATCACTGCTGAGTCCGTGTCTACGAGGTGCGATGCGGCCTGCGGCGTGCGAAATAGCTATAGCATGTAGCTGTATAGACATGTACACCAGAAGCGAATGGTTCATGCATGCGAGCCTGTTGCGGGAGGGTATAAGGAACCCTCACTCATGCGTACGGTCCGGTCCACGTCCTTTGCTACGTCCGTATCATCTGCTGTTCCTTGTCCACATCCGCTGTTGGCTGCTGTCAGCATCCACTCTCGTCCCCAGATCCCTGCACCGCCGACCACCACAGCCACGCCATAACCAGGCCTTGCAGGACTTGCTCCTGGCGGGCATGGTCTCACAGCCTGGTGAAGTCTTGTACTTGATTCATTTCATGTACACTCCTGACGGTTTGGGGTGCCAGTTTCTTGGGGATCGGGGTACATCAGAGTGGGGTTGTGTTGCCATTTCCATACATGCTCCCATGCCAAGCAAGTCTAAACACAGCCGCAGCAGCAGCAGCAGCAATTAGAGAGTCAACGCAAAAATGGATCTTGTAGGTAGCAGATGTTCTTACAGTGCATGTAACCCTCGTGGCCGGAACAATAAGAAGACCACTTGGGGTCTGGGGTTGCCAGTCCACACATAAGTCCACTGGCTGTGCGGTCCATTGGTGCTCTCAATCATGCTCCTCTCAATTATCTTCCCCTCTGATTCATGCTCTGTGCCCCACCATGTCCACCATGCATTTGCCATAGTACTACTAAGGCTGCTGTGGCACAAGCCAGGGCTTTAACCCCACCTGACTGTGCAATTTGCAACGTGGGGCCCTTAGGTAGAAGGGCCCCACCTGAGCAGTGCATGTGTGATGTGTGATGTTCAGAGTCCAGCATCATGGGCATGTGCCTGCCATTCCTGCAATACCACCTCAGCATGTGCCACAGTGCTCTGGCTCCTGCTCTGATATCTGCGTTCTTGCAACACAGTGCTGTCCGCACCTGTTCGCACCTGCTGTTGTGCAAGGGCTGTGGTTCATGCACCTGATCAGATTAGATTGTGCAGTACGAACAGGCTGGAGGTTGCGCACCATGGTCCACATCTACTAGAGCACATCGTGCGAATCGTTTATTGTTGCAAAATTGTAGACAGCGAGATTTCCTCTCGAGGAATTAGTGTGTGTGTGAATTGATGCGATGCTAGCAGCAAGTACCAGCTGATGTGGACCTATCAATTTGTGGCAATAGGTGGCTGATGCTCATGTGATTCAACAAAGCATGACCAAAACATGCTCAGGCCACATGTTCATGTACATGCACCCACTCTGTAATGCACAGTGATGCTGGTAATCACGCCTAAGTTTGCCATCGCACAGCAAGGAAATGTAATGTAAATGTCCATGCATATGACGTTTTATGCGCTAGCTCATATCCAGAGCCTTGGCGGTCGTCTTAGCGGTCGTGACTGGGAGTGACCTGCTTTCTGTCGCGCATGCCTGGCAAAGACGATTCACTGCAGATATCTGTACCTATCTGCATGTGTACGCACACTCTCCATGTGTCAACACATCACAACGCTGTGTACCCGTATGACACGGTCGCTGGACTGCAAGCCCAGGCCGTCGCTGACATCTGGGCACACACCCAGCACGTGCTCTTGCACCGTATATATGCATGATGCATGCGCCGCATTACCAATTTGTAGCTTCGCTGGCCGCCTGGGCGTCGCAATCGCATTACCTCATCACTGTTAATTACGCTGCTCGATATCTGTTTAACCACACAGCGTGGTCTTGCGGGCGAACGAGGCGCTTTGGCAAACGCATGCAGCCGGCAACGCTTTACTGTAATCCACCTGTGCACAACGCTTGTTCACAGTGCCGCCTGCACACGTGTCCGTGATAAACGTGGCAGACGATCGCGAAGAAGCGCGTTCGAACATCTTCCGCGAGGGTGCGATGCGACGAGGTTCGATGCGATGGCGTCGAGACCGCTGCCCGTGAAGTATTACAGAAGAATTGAATGAACTTCATACAGCCGCAGCCGCGGGGTTAGGCTGCACCAGTGCTCGTCTGAGATCAATTCTGACTGTGACGCCGCTTCACGTGCTCGGTCCGTCTGGCGCATATATAAGGGGTGCAACTGCAGGCTGAGGGCATTCACAGTCTGTCTCGGTATCAAGGTTGCACCTGATCCCTTCATCAAACTTGATAGGACACATACACTCGTGCTAGTGCTATCGATCTCTGTGTTCCTTGCAAATTTGACGCTACCACCATATCAGGTGGCTATCGGACAGCGCAACTTCAACACAGGGTTTGCTGCTGTCACAAGGTGTGGTCACCTGCAGCCACGTCTGCAGCTGCAGCATGGCATGGTGTAAAAACCATGCCTGCACTCGGATGCACCATTGATGTGTTGATTCATCATGGGGTAATGTCCATATACATGTATGTGCACATACTACCTATGGCTTGTTGCCCATGACCACCTGGCCGGTTGCGACAGGGCAGCATTGTGAAAGCAGCAAGCAAGCGTCAGGAAAGCAGCAAGATGTGTGTCACTGTGTGTAATTGGAAGTGGGGTAGAGTCTCACTGAAATTGGAAACGTGGAAACATGTGTGCACACCGGTAACAGATTTTATCTGCCCATGAGTGAAAGTGGCTTTGTGCAGAGCTGAAGTGGCAAGAAGATGCACGCTGTCAACGGGTTCACGGCATTGGCTTGCCTTGCGGCTGCTGGCCTGGGCGTTGTGAAAGGTGTGTTCCGGGTGACATTGCCAGGCCATGTATATTGCCACACATACAGCATAGCCCGACGTGCTGGGCCAGGCTAGCAGGCACATAGCCTTGAAGCTCAGAGACTGTGGCAGTGTGCAACAGTGTTGGGTCGCTCTGCAGCGTTTCCAGGTCTGCCACCCAGAAATCAGACCTGAATATTCGGATTTGTTACATATGATCGGGCCCAACAACCCAACACTGGTGTGCAAGATGTGACGATTTCCACAACAAGCCTAGTTCAAATGGGCAGCCAGGATGTCCAGCATCTGAGTGATGCTGAATTTGTTGGAATCATTCTGATGATCCAAACCTGTGGCTTTAAATTAGTGAGCCTTAATCAACATTAGTAGCTGAGGACCATGGGTGAATCAGAACTGTGCACATACCCTGTGCTGTGCTGTGATTCCCAGAGTGCCTCGTGTCACCACCACCACCTCTGAGGACAGCACAGCATGCAGGGCAGTTCCAGTTCACGACTGTAGATGTCACAAGCACCTCTGGCGACGGCTCCAGCTCGAGGGAGGGCGTAGATGAGAGCAGTGCCTTCTGCCGCGCAGAGTCCCTCACCAGCAGCTCCAAGGTCCAGCAGGATGCATACACAGAAGCATGTGCGCCCCCCACCCCCCACCCAGGCCTTGTTGCCACAACCTGGTCCACAACCTGGTCCCGGTCCCTCCATGCCTCCATGCCTCCCAGGCTTGGGTTTGAATGTGCATTTATAAATTAATACACAATGAGTATACATTAATTACAGCGTACAGGGCACTTCCTGGGCAATGTGTACAGGTCATGTACAATCTCCAGTGCACAGTATGTTGACATTACATTACGTGCAATCACAGCATACAGGGTATCTCCTGGGCATACATGCATTACATTGCAATGTATACGGGACACTGCCCACTGCCCAACAACTGCCCAATAACGCCGTGTTTAACCACTTGAATATTATTTTGAATAGCTTAACAATACAAACAGCGTCCGCATACATGCAGGGCTGGACATCGGCAACTACGTCTGCGGTAGCCAGGCCGAGGAGCCGATGGTCTTCAACATCGATGCGCAGTCCGAGGCCGTCGCCATCGCGATCGCGGAGGCCTTTGCCGAGGTCAGCATCAACTGCAGGGCCGCCGGCAACGCCGACGTGCGGGCGACCGCGTACGCGCTCAGCACGCAGCGCGCCGAGGCCGTCGGGACCGCGATCACCGGCATCCTGGCCGGCAACGAGGTGTGTGAGCAGTGCACGGCGGCGGTGGCCGCGCTGAGCGCGCTCTCAAAGACGATCGTCGCGGAAGCCGTCGCAGAGGCATGGACGGAGGTGTGCACACACGCTGCTGCATGGGGGGGACGTCTGCGACTGTGGCGTGGGTGGGGTGGAACGGCTTCGTGGTTGTGTTCTTGCGGCGCTGTCTGCTGGTGTCCCGGTGCTGCCAGGCTTGCCTTTGTCCGTTTGACACATGCCGCGGCCAGCACGTGTGCAGCAGAATTCTGAAGCAGCAGCACCTGTGCGCTGTGGCAGTCGTACACCATGTGAACAACTTCTAGAGATGCACTCTCGAGGTAGCGCTTGGAGCGAGCTGACTGTGTAAGGCCTCGGCGGATGCATGCCATTCTGTGTATCTGTACAAGCCAGTCCCAGGGCCACAGGTAGGTCGGGCTGCTCTGCAATCCAAGCTTCAGGCAGCAGATATAGCAACATCGAGACCTTCTGGCGTATGTTCCGGAGAAATGTAGTCAGCACAAACAACCGTGCATGCATGTCCTATCCTGCACGTTTGCGCACCATGTGACACGTTTGCACGCAGTCATCAAGCAGTCAACTCTGTTAAAATACGGTCGGGGGTTGGAATCCAGAGACGGAAGGCCATCTCATCAAAGGCAAAGGGATGCAAAAAGGGCATCATATTGACATTCGGCGGTTGCTCTGCAGGTCTACGTCTCATAAAAGGCAGTGTATATACGTATCAACACCAGCATTGATACCCGGCGTGTGCCCTGCAGGTCTACATCTTTGCCGACGACGGCACCGAGGTCCCGGAGTCCTCGACCGTCACAAGCCACGTCATCGTCGAGACGATCGCCGACGTGCTCAGCTCCATCGCCGGCGCCATCCGCACCGGCGCCGACGGCGACTGCAGCATCGAGATCATCAACGAGGCCAAGGTGCGCTCATGCATGCGCCGCACACGCACAGGCCCGCGCAGGAATGGCCAGGGAACCGTACACATTGCAGGCCTGACCTGTGCCACAGGGACCGGGACTACTGTGACCGGGACTGCTGTGTACACAGCAGGCCTCGTTTGCAGTGATGTATCATGCACATAGACACTGGATGTTGTCACATGAAAGAGCGTACATGCATTCCGGCTGCGAGCAGGCTGATACTGTGCCCCCTCAGTACATCAGGAGAAGTCGAAGCCAGCAGCTCCTCGGATGTGCAAATTTACTGACTCGTACCATCTCCCCCGTCAACCATAGTCATGTTTGTGTGCCCATGCACGTTCAAGTACTCGGTCCCGTCTCGGCCGGGACTATTTCCGGCGATGTCTTCAATCCAGTGACGACCAGAGAACTCGGTTCTCTACTGCTTCATTGCTCTCAGACGTAGACGTTCTAGCCGTTGCCGAATGCATGCATGTTCCATCTGTCAGGTGACCAACACGCCCCGATCCGATCATTTAGATCGGCTTCGTATATCTTCTATGACACGCTCTATGCCAGCATCGCATCGCATTGCCCTATGCCGGCATTGCATCACACTGAACACCTCAGCATGCTGGTACACGTACAGGTCGGCGACTACATCGCAAGCTGTGAGCTGGCGGCCAGCGGGGACATCACCGAGATCTCCATAGACGCCATCGCCAGCGCCGGCGCCGAAGCCTCCGCGTACGCATGCAACGGCGACACCGCAGACGTCACCGTGGACACCATCGCCCGCTCGACGGCGGAAGCGGTCGCGCAGGCGATGGCGAGCGCCGACGTGTACTGCTTCTCCAACGGGGGCCAGGACTCCCTCGCGTGCGGCCTCGCGGCGGTGGACGTGCGGGCCGTGGCAAGCGCCCAGGTGAGACCCACGCGTGCACGCTTGGCCACAAAGATCCACCCGTAGCCGCACCCGTGTACGCCGCATGCATATGGCGACACCTGGACACGCCCACAAGTGCCATCACCCATCTGGTCCCAACAAATGGAAATGTTTTACCTGGCCGCGTGCATGCTGTGTGTGTGAACGATGATTCGCAAGCAGTTCTTCTGCTGGGGTTGTGCTCGCCCAGTGCCTGTTTTGCAGCGTTAGCGCAGCGTTTCGTTTGGACACACAGATGTCTACACAGGTGACCGCACTGCCGCAGAAGCTCCGGCGGTGCGTGACGCCGCCCCGCTGCGGTCAGTATGAGTCACAGACCTTTGTCTGGCCGGGCGCTCGAGTGTGCACATGGGCAAGCGACTCCAAGGCTGCCTGTGGGTGTGCAGGCAGAGGCATTCGCAGTTGCCATAGCGACCGCCGAGACGTGTGACTGCCTCGTTCTGGCGACCGGGGTGGTGGAGACGTTCGCCGAGATCTGGGTGGAGGCCGCCGCCAACGCCTATGCCGAGACCTGCGTCCGTGCGCCCTCCTCTTTCACTGGCACCTACACAGCTGCATCTTGAGACCAGCCCAGTCTCAGTCTACGGACCAAGTTAGTGCATTTGTGGCCTGAGGGGTTTGGCACGCAGCAGCCGACACCCGAGAGCAGTGATTGGGGCGGGTTCATCCGGCCAGAAGGCCTCTTCTTTGATTGAGCAGCTTCCCCCTCAGCCATGCATATGTGAATGCAGTTGGCAGCGGCGAGGACTTTGTGGGCGACTTCCAGTTTGCGTTTGAGGACCGCACGGTTGAGGCCACCGCCCGCGCCATCGCCACCGCCGTCGCTGACGCACGCCAGGTTGACGGCAGCCAGTGCTTTGGCACCGTGGCGGCCTGCGCCTCCACGTCTGAGCAGTGCGTGGAGCGCAACGGCCAGTGCGGCGGCCTCGGCCTCGCTGACGTGCTGCCGTGCTGCGACCCCGATTACCGCTGCTTCCGCCGCAACTCCCGCGACTTCCGATGCCGCCACCGCAACGCCCGCCTCCCCTCGTTCTGGGACGGCACCGTCGCCGAATGCAGCCTCGGAGGGGGCTCACCGGATGATGGTGATTACCACTACTCCGTCGTATGATGAAGCCCGGGCGTCCGCAGATAGCGGTAGTGTTGCCAGATGCTACAGCGAGCAGGAGGAGTGTCTGCTAGGTAGGCTGCGTGTGGTGGTTAGACCTGAGCAGTTGCGCATTGTACATACGTGCTGTGGAGCCACAGCCTGTGCTGAGAGGTACTGTGCTGGGGAGCTGAAGCGGTGAGTGAATGGGAAGAGCCCGGCGTGGCTGTACGCACCTACACTTGTAGAGCATGTAGATGTACAGATTGCAGACGGAGCCGCTGTCTGACGGTCAGGTTCAGTAAGAGTTCTCATGTAAGGTTGATTTTTGGCATAGAATGGACTGCTTTACAACACGAAGAGGTGGCTCTGCTGGGGCGATGCCTGCATGAAGTGTTGGAATGGGTGGGCAGTTGCCCGGTTCAGTTGATTTTGTACGATGTCGTGTTGTGCGTTGTGCCGGGCTGGTGGTGCATTGCAATCACATCTGTGCATGCATCTGTAGCAGATGCTACCTTTGGCACTGCCCGCCGACTCGGAGATGTCAGGTGGCCGACGATCTATGAGGACAGGTTCCTAAATCAGGAGTCTGCTCGATATTTCATACTGAGATTCATACTGAGGTGTATAGCACTGATGTAGTATGTACATGGAGAGAGATATAGCAGTACGTCCCCGTACCTGGAGCTCTGTGGCAGCTAGTGCCGCTGCAGACAACCAAGCCTTACTGCTTGTGCATGCTGACATTGGGCGTGTGCGTAAACCGTGCAGTGTGGTATTGGCTCAACTACGCTCGAGGCTCGACTGCTCCCTCATAGCGTCCCCATGCATGCATGTGCATGTCCCTAGCCTCAGTTCACAAAACAACTCGCGACGTGCAAGGCTCCAGTGGTGCGCCGACCAATTCACTGGATTGCCACAGTTACGGGCCAGGCTTGAGCACAGGAAGTATGGTAGTAATGCCCGTGGGCACCGAGTGTGTTACAAGGATAAAGGTGGCAAGGCGGGCAGCACCGCGAAAGAAGAAAGCAGACGAAGCACACACCCAGACACCCACGCACGCCACACCCATCTCGCGCAGAAGACCCATCACGCTCTCAGGAAACGACATGTGCACAGATCCGCAGACCGGCAAGCACATACCCGGATGGCCACACACCCACACACCCACACACAAACCCAACGGCCCACACACAACCACACGGCATCCAATACCTCGACGCCTGCCGCCGTACGACTGGGCCACGCACGCCCAATACACTGCTGCCCAAGGCCGCCCATCCTGGCCGCCCGATTGCCGGGGGCCGCCCCAGCCCCAAACCCCACCCCACACCCAGATCCACAGCACACCCAGCCTGCCCGGCACACCGCCGCGCAGCCGCGGCACCAAGTGTGTGCCATGATCCCTTCGCACATGATTCATGCAACTCCAAGCACACATGCTATAGCTACGGTATTCGTGCACGCAGCATGCTTGAAGTTAACAATTGTCGCACGTCTTCGGTTGGCTCACCCCGAAGGCTGCCCAGGCCTCCCGATATGGAACATAGCGCCGTCAAACTGTGGTCAATTCGGATGCCCCGAGAGCAAGGTGGGACACTTGACCTTCAGAAATGTCCGATGGTATCTGCTACAAGAAAGGCAAGCGCTGGCTACCTGGAGTGAATGATCAGTGAGCATGACAGGGGAGGTGAGGAGAGTAGATGGAGCACCCGTGCACGCATCAACACCAATTCACACAGCGCGTGCATCAATTGGGTATCGTGCTGGCCTCGTCGATCTTGAAGACCACGAGTTCGCCGGTGGTGCCGCATGTGTCCGTGGCGTGAGTGACCGCATGCGTTCATGGAACTCTGTTGCGGAGAACATGTACGCTTGTATGCCTCGGAGGACAAATGCACTGGAGAAGTCAGCATTGTCACATCGGCTCGGAATGCGCAGATCGTATGTGAATTCTGTGTGCCGCAGAGTACACCATTTTGCTGCGGTTGCCGTGGACTGGTGATGTATAACGAGACGTTACACATGGGCAGAGTAACAACCTCTATCATCTTCGTTATGTTGTTCTGTGTGCGACCTGTAACTTTGTGTCCTGAAGCTCACGCGTTTGACGCCTTGCGAGAGCGAATGCTGTTGACGTTGGGCGAGGTGTATTGCTTGCTCGCCGTCGGCGACACTCTATTGAAGCAACCAATAAACATGTTGATTCTCATGTAATGAGCATAACGTAGCTCCTATCTTGGACTTCGGGAGGGTGATCGTGTCAGTCGTCGCAGCCCTTGGCAACGAATCGATCTTAACAAATCCGCAGCGATTGATCTGCTTCGTCCTGAATGACAGTCCCCCATCTAAGCCACCAATATGGTACGCTAGCTCATCAGTGACGCCTATCACGTGGCGCTTGTGCAGTGCACTGACCTGCGTGCACGACCCGGGTCTTGCACAGATTCTCCCATGATGAACGGGCATCAGTTCTACAATGCAGGATTGTATTTTGATTTTTCTGGTCACGCTTCACAGACGGAAGACCTCCGCCGTGCGCCAGTATCGACTGGCCAGGCGCGCTAGTGTGAGTAACACTGCTTCAAGTAACTCTGCTTCATGTCTCAGCAATACGCACCCCTTGCGGATCAACAATTTCACGGATCAACGTTCATCACTAGCTGTCAGTCCACTCATGATGGGGCCTTTTCAGGCACACACTCGAATAACCGCATCTAAAGCAGCTAGAGTGCAGCCTGTTAGAAGCATCCCTCACTTCCCAAGACTATGACCTGGCAGCGACAGCCAACAGCAGCTCTACAGGCGCAAGATAGTGTGCCCGCAAGCTAACGTGAAGTCTCCTGGCTCTCTGTACCACCGCCATGGTGCGTGTATCTGTGGAGCCTCTACCACAATGTCCTGGAGCGGGCCTCTCGCCAATCACAGGGATGGTGTACTTGTGATGTCGAACCTGTGGATAACCATTGTGTCCGGGCGTCAAGCTGGACTATATGGTCACGCCGGAAGATCACCGCAACACACCACCCCCGCAAGTGCTGTTTGTGTCTGTTGTATCTCTACTCTGTCTTGAGATACTTGCTTAACACAGCACTATGCGGAACGACGGCCTCATTGCATGACAGGCGCCGGGTATCCGGAATGCTGCAGCCCTAGTTGATGCAATGTGCACCATCCCTTGTCCGGCCGCCAAAGCAGTCTTACACTCATGCTTCTTTTTGTTTGAATATATGAGAATCGGAGTAAAGCATCCCATAGAATCTGTACTGATGGAGCTTTGACACTGGATGCCCTCTACATATTAGAACCCGCTGGTGCCTGCTGTCCTTTCGCAGCGATGCACGCGGTAGCAATGTCAGGGACAGCCGCAACGTTGCCGGCAGCACCATGCATGCATGTGTCTCGGCAAATGAACTCGCCCTCGTGCAACCCCCCCCCCCCCCCCCCCCCCCCCCCCCCCCCCGGGTGCATCCACCACCAGCCCATACAAAGCAGTATGCTGTCAGGTTGTTAGCCGCTGCACACACGCACACACACGCCCTTTTGTGCGCTCCTTTAGGCCTACTTCGTTGCCGTGCCTGTATGCAACCCCTCCCCCCTCATCCATGCACGCCACTGCCCCCCCGTGCTGCACTGCCAGGCGCTGCTTGCTGATTGCGTGGTGCTGCCCGCCTCGTCGCCGTGACTCTTGGTAACACTACCACGCGCCCATCTGTCTCTCACCCACATGCACCTCATTCCATCTCTCAGCACAAGGCAACGCTTGGCAACTCCCACTGCCGGAGTCACAGCTGCAGAATGGGCATGCACAACCCCCCGCCGGAGATGTTTCCCAGGATCGCACACATTACCATGCCTAAAAGACTGACTTGCAGGAGCCCCTGCCCCAGTTCACTGTGTCCCATCCCGTGGAGGAGTGTTCATGTGGATTTCTCACCACACACATGCGGTTGTGTGTATTTTGCCACATGGGGCTTTTTGATTGAGGGGGGGCGGTGTTGTATTGCAAGGAAAAGGGTTGTGTGCCATGGCATAGCGCTGGCGCTGACAGCTGTGCCACGCTGTGCCACGCTGTGCCGCGCTGTGCCATGCTGCGCCGCGCTGTGCCACGCTGTGCCGCGCTGTGCCACGCTGTGCCGCGCTGTGTCACGCTGTGCCAGTCTGTGCCACGGTGTGAGGCGGATGTGAGGCGAATGTGTAGAACTGTCCCTGTGCTTTGCATTGGGGTGTGTACCTCCCTGGTGTGTCCCTGCCTTTGTCCTGGTCACATGTCTACTGCGCGATCTGCTGTAATGCTGGCTCCCCGAATTCTGTTTCCCAGGGTTTTTCGACGGCCGCATTCGGCTGCTGCAGCATTCAGCACCGTGTGACATTTGCATGACTGTGCATTGCGAACACATGTGCAATGCATGACATGTGCCAAGTGCCAACGTCAGAACACTTCTGGTGTGCTGGCTCTCAGATTTGAGGCTCAGCCTCCTCTGACAGTGCCCTCCTCTGCATGCATGACGCTGCCCATGCCTAAGTCCGTGCTCAGGTAATACACCTGTGGCACCTGTTCCTTCTGGTATGTTGTGCACAAGTGTCCATGCGGAGATGCTCGGAGGCGCTTCTATGGGTCTAGCATCAGAGCATCTCTCTGTGACTGTCGACGTCACGAAACCCGATCCTTGTAATGGTTGCCTTGAAACAGGCCCAGTATCAGATTTTTTGTTGGAACCCGTTCACTAGCAAATGCAATATGCATGCAGTCAATGTTCTATTGTCTGCGCTGACAGAAAGCAATGAGGTGATGTTGTTGGTAGGTGATGTCATGTGTATGGCACCTTTCAATAACAAAGCATCCAAATGGCAGGGCTGTGTCCCGGTATGCATGCACATAGCTGAACATATCCGCCAGAATAGCTGAACAAATCAGCTATACAACATATGGGGAAAAATCACATTTTTTAGAGCTATTTAGTCAACATGCTCCTTCAGTACCAGGAAGGGTACTTGTGGCAATCGGCAGGGCCCGCAGGGCACTGCAGTGACACAGAGATTTGTCCCGCAGCTGTACAAACTGGAACGTGCATATGCCTCAACCTCACAACATACAGTCCTGTCAGCACAACAGTCATCCATGTGCATGCACCATACAAAGAGAACAACACAGAATGGACAAAAGTGAATGCACGCCTGCATGCCATGGCCACCGTGACTGGCATGCCCATAAGATCGACTTTGACACAAAAAACATATGCCATTAATCTCAAATTCATGAGCGCATGATTGCCATTATGACGTCGCTCTGGCTGGCGACTCGCGACGATAGCATGGCGACTCTGACCGCTTTGCACCTGCTTCCGCATCCGAGGCGCCTGTCGCACGAGAGGGCACCGACGCCACAGCATCCCGCCGCACACGGCGCATGCACGCGACGCACGCCATCGACGCGCACAGCCCGGGATCCCTGACGAGTGCCGCGAATGCCTCCCAGAGGGAATGTCGTAAACTCGCGGGATGTGCGTTCCGGTTGCTCAGGGTGTGCATTCTGGAGTGCCGACCTGCAGGTTCGACGTCTGCCGCCATCCATTCGAGCCATGGCCAGATCTAATATACATCTCTCGTTGTATAGCATTACCAATTCGTAGCTTCGCTTGCAGCTTGGCTGATGGACGTGCATTACCCCATGCGGTGTCTATCCTGGGGTTCGATACGTACGCAGTGCTGAGGTCTGATGAGGTGCCGGTGGTCACGGAAGCTGGCCGGCAATTGTCTCGACGCGCTGCGGACTGTACCTTCTGTGCACACCCCCACGTGCTCCGTGGCAACGTGGCCGAAGCTCGCGGCGGCAGCGCCTTCGAGTACCTTCGCGTTCGATGCGCGACCAGGGCGCTCGGCATGAAGTTCATACAGCAGCGGTGGTCAGAACTGTGCCACCGCGTGGTGGGATGCAAATGAACCGAGGCCCCGCTAGCTGCCACGGCAATGGTGAAGCCTCAAGAATGCTGGTCGGGCATATAAGGGACGCCACCACAGCTGGAATGACATCAGCGATTACATCTGCTTGCATCTGCGCCCGCAGCAATCGCTCCAGCCGTCAACCCTGGATCCAGACACAACCTCTGCTACGGCCTCAGCCAGTACTAGTCCTCTCTGATACAATTAGTGACTTTGAAGGTGTGACACCTGCAGGTGCTCGACGAGCGTGTGCTCACACAGACCCCAGTCGAACTGGGCACTGCCAGGCCAGTGCAGGCTGCAATGTAGTGCATGCCGCACGCCCGCATGCACGGCATGCATGCATGCACGCTTGAGCAGCAGCGCCGCAATGACTGCATGCTGGTGCAGTGCTGTCATAGCAATGAGTGTATGCTGGTGCAGATCACGCGCTGAACCTTAATCTTGAGAGCTGCAACCATGGTGGCGTCCTTGATTGTAGCATACGTGTTCTTTAGACCTGATTTTCAGTGGCTCTTGGTTTTGAAGCATTCCTCAGTAAAGTTGTACAAGTGCGCAGGCGCTGCGAGCCTGCTGACTACCTGCACAGCAACCGAACATGCCTCCCCGTGAGTGGGAATGTGCTACTGTTGGTGTGCCACTGTCTCGCGGTGGTGGTGAGCAAGAATGCCGAGACTGAGCGGGGTCTCGATGTACTCGTGCAATGCTGCTCACTAAGCCCACTGACTGGCAGTTGAGCGCACTACTTGTATACAATACTATAGTGACACTAGCTGTATGCAGATCAAGAGGCACAATGCCCGCTTTCAACATGAACAAGTATATCGCGCTAGCTTGCGTTGCAGCAGCCGGACTGGACCTGGCTAAAGGTGTGCCTCCGAGCCTCGCCTGCAGTATGATACATGCCATCCGCAATCAGAATTGCATCGTCATTTATGTGCCAGGCTGCAGCGGTGTTGTGTGTCAGGCTGCAGCGCTCGCGGTGCTGCCTGCCTCCATTCCGGGGCCTCTGCCCTGGTCACATGCTGTCACCTGCGCTCTTTGCTTCACTGCAGCTCTGCACAGCACTGACAATGCATCGTCCTGAGTTTTTCACCGGTGGCCAGGCAAGCAGGCTGCTTCCACAGCTCTGGTCACAGTGGGGCCATCATGGGGCCATCACCAGCTGTCAATTCTGAGCTTGTTGTCCAGCCTGGAGAGTCAAACAGTCACATTTCTGCATCCAAAGCCAAGCTTTCCATGCGGCAAGCTATGGCCATGGTCATGTGTGTACGTGAGGACGCGCTCAGACACATGTGCAGTGCAGTGCTACTAATACTACTGGAAGGACGAGATATCTATCAATCCCGGAGATTTCTACCGATCCCTGTGCCATGCAACCCTCACCGCTTCTGAGCATGCAGGTCAGCCGACGACAAGTGAGAGCATAGCCATCTGCCACGCCAGGTCCATCACCAGAAGTGCCATGGTCAGGCAAGACGCGTACACTGAAGCATGTGCGGTCCTTCTTACCATTAGAGATACATGTAGATGTCCCGACTGAGCCGAAAAATCTCGTGCACTGTGCGAATGTTTCCCACTGTGTTTTCTGGATTGGCCCGTCCCAGACCACTTCCAGTCCAATCCGACGTAGGGCGTCCGCCCGTCCCAGACCGCACCTTTCGACAGAGTTCTGAGTAGTTGGCCAACCTTAGCTCAGCGGCTAGCTTGAGATCCACCGCCCCCAACAGTTCCTGACATTGTGAAATGCATCCGCGCGTTGATAAGTGCCTACAGCCCACTGCTGACGTCCATCTGTGCGGCCAGGTGCTGCCAGCAGTCAATTCATGAGCATGGTTGTTTCTACTCGTCACACGGTGTTATGCATATGCATACCATGGTGTGCTGTAGGTTATGCGCTGGACACACCCACCCCACGTGCTGTGCACGTCCAGACCCCATGAATCAAACACACAGCTTTGCCTGCTGATTTCATACGTGCTCAGAGTCACACTCTCTCGTGTCTCGAAAGAATTTTGAGCAGAGGAACACAGCACTATCACACACACAATTCTGCAGGGCTGGACATCGGCAACTACGTCTGCGGCAACCAGGCCGAGGAGCCGGCGGTCATCGACATCGAGGCGCAGTCCGAGGCCGTCGCCTTTGCGATCGCCGAGGCCTTTGCCGAGGTCAGCGTCAACTGCCAGGCGAGCGGCAACGCCGACGTGCGCGCCACCGCGTACGCCCTCAGCACACAGCGCGCCGAGGCCCTCGGCCACGCCGTGACGGAGATCTTCGCGACTGCCGACGTGTGCGGCCAGTGCTCGGCGACGGTGAACGCGCTGACTGAGACGACCCAGGTGCTCATTGCGGAGGCTGTCGCTGAGGCCTGGACAGAGGTGCGCCCTGCCAGCAGTACCATGGCTGGACGGGTTAATTTCTATATACATAGTAGTATAAATGTGAGGTGTTTGTGACGGGGTAATGCTGCTGGCCAGCATGGAGCCAGAGTGCAGTTGAGAATGACAGGGACACCCGGACGGTCACGGGTGTTCTGCAGTGGTCCTGAGTCACGTCATCTGCAGCACACACCAAGTGATCCTGCATGGCAGCCATTGTGCACATGCGGTGCATGCATGAGTGTGACAGAACGAGCAGAGCTATCCGCTATCTCAAACTGTCAGGTGCAGTCTGTCTTGGCTGGACGCCGCGGAATGGCTGGACATCATGCTATTTGTTTCTCTCATCGCAGCAGCTCTAGATGCTCAGAACCAGTTGTTCGGCCCGACCGCTGAGTCAGGATCACCGGCGTGTGCTGTACAGGTGCTTATCTTCAGCGATGCCGGAACCGAGGCTTCCGCGACCTCGACCGTCACCAGCCATGTCATTGTGGAGACCGTCGCAAACGTCCTCAGCTCCGTCGCCGCCACCATCCGCGCCGGTGCCGATGACGGCTGCAGCATCGACGCCATCTCGAATGCCCAGGTTCGCTAGCTCCCATGTAAATACACCCAAGCTCTGACTTGCTCTGACATCCTCAAAATAGCAGTGCTGGAACAAGTAAACTATGGGTATAGTAGCCCATGCTCCTAACCATGCAGATCTCGAGTGCACTGATCAGTGTTGACTTCGGCCGCTGCTGCTGCCGGGCTCGGACATGGCTGGACCATCTCACATATGCATCGCTCCACCCACATGGATCTCTTGCAACACATGGCTGGCTACATGCCGCCCGAAATGGCAGTGCAGTGCAGTTTTGTCACGAAGCATCACCGCCTATAGCTAGAGGTCCTGTTTGAAAGTCAGTCTATTGCTTGGACGGTTCCGATCTGTGACGTACGCTAGCGCTGCTTTCTGGGATTGAACCGGACAGATGCAACTGGAGTCTGGAACGTCCTCTGATAACTTGACTTCTGTCACAGGTTGGGGACTTCCTTGCCCGGTGCGAGCTGGCGGCCAGCGGATCCGTCACCGAGATCTCGGTGGACGCCATCACCAAGGCCGGCGCCGACGCCGCCGCGTACGCATGCCAGGGCGACCACGCGGAAGTCAACGTCGACGTCATCGCCCGCGCCTCCGCGCGCGCCCTCGCCGAGGCGATGGCCAGCGCTGACGTCTACTGCGAGGCCAACGGCGGCGACGACACGCTAGCGTGCGGCCTTGCTGAGGTGGACGTGCGGGCTGTTGCAACCGCCCAGGTGTGCTCCTGAAGCGCCGACATGGCCGCAACCTCAGCGGCTTTTTTGCATGTCTGGAGGTGCAATGTAGGTGCATCAGATCGAGTGAGCGCTGCATCACGTCGGCAGCTTTACAATTGCATGGCCCTCATTACGGGTGGCCTTGTTTGAGTCTGTAACTGCGTGCGTAGCTCAATACTCATGCAATGAGGCGTCCCGCCGGCCGGAGATACCATTGCAGATACATATGCTAGATGCTGTGCGTGTTTACGTTTTGTGCCACCTGCTGCGCCTCTGGATACCAGTGGCCGACATCAGTAATGCACATCACACCTATCCAGCGCTTTCTTTTAAACTGCGGCTTGAGGTGCTCAGTGACTGTGTGTTTCTGTGTGCAGGCTGAAGCATTCGCGGTCGCCTTTGCCTCTGCGGAGACGTGCGGCTGCAACGTGTCTGCCAGCGCCGAGGTCCACGTCATTGATGAGATCTGGGTGGAGGCTGTTGCCAATGCCTACGCCGAGACCTGTGTCAGTGCGCCTCCTTCATCCGCCGGTGCACTATGCATATATGTGTCAGACGATGATATAGATTGACAAATACACAAATCGGTCCAACCAGAGACATGTCCTGTGCCCAAAAATGCAGCGAGCTACGATGGGAAATGTGTTCTGATCTGTGTCATGTTGAATTGCAAAAGCAGCAATCGAACCTGCCGTGCAGTTGGCAGCGGCGAAGACTTCGTGTCAGACTTCCAGTTCGCCGCCGAGGAGCGCATGCTTGAGTCCACCGCCCGCGCCATCGCCAGCGCCGTCGCCACCGCCTCCGAGGTCGAAGGAAACCGGTGCCTCATCAGCCTCGACGTCTGCGGAGCCAACTCGGAGCGCTGCGTGGACCGCAGCCAGAAGTGTGGCGGGTCTGGCCTCGACGTCGTGCTGCCGTGCTGCGACCCCGACCACCGCTGCTTCCGCCGCAACTCCCGCGACTTCCGCTGCCGCCACCGCAACTCCCGCCTCCCCTCATTCTGGGACGGCAGCATCGCCGACTGTACCCTCTAGGCCATACAGTTCGCCATGATGCCCCTCGACGGCAGGCTGCAGGGGTCGCTGTTCTTAGATCTCTATAATATCCTTGATTGCTTCATCTTGGAACTCGATGTCCGGAAGCTGAGCTGCAGGCAGGCGTAGATCTAGGAGAATGGCGATCTAGACAAGGCTGGTGGGTCTGAGGCCCATGCGGACTAGCCCATCAGCAGACACTCTTTACTGCAGAGTTATGTTCCTTCAATGATGTGACCATTTTAGTAGACATGTGTCCCAAGGAGGGACCCTTTCCTAGCGGCCCACGGCAGGTAGATACCCGATCGCCGTCTTTGCTGGGGAATGCAGCGCGCTGCTGTCAAGCGATGATCAGAATCGGACCGGTTTCGTTCTCGTGTAGGAGCCCGTGTGATTTGATGCAGAGCAGCGGGTGTTTGATGTACTGGCGTGTGCCCTTTGATCAGGCAGGCTGCAGTCCACTACATGTAGAAGCCATGCAGACGTGACGATGCATGGCCTAGCTGGGCCTGCATGGGCTAAGGTCAACGCTGTTGCTGCCATGTTGCAGTCAGTCGGGAATTCGGCCCACCTCGGTTTGTACAGGCATGACTGACCGTGATGCTGGGTAGCTCGGCTGTCCGGCACATTAGTTCCCGCAGGCCTGAGAGTAGAGCAGGATCCTTTACTGTGTTTCCCGTTACAGTTCATTCAGATTTCAAGTTCAGTTTGTGTTGTAGAAGAGGCTGCCGGCAATTTGCCGGAGACAATTTGCGGTTTGTTGCCCAAGCGGGCCTCGTGTAAATGATCATAACATCACAGGGGTTCAGCAACTTCGTGAGGTGTACGATGCATTGCAACGGCTGATCTTCGGAAGAGATCTCTTCTAGATTCCTTAGCTGTACTTGTCTGCACCCGTTGAGACTTCTGTTTGCAATGGCTGACCTGCGACCTGAGCCATGGTGGGTTCGAGCTGGCTGCCTGCATGAAAATTCTGACTCGCGCTGCACTGTCTTCATATACTTTTCGATGTATGTTTGAGGCGAATGCTGCCTTCTTCCGATGAAGACTTTTGAAGCCGCTGCAGCATACAACTCGGAACGAAGTCGGCTGTGTCTGCATGCTTAGGCGCTGAAGGGTTGTGCTGTAGTGGATCATGATGCTGACATAGGAGTTGCTTACTTCCTTGTAATTCATGCTATGTGCTTGCTTCACTGGCACGCGTTAGCTGTGGTGAGTGTGTGCATGGATCATGGTAGCAACCCGGATCACAACATCATCCCCATTTTTCCAGTACACAGTACATCGCATCTAACAGACAGTAAATCTGCTTTCACCCAGACGGATCCTTCTGCGGACGCTTGACACAAGGCTCGCGCAGGGTAGCATAACTATCATGTATTCTATCATTACATGTGAGATGCCGGTTAAAAAAACCATTGGTCTTAGGTATTGCACCTGGCGCACCGTGTGACAATGCCTGCACATAGCTTTTGTACATAGCACATGACTGTAGATGACCTGTGCTGAAAGCACAGTCCGAAAGCATATATACAAGGCGTGCATGCCGTGACGACCCAGACTGATCTCATGACATCTTGTCTCGTCTAGCTTGCACACCTCCAAATATCCATCAGACAGCGGGCCATCAATCAACGGAACGGGTCAACTACATCAGGGGTCAATGTTGCAGTGCGTAGACGGGCAACGATACAGCAAAACCAAGGGCCCTGCAGGTTCCCCACGCTGCACATGCATGCACATGCACATGCAGTATAACTCGCGCCGCTCCTCCTCCAGACGATCTACCACCTGCCTACCGCTTTAAACAACCTGAAGTATGCCTGTGCAAAATCCGCAACACACCCAGGCTCACTCACAATCACGGGCACGTCGGCTGCTCGGCCGTTGGCGGCTCAATCGTGCCTTCATAGAACCGCGGCAGCTTCTCGCCCGCACGCTGGCAACGAGAGTCCGCGGAGCTCCTCCGAGTGCACACAAATGCCGCACTGCAGCAGGGCAGAATGACGCCGACAGGCACCTCGTCGCCCCGGCACTGCTCGTGGTTTTTCGCGCACTGCGTGGCGCCGGCGCACCCAGAGTCGTTGGTGATGAGGCACTCGCCGCTGTCGCCGGTCGCGAGGGCCTCCGCGGCAAGCTGCAGCTGCGCCACCGCCGCGATGAGCTCTTCCTCTACCTGCCGCTGGAAGACGGTGATGAAGCTCGTTCCGGGTCCGGCTGCATGCGTTTGCTGCATCCGGTCAGAACTTGCTCATCGGACCGGTCCGGGACTTCCGATCGTGTTTGCAGATGAATCACGGAAGAATTTCAGTGAAGATGAATCCAGGTCAGAAGTTGCACATGTACATACTGCAATGTGCCAACCGGGTGTTGGGGGGGGGGGGGGGGGGGGGGGGGGGGGGGGGGGGGTTTAATGGGGATCTAAATCGAATTTTGCACACAGCCCTGCCAATTGCGACCCTGGCGCCGTCTGCGGTAACCATATCCCAGCTGCACTTGCGGAACAGCATGTGCTTATGGTGTGCGTAGCGGCGTCGCCGTTTCTTTGGGCAGCAACATTGACTGAGATTCAACTCAAGCTACATCTTATTCCGCAGGCATACTGATCTGCAAAATGATATCATGTATTGCTGGAAGAGTTCTTTTAGGAGGCACCGCCCGGCGGGGAGCGCACATAAGCATGTCTCGGCAAAGGCGGCGGCGCTGGCCTCCGCAAACACCTCCTCAAATGCAGAGGCGTTGACGGTCACAGACTCGTTGCAGAAGCACGTGCCGGCCTCTACTAGCCCCATCACGAAAGCCTCTGCCTGCATGTTCATGCCGTAGTCAGCAGTGGGTCCGCGACCCAATTGGTGACTGACAATGTTAGATTGAGACACTCAATGTAACTGCATACACACTTCTGAATAAAGCTTTCTGATGCTGTGTATGCGAATGGAATCAAAATGAGATGCCCAGGGGACATGCTGGCGTGACTCTACTATTTCCAAATTTACAGTCCAGGCAAGGGAATTTATTTCAGGCTAGATGACTGCCAGTGGCGCCCGCCGCTGTATACTACAAGCACTACCACTCAATCCCATAGATCGGAGGTGGTGCTCTAGGGCAGGGCGTACGGTGGCTTTTGCTGTGGCTCTAATTGTTGACTCCCCCATGGCGCAGCCGGCCGACTCGGTGCCGCCCTGGCTCTCGCAGGCCACGTCCACCTGTGCCACCGCCTCCACCAGAGCCTTCGCGGTGGCCGTGAGCGTGGCCTCAAACGCGTCCTCTGCATCGCCGTCCTTGCAGACAAACGCCCGCACCTCGGCTCCTGCGCAGGGCAGCCACACACTCACTACCAAGTGTAAGCGAGGTCATGTGAAACGAACTTCCCGTCATGTTTGCAGAGCCCACTCCTGCTTGTTGCACGCGAGTCGCCAGAGTCGGCAAACTGTTCTGATTTGTGGCAGTTGTGCTGCAATAATAGCACTATATTTCTTTTTACGTATGCACGCAGCACATAATGTACTACATGTGAAAGAACATCAGGAACACTGACAATGAGAAGCCTCAGATGTGTTTCGCATCTCCGCACGCAGCTGAAAGAAGGAGCCGCTGTGGGTTGGAGTGGACAGTGCAGACAAGGCTCACGGGGTCTGCCAGCGACCCCCGAGGGGTCTTGTTCTTCAGCATTCAAGCACCCATCTGCTCCTGCCCTGTGGCCACATCAACGCAGTGGTGCTGGCAACGGTGAAGAGCAATATCTCTGCAACATGCAGCTCCGTGACGAAACAACACAGGTTAACTGACTGACGCTGCATGGCACACCTATGGATGCAATAGCGTCTTCCTCAACCACTCTCGCTGTCCCGATGGCGGAGAAGTTGCACGTAGTGAAGCTCTCGCCGACCTGCACGCTCGCCCCCTGAAATTGATATGCGCTTTGTACGTGAGTGTGCACTACTATATTAACATCGTGCCATGCAGGCTGGCATGCAGCACACAGTTGGGTTTTGTGATGTCGGCGGCCACAAGTGCGCGAGCATTCCAGGCACAGGCGCGCGAGCATGCCCGACCCTGCAGCTCGTCAGATGGTATTGCTTTATCCAAATGAAAGCCCACCACGGGATTTAGATGCTCACGCACAAAATGGGTGATAACAGCACCAGATAGCTGCAAGACGATGATTCCCGAGATGTGTACAGGCTAGCTAGCCGCAGCGCTGTGGTAGTGAGCAAGAACTTAGAGCTCTGAGGCGGTTCATGTGGCCAGACTTGCAAATAATCTTCACATACAAGAGCTCAGCTTGGAATGCTTTGTCAACCTTTTCAACTGCAACTTGACTTTGAAAGCTTCAGTGCATCTCTGTCGGTAACGCAGTAAGGACCAGCGTTTTCCCAGTCTGTTTAGCCAAGCATTGATGAATGAGCGCCACCAGTCAGGCTGACCAGCTAAAGGGGGGGGAGCAGACCTGAGCGGTGGTTGAGCCGGTCACCTCGCAGCCAAACTCCGACGTGGGCGTCCTCCGGACAGCTACGCTGACGCTTGCTATGGCTTCTTGAACGTTGGATTCAACGCTCCTCCTGAATATCCGCCGGGTCTCCTCAATCGGCCGCCCCGGAGTGCTCGTGAAGTTCAGCTGCACGCCACACGCTCAAAACATGATATTGTGTCAGGTTGCACGTGGAACATAGCAGAGGTGACATGGGAACACATCTAATGGCGAGGCGACAGTTCATATAAAGTGCAGCCAGGGGCCGCTGCCTCGGATTCTTGTGCCCGTGGCCACCCGAGCAGCAACACTGTCACGCCTGCAGGCTCTTTCCCAGGCACTTGGAGGAGTTCTGACAGTCCGTTTGGTCTCTTATTTTAAAGAAGCTTCCCTATTAACTTCAATTGAAACAGTACACGGGGTGAATCAGCTCTGCCCGCAGGTCACTGTGCCACATCAGGTTAACCCGTACAGAGCAGCATAAGTCTGCATTGCACACTGGCAGAGGAGCCGCACTGACACGAAGGACTCCACGGAAGCCACGGCGATGACCTCCTGCGTCTGTGTCACAAACGAGCTGGCCCTTGCGGCGCAGTCCCCGCACACAGTCGCGCCTTCGACGACCTCAGCGACCGCCGTGCCCACGGCCCGCGCCCGTGCCTCGACCGCCCCCCGCGCCTCGATGGATGCAGTGGCACTGCCTTGGAGGCTACAGGTGTAGTTGATCTCCGAGACGGCCTCTGCTACTGCGGACGCGAGCGCTGCGGCCTGGGTGTTGATCTCAATCGAGGCGTCGCCGTCGTCTGCTTCCCCGCACACAAAGCTGCTGATCGCCACCACTGCAGCCGTCAACAGGCGTCATGTGGATGTGTTTCCTCGTGATCAGTGCTGCGCAATCGAATTTCCAATCAGTACTAAGTTGCAAAGGCATTGAGGCTTTCGGAAACGATATATCGGCCATGAATCGCAGCCAGCTGCAACGCAGCGCAATGACCGGTAAGGCTGTGAAGAGCAAAACGGCAGGGCAACATATATGTACTTGTGTGTGACATATGCACCATGTAGTTCAAGGCTGGCAATACCAAGCAGTCCTGCATGCAGGGTGGTGTTGCAGACAAGGGCTGCCAGTGTCCAGGTCCGTCGCCGTGTGCACATGTACAGTGTGTGTGTTTTTTTTTTGGGCGTGGTGGGTGCCGCGTGCGTGGGTGTCTGTGTGTTTGCTTCGTCTGTTTGCTTCTTTCGCGGTGCTGCCCGCCTTGCTGCCTTTGTCCTTGTAACACATGAACAGTGTGTGTCCCCAGCGGTGCTTCTAGGTAGTACCTGCCTCTGTAACTTTGTCCATGTGACCCAGTGTGCACTACACTGGATCGGGTCTCCTAAAAATCCATATCCTCAGAAACTACATCTACGCAGATGCGGCTGTCCACGTCGAATCGCACCGTTTTCTGCAAAGGCGTCTGTCTCGGTGACGTTGGAGCTGCTGCCGACACTGACACTGCAGCTCGCGGCGGCACCCCCCGCCGGAGTGAAACGGTTCTGTGCAAGCCCCCCTGCATGCAGGCCCAGGGTCGCCACTTGTTGCAGCGCTGCTGATGTGACAAGGGGATGCGTTTCGTAGAGCACAGGTATCAGGGATGTACTGCTACGCCAGTAGGCACTCCTGGAGGACGTATGCCATGCAGTGCACACCACGGACATGCCATGCGGCACAGAATAAATGCACTAGTTGCAATCGAAGAAGCTACACGTCTGTCTGCTGTTGTTGGAACATGCCTGCCACCCCGATGATGCCACACGCTGCGGCAGCCCATGCAACAAACGAATCATAAGACTGCATGCCGCGACAACGTAATAATTATCAACACAGGGCTGTGCCATGCCACAATGGCAAAATATCCGGCAATGAAAAGTGTCCACGTGGGTGCTTGAGTCCTTCGCAGACTGTCGGGAAGATGGCAAGTAGACGCTCTTGTGGCCACGGGCGGGGGGGGGGGGGGGGGGGGGGGGGGTGGGAGGGGGGGTCGGGGTCAGTGCTCCGTCAACAGCAAGCCCTGAATTCAGTAGATGTGGAGTGCATCAGCACGTCGAAGAGCGAAACAGAGGCCTCGCACGCATGCACAGCCACCGAGCGCAATTGGAACTCTCTGGAAATCAAAGGCGATGCAAACAGTACCTTATTGTGGCCGCAGGTGAGGTAGGGCACGGAGCAGGAGCCATGCATCATGATGGCATATACACTCGCACCTGGCGCTGTGAGCATCAGCAGTCCAGCCACGTGCACACACGCGAGCAGGACTCTCATACTCCTCTGGGTCACCAGCTCCATGACCGCAACTCGCCCAGGTCAATCCGCCCGGGTCAGCGGAGCACACGCATGGCACAACTCTAAGTCTGATTCGCTGAATGGTGTTCTGGGGACCTCCTCACCGGGGCCATCCTCAGCCTCCGTTGGTCCGCCTGCATGTGTAACATGAACAAGATTCAGTCCAAAGCACTGGTTGACAATTGATTGGCATGTGTATGGGTTGTGTGACAGACTGTACAGATTGTTTTGGGTGTGAACCCCTCGCAGGAAGCCGGCTCATCAGGTTGTACTTGCAGGAACTGGTAGGTTTCCGAGCCATGCCGAGTCACACATGTACAGCTGCAGAGCCTGCAGCAGCAGAGCCTGCGGAAGCAAGGAGCAGCAACGTGAAGCGGTGTCGCCAGCGCAACATCGAGGTGGCATACGTTCCTGCGCAGGAACGCACAAAACTGCTGAGACTCGCGCAGTGCTGCAGAAATGCTTGCACCGGGCTACTGTGATGCCACCACGCCCGGAAGTACGTGGAAGTTGCGACGTACACGGGGCCACATCAGGGCCCTTCACCAGGGCTGCATGCATGCACGACTCCCGGGAGGACCTCCGAAGAGACCCGCCGTCGCAGGGGCGGTGATGCTGTGATGTCAACGGACACAGGCGTGTGCTTAATGTAACGACCACGCCCGGCCGGGGGCAGAAACGAGTATGAATCTCACGACACCACGCTGTGGCTGCTGTGCGTTGTCCGGACCCTCGGGCCACGTCAGATGCCGTTCCACACGTATGCGATGGTGACTGTCATTATGTTGGACTGAGCGAGGACGGTACGATCATCGGAGCGACGCGGGCGCGGAACGGAACCCACGCTCCCTGGTTGTGCACAAGGTAGGACTCGAATCGCCGCAGCTGCCCTTGTCATTCATGCGGACACATGGCCACTGCGTGAGGCCACTTGCGAGGAAACGATGGAGCGCCAGAGATGTGAAGCGCGCAGACAAGGAGTGAGCCCCACTTACGCCTGCGCACCAGCTCGGTGCCGCCTCCGCAGCAGTCCACGCTAAGACGAGCTACTGTGGATACGATGTCTGCCCTCAAAACCCCAGACTGAAGCTACTTTGCACACTGTCACCCTGGTCGGCCACGAGATCCAGCAAAACAGTTGAACGGCCGCGAGATTGTCCGAAGAACTGGTCAGGCCCAGCAGCAAGATAAGTACGACTTTGAACCAACCTATCTGGGAGAGGATGGCAATGCTCGAGAGTTAAGGCTGGCTTGTTCGGTGGCAGCGTAGGTCGCTGGCGCCAGGTCCCAGCGTGGCATGGTCTTCTTCCTCAGTCCGAACTCGGTTCAGCAAGGCACTTTTTCAGGTTGCGTTGCATGTGGACGTCAATGCATCGTACCGTTGCTGTGAGTGTGATCACCCAACTTGCATTCTTCTCGGTCAACTGATCATGACGGCTTGAGTTATGTGGCACCAAATAACGGGCATACCCGTCCATGCCGGCACATCGAACGGCTAGCGCCGAGGGGCGTGCGCATCATCGAATCGTATGCACCGACAATGGTAAGCTCGACTACTTTCGAGGTGGATGGCCGCTGCAGCACGCTGACACGCCTCAGACGAAGTTCGTTACGCCTGCCGTTCGATTCCCACGCCCACCTTCCGACGTCAGCACACAGCGCGCTGCGGTCTTCCATGTCTTGCTGCCAGGCCATGACCAATCCACACGCACACACTCGCGTTCACTCTTGTAATCCACACGCACACAGTCGTGTATATGGCACACCTTGTGCTGCATGCTGCCAGTGATTACCTTGTGCACAAAGTGTCCACTCTGCTATGAGTGTACATCAGCCCATGTTGTCTACTTGAACGCAGGCCTGATACTGAATCTGTACCTGAATCCCCATGGCCAGGTACAAAGCAGTTGATGGAGGGACCCAGAAACGTCGCCACATCCAGGATTGACCAAGCTGCCTCTGGCAGGCTCTGTGTGTTCATCTGAAGGGATGATGCTTTCTGTCCTTTGTGTAGATATCGATGGGTTGACACATTGGGTTGACACATTGGGAACGGTGACTGGTGTCTAGTGTCTAGTCCGTTACCTTCTGTGTCACAGTGGCCATGGGAAGAAATTGAGCTCCATTGATAGACGATCTGATTTATGCATGACACATGCAGAATACATGGTAGCCAGCACCTGTGCCTGTCCTGCTGGACAAGAGAGTATCTTGTTGGGTGGGTGCATGCATGCATGCGCTTGCAATGGTGTCAGGGTGGATGTGCAGCTGCCTTGTGAGAGGTGAGAGGATCCTGTGATGAAACGATCCCGGGCTCGGGCTGCTGATCCGGGCTGCTGATCCGTCTGCCCCTTCCCTTCCACACCAACTTGAAGGAACGGCAAGGCGCACCAGGACCTGGTCTGGGTGGCTGCCAGCACCAGTGCGCCTGCTAGGATGTCCACCCCCCTGCCCACCCCCCTTTCATGTAGCCTCTCGATGCAGCTTCCTGCTGGACAAACACCCTGTGGCTAAGCGAGAGCAGTCTGCCCACCCCGTCCAGAGCCTGCAGCTCAGTGTTACAAGTACATAGACGAGGAGGCACCTGCGGGGAGCACTGGCGGCTCCTGGCGGCAGCCCCTCCGCTGCAGCCACCACAACAGCCGCTTGAGAGGAGCTCCACACAAAGAAGAAACTCACTTGAACGCAGCCACTCCAGATTTCGTGCTGCACGCCAATAACGGCTGAAGCCCGCAAACACAACCCCGGCTCCCAATGCGCACACCGCCAAACACACCGCCAATCACACACACTGGCTCTCAACGGCAATATGTAGGTGCAAACAGTTCCTGGCACGCCACTGACTGAAGCGGCAAGGCCCCTCGGTCCAATATAGCTTGACGGATTCTGTGCCTGGCCTGTGCGGACACCCTTGGTACCTAGTTGGCGGTGCAAGGTGTGCCCTTGCCGGTGTCCCCAACCGACCATGCCCCGCACTCTGGCACCCCACAGAAGCCGGAAGGCGGGCAGGGCTCGTTTGCGCCCTGCACATGCATCACAGAAACATCATATGCATGGACATACAAAGACTGCAACAAATTGCCCTGAAAGCGGCCAGACGGTGCAGTCCAACACATGGACAGGACACTGTCACACTGCTACATGTACCTGAACCTCCGATGCGCCCGATACATGAAGCGACACTAGATCTGGAGTGCCTGTATCTGCTGCTAAACATGCACAAACTAGATTGTCTCCATGTTGAAAACCAGCTTGGTGGCGGTGCGCTGCAGTCATACCAAAAAACAACAAAGATACACTTCTGCAGAA
Organism: Ulva prolifera; assembly: GCA_023078555.1. Taxonomy (NCBI): domain Eukaryota; kingdom Viridiplantae; phylum Chlorophyta; class Ulvophyceae; order Ulvales; family Ulvaceae; genus Ulva; species Ulva prolifera. Next base: position 1,009,481 of record CM041197.1, read on the forward strand.
AGCAGAATGGAGGCGTACAGATGCTCCGGGGCAGCCAGAGGTGCATGCGCGAACAGTGCAATCATCACCGCCCCAGCCGAGGTGGCAGAAGCAGCGGCCCTGGCGGCAGTCGCCACGTGCGTTGCAGTCGTTGAGCTCCGGTGTAGCACACGTCAGCAGGCCGGGGTCCCCGCACATCAGGTCATCCGGAGGGCACCCGTCCACGAAATCTGCACGCAGCTTTCACAGTGTTCTGCCGTGCACTATGATAGTGCAGAAGTCGGATCGGACGATGTCAAGGTTTAGCAGCAGATCATGTGGAAGCACGTGCTGGCTGTTTGTCTTGCCAGCCGGGCGGGCGTGCCACTGACGGCAGTCGTAGGCTTCAAACTCGGGCATGAGCAGAAGTGGCGGCTCGCATTCAACGTGCCAATTTCAATTTAGCATGCTAAAAGCCACAGCTACAAGTGACCTGCTGATGTGGGAGCCGGCCAAGTGGCAAACATTACCAAAGCACACGTATGACCGCGGGTGCTACATGCTGCAGTGTTGAACCTGTGCGGAGGTAGGAACTCCTGGATGGCGAACCTGCGCAGGGGAAGCCCTCGACGAGGACCTCGCCGGTAGCAGAGCAGCTGAAGTCAGCCACACACAGCAGCCTGCGGGCGCCGTCATCGTCAGACTCATTGATACAGCGGGCCCCAGGGGCGGGCTGGCAGTCCTCTGATTGCCCGTAATCACCCTGCAATATCCATACGACATGTCAAGTCGACAATCCTTGATCAAAGGTACCTGTCGAAGACACCATGGCCAATGGCCATGGCCATTACACTGGGACAAGGAGTCGCATGGATGATGGGCGCGGGCATTTGCCGGTCATCGGTACCACACACCTGGACGCATGCAGAAACGATCAGCCGTGCAAAGCTCAAACCTGACGATGGCGTGATGGGGACTCTGATCGGATCATGCATCACAGTATTGACGACGCGACATTTCTACTGTTGTGTCAGCCCTACTAGGTAGTATCTACCAGCCCGGAAATGAACACCGAGCGGTGCCACACTGCAGCACACACAAGAGAGGCTCTTACCAGGTCCACAGTAAAGAGGTCATAGTCTTCCCCGTACCACCGCCGCTGGGCCTGGCAGATGCCTTGGCCTGAGAAGTCACTGAAGCAGGCGGGCTCGCCAGTATCCTCTGGGGGGCACAGGAAGCGGCTTGCGATCGGGTCCGCCAGTGCGTCCTCGAAGGTGCCATTGACAAAGGCGCAGCCGGCCTGGTAGCCGTACGTGTTGAAGCCCCCGCTGCCGTACTTCACATCGTACCTGCACAAGCACGCACGGCCGTACATGTCAAGGGTAAGATCTGCTCTGGCTGTTACATGCAGGCGAGCCCTGCGGCTCTTAGTGTGATCGTGAAATCACAGCTCAGAACCAGAGTTTCTGCGCGCACAGTGCCCATCCCGTGGTATAGCTTCTATATCACTGGGCTGCCACTTGCGCTCACACCTTTTCAAGCGCAAGCAGCGCTACAGCAGATCACACACAGATCGGCATGTGTGCAGAAAACTGTTGAAGGGCAGCACACCAGCCAGTGTCTTGGAGGACCCCAAGAGTGATATCTGTGACCGCCTCGCGCCCGTAGTGTGTGTTGTCTGAAGAGGTGCCAGCGCGCATCATCTCTCCCTGCACATTCCGGTCCTGGCTACCCAACCGCCGGGCGCCGGCGTTGCCATGACCCGTACCGCTAGGGCCATGTAACCATGCAATAATTCATGCAGGAGCCCTTTGCATCTAAGGCGCCGCTCGCCTGCGATGGGTCCAGACCCGGGACTCAGAAGGCTTCCGGAGCCCATCCAGCGCAGACGCATACGCATGACACCGCCGCAATTGAACAACGGGCAGAGCTGGCCCATACCGCACACCCGGCCAGTAGGTCAGTACTGGGCCAGTAATGAAGATTTGAGCTGCAGCTGCTTTGGCCATTTCTCTTATGTTGGGCGTTCAAGTTGGCGCTCTTGACTGACTGAAACCCCATGCGGTGGAGTCACACCTTGAATAGGCTCGCACCAGGCGTTGACCGCCCCGTTGTGTGGGGCTGAACAATATCTGTCAGCACACAGATCAAGAGATCCGCTCCCACTGCACCGCTCCGAACCAATACCCGAAGCGCTGCCGATGTGTGGCCAGCATCACAATCAACCAGCGCATGTGTGACCCCCCGTAGATATGTCATATACATTTGGACTCCTCGACACGGCCGCCGGTGGCACCGACGTTTCAGTGCGACAGGCTCAATCGCAGAGGGCGCACGTTGAAGTGGCGCAGTGACAGGTGCGACTCGAGGTAGAGGCGCTCCGCCAGGAGCACGCCGGACATCTCGGGGCAGCCAAAGTGCAACCGCGCCTCCCGGAGAATATTAGGGGAGATCAGGGTGTAGTGATCGCGCAGGCCGACGGGCCCCACGCCACCCGGCGGTGGCGGCGAGTCGGCGGCAACCTCTTGGTACACCTCACGATGGGACACTGTCTGCGATGTCGCCCACAACGGATATAGCTCCGTGTGGAACCCCTATACCACCAGTAGATTGAGCTTGCATAGCTTTGGCTCTGCTCGTGGTGTGTGTAGCATATAGGCTTGATGTGGTGCGTGTAGCATATAGGCGTGATGTGGCGCATGTAGCATACAGGCGTGAGGTGGTGCGTGGAGCATACATGCATGAGGTGGTTCCCGTAGCAGATGTGCGCATGTGCAGATTCACATGCACGAATTTTGCACAATTTGATGTTCAGCGAGAATCTCGATTCTTTGACAACACACGTGTGGAATTGTTCGCACACCGCAGTCATCTCATGGAACAGAAGTACACGACACGAATGTAGGGGGAGTCCTTCAGTCACGCACCAGGATGTGTATGAACTCGTGCATGATGAGTTGCAGCACTGCAGGCAGGAAGTTGGAGGGCATGGCTCTGCACACAAGGATCTGCCCAAAGATCGGCCGCTTCGTGAGCGGCTCATACAGCACGGGGCGGCCAATCGAATAGGCCTGTGAGCACTCTGGCGACCCGGGGATGCCGGAAGTGACTTTCATCACCAGGTCGGCATCATATCCTATACATGGGAGGCAGCTCGAGAGTGGTAAGCTGGCTATGGTGTGTCCTCAGGACATGCTCTTATGGCATGACAGATGTAAACTAGCTCTCAAGTTCAGCATGCCCACTGGGAGCCTCTCTCAAGTGCAAGCTGCATGTGTACACCTCACACTACATATATACATCTCAGCTTGCATGTAGTGCCGGACTCAATCAACTCTGGATCAAGGCGCTGTCAATCGCAATGCATCCAGGCTCGTCAGGGCATGTCTGGTGGGCGAGGCGCACTCCCATTGCCATCGGGTCCGGGTGGGATGGGTTCTAAATCGTTGTCCAGTTTGTTATCGAAACTCAACGGGGCAGTCGGATGCCTGACCTAAATGCATGGTGCTTTGTTGACATGTGTGCAATGTGGTCGGTGAGGCCTGAAACCGGATTGCTCCATGCAGGTTCTCGGGCCACATGGGCATTTATGTGTCTACATGTGCGCCTTATCTGACTCGGGAGTATGTTTCCAGGACACCGTAGTCAAGGCAGGTAGCACCGCGAGCAACAACCAGGGGATCCGCACACCACGCAAACAGTCGCACGCAGCACAAACCAACATACCCACGCAACGTCAGCACCCGCGGCCACACAGCCACAGAGCAGCGAGAGAGAGAGAGAGAGAGAGAGAGAGAGAAGAGAGAGAGGAGAGAGAGAGAGAAGGAGGGAGAGAGAGAGAGAGAGATGAGAGAGAGAGAGAGATGAAGAGAGAGAGAGAGAGAGAGAGAGAGAGAGGAGGAGAGAGAGAGAGAGAGAGGAGAGAGGGAGAGAGAGAGAGAGAGAGAGGAGAGGAGAGGAGAGAGAGGAGAGAGAGAGCGAGGAGAGGAGGAGACGAGGAGAGGAGAGGAGAGAGAGCTGGCTTTGACCTTCACATACACACATCCACACAGCATCGGGAATCAGCAAGGATGACTGCGCACTTCAGCCACAATCGAGCGTGCAAGCAGGAAAATGTGTTGCCAAAGACTCGGAGCACGAGCAGATGTATATTACAAAAGAGTGAACGGAACACGAGCAGATGTCAATTCGCACCCTTATCCAGCGTCCTAGAAGACTTGCAACTGTCGGCATGACCGTGTCGCGAAGATACTCAACATTTTCCAGAGGCTCCACAGGGTCAAAGTTGTAGTAGAAGGCGGCCTTGAACGGCCGCTTGGCGTTCTCCGGGGCATCAGACAGCATCAGCGTGCCGTCATCTCGAACCGTGACCGTCATCGCGGATGGCTGCGCATCCAGTAGCGACCGGCCGCCGGCGCTTCCTGACTCAGCGCCGCCGTGCTGGGCCGGTGCAGCATGTGCGCACGCCACAACTCCATCAACGAGGGCAACGGCGCAGCAAAGCAGCGTCGCAACGGAAAGCCGCGTGCGACTGAGTCTCGAGGTGTATCGTGAGCGTCCGGAACAGTCCATTCGAATTCTGCGCTGAGGCACACAGCTTTGTGGAGAAATGCGAGTATACACACATGTACATAGATCACCATTTCACGTAAGTTGCGTGATTGTAACAAGGTAGATCACGCGGACCTAGACACGATAGCGGAACTGGTCATGCGCATGAGAATGCCAACCTGGTGGCGGTGGATTGCGGCCGCATTCAGAGCGAGCCACGGAACCGCACCTACGTCTCCAGTCTGAACGTCTAAGTGGCCTTCGGCTCTAGCTCGCGACGAATGTGCCTGGGCTGTACTGTCCTGGACCACTACAGAACTCGATATCGATGTCGCGAGCTTTTGCAATTGGCGTATATGGGAGGACGAGTCAGGCCGCAGAAGGCTGGGAAACTTTGCACGTGCACAGGCTATCTGCAGAAAGCATTTGCACGGCAGATGTTATTGTGCCGGAACTGGCGGGCACAGGGGCGCGCTGCACTGCTTTAGCGTCGTACAGTTCTGTTCGATATCGATGCTAGAGCTACCAGCCGTGAATCTCGTTGCAGAAGATGTGAGGGGTTGACCCATGTAGATACAAATCAGCACAGCAGGAATCAATTGATTTTGAACATGACCTTTCGGCAGTGCGCGTCAAGCTGCACTGATGATCGGTGCCATGCGATATCCCATATCCGAGTCGATGGACCGTCGATGGTCTGGTGGCGCGCATGCATCGCGATGGGTTTGCCTGTGGCCGTTTACTCGTCTGGGATACCATCCATCACGATGCGGCAAGCGCTTTTGCGGGGGCGCACAGGCAGGCACGGTCGCGGAGCGGCTGTGCGCTCAGCGTGTGCAGCAACGAATTTGCGCACACGCTGCAAGCTTTGTGTACAAAAGAGTGAACGGGAGAATTTGCGCACACGCTGCAAGCCGCACCGGTACAGGAAGCGTCGAAAGCGTTGGTGCAACGCTGCACGGGCTGACACGAACAAAGCAAAACGGAATTCTGCACTAGTTGCAGCTGCAGCTGCAGCGGCAACATGATGAACCCTTTACCTGCTGTTGCGTGAGACGCACGGGCGAGTTGACCTGGACGTAATTGCGCATCTTGCCAGGCTGAATGACGTGGCTGCAGGGTTTGGCTGCCACACGTGCACGGCTCACGCTCCAGAACCCCGTTGCGCGATCAGTCCATCACAGCCGAGCGGTTGCTCGTCAAGACTTTACCAGTGTCCTGCTGGGTGAGAGCACGCCACCAGTTCCCTATGTGACCATTTGTTTTTGGGGGGATTGCTTGCTGCAACTTTGTAATTCCAGAGGTGTCACCCCTCCGAGACCTATTCTCTCGGCCTTCTAGATCTAGAAGGTTCTAGATCTAGAAGGTTACTCCTCTGTAATGCTGTCATCTCAGAGGGGTGCAAAACTCTTTGTTGCATCATCTGCATCAACAGCCCATTTTCAGCTGGCAAAAAAATTGATTCAAGCTCTCCCTCGGAGGCATTTTCTCTGTCAAAAGGAATGTTTCAGCGGCAGGATGCACAGGCACAGGCTTGTGACAGATATCTTGGGCGGCTGATATAGGGTTTGGTTTGGCCGATGAAGGGTTTGTTTTGAAGTCTGGTGCCGCTAGCCGGGCGCAGCATCCAACAACTCAAATCTCATTAGCATGGTAGGACCCATTCCGAATCCAAAACACCTCGTCAACCGACCTTGAGGTAGCAGAGGTGAATGCGATCACGTGGGCAGCTTCCGGTATCATGTTCATTCAACTCCAACTTTTATGACTGGTGTGATATATCTTGGCCAGTCGCATCTCACACTATGCTCCTCACACAATAGGCGTGTTCATTGAGCTCCCGCTGACAGGGCAGTTTACGTACGCCCTTGGTCACGGCATGCGAGAGGGAAGAGGCGACCAGACCAGACCACATGGCCCGGGACCACAAGGCCCTGAAGACGGAATTGGATGTAACCAAAAGCAGCGCAGCTGCCATCCAATCTGTGATGATTGCAAGGAACCATGGTACGAGTCCTAGATGGGACAAAAGTCCATTCCTTGTGTCTAGCAGCACAACACCGCACACTAGGCCCCAGCCCCCGGACACACTAGCACGCTGCGCTCCGCAAACAAAAAGTAAGCCCGCATATTTCACGTGGGAACGCAAACGAGCTGCAGGATATGATAGACTGCGTTTACACAGTTGCATGTGCACACATGCAGGGCTCCCTGTGTTACAAGCTCAAAGCAAGCAAGGCAGGTGGCACCGCAAGCATCAACCTGTGGAACAGCACACCCACGCAACCAATCACACGCATCACACATTAGGACTCTCACGCAATGCGAGCACCCGCGCTTGTCACAGTGTGGCAGCACAGATATCTTCTGAGTTGCGTGAATGAGACATGCTGTAGCAGTACATTGTGCATTGTCCACTACGTAACAGTGGGACGTCTAGTGCACATCTATCTCGAGATAGTGTATTGTACGCTAGGTACTATGTCCATGAGAGCACCAGCTAGTGAGGGAATGGTGTGATGGAGTTGAGAGGATGATTTGGTGGAACTGAGTTCCACAGAGCAATAGGTTTCCGTGGGCTATGGTGTGCATGGAGATACTATGTATAGAGCAGTGCATTCTCTGAGAGACATCTTGTCTAAGCAGAGGAATGCACAGGTATGCACATATAGCCACGCCAGCTCAAGTATGATTGTGCTGTCGTCATCATGAGCATATCACTGTGAAACACAAGTGCTTATAGAGACGTTGTTACAGGTGTTGTATTGTATTGATCTCGAGCGGAGTCAATAGCCAAGACTGATCACCTGCGATTCTCACAAGTGAGATACGACACATGTTAATCTTGTCTAAGCAGATGAATGCACACGTGTTGCATTGTATTGATCTCGACCGGAGACACACGCCGCTGGGAGAACATGAGCGCCATGGGAGGCAGCGGGTGCGTCCGAGGCACGGGAGGTGTTGAAGACATGCTGAGCTGTTGCAAGGAGGGCCGGCCGAGGGTCGACCACGATACGTGTGGGCACGGGGCGAGGGTGCTCGGACCGCACATGTGCCGAGGACGGCTGCGCCGAGCACCACGGCATCGGCGGTGTCAGTGTGCGCAAGAGCAGCCGCAGGGAAGATGGAGGGGAGAGCCTGGGCGCCATGAGAGGTTGCGGGCGCGGCTGAGGCCTGGGCGGGTGAGGGTTTGGTGGAGGGTGGTGTGCGGGGTGCTGCCGGGCGAACTAGGAGGCCTCGGCCGAGGCGTTTGGGGTGCCTTCTCAGGTGTGGTTCCACCGCAGAGGCGATGCCACTGCGCGCGATGACGCGGCACCACGCCTCTAAGAGCAGGTTGTGACCACAGCACCCCACAGCGACAAGTAGACCGGGGAGTGGGTGCCCGACTCCCCGCTGCGGCCACAGGGGCATGCGCAGTCACCATCGCTTACGTTGGGCAGCAAGGCCTCACCCAGCCTTAACCGGAGACACACGCCGAACTCCATGCCGGACAGGACTGTAACGGGGCCCGGGAGCGCCGTGAGCCATGCCGATGCGATCGCGCCCATGCAGCTCATAGAACCCAGAGAGTAATTATAGTAGAGAGGAGCGCCATCCAACAGCCATGCTCATGGGACGTATTACCTGTCCAAGCACCACTTAAGTATTCTTTTACAGTTGCTGCATGTGTGCATGTTGTGTAGTGTAGAGCCTGTGGCCCGCTCAGCAATGCTGTGATTGGGCACGCTGGGAGGTGAAGGTCACTGCAACGAGAATGTATATCTACAAGTAATTTTACTGAAATGTGCTAAATAGTGCACATGAAATGGCAATTGATCAGCCTAGTGTCATGTTTTGCGCTCCAGTCAATGGCGCACTAGCGTTCAGATCGCGCACCCACAGTGGTGCACCTAGAAGGTGAGCCACTAGGTGTGGCGGTGGCAACACTGTGGGGGTGCGCATTGCGGGGGGTGAGCGACCGGCACAACAGACCTGGCAGTGCAAATCCATGGCCGCAACTTTGTCTGTAAACAGAAGAGCGTCATACAAACTGTTTTTAGTACGGCGACGAGGCGTGTACCCTGTGACACGGCAATACACCACAACGTGGGATACCCACGTTCGCCGCAGCGTGACGCCGAAAGACGTAGATGAGACAGCATGATCGCACATACGCAGCATCGAATATAAATAGTTGCAAAAACACGGGCACAACTCGCTATGCGGTAACCGACATCGGTCGCGATTGGAGGCAGTCTATACAACAGGAGCCAGCAACCAGCGCTGCCGTAACACGAGGACTCATAATCTCAAGCATGTACACAGATAATCGCACTATTTTCTTTTGCGCTCTGCTTACGGTGCGCCTGGAGTTTACAACGGCTACCGTCTCCGAATCCATGATGTTCACCCAACAGAGACCCTGCTACAAGTGCGACTACGATCACAAGAAACATTGGCCATAAACCCTCCCAATGGATATGTATTTACGAATTGCCGTCGCAGCTCGCGACGGACGCAGGACCAACGTCCCACCGTGCATGTCCGCGCTGAGACAGGAAGCCACTAGCACGCACATTCAGCGACTTGCCGGATGCTATCGGAGCCAAGCCTGTCAATACTGCAAAACAAACTCATCTAGTCGTCCACGAAGCCGTCTGTTGACGTAATGCGCTGTGAACAACATGGAACAAAGGCTCGCTGTAAGGAGCACTATCAAACACCAGAGATAACTGTCAGCCAGAACACGCGCGCATGGAACGGCTCGTCGCATCTGAGTATCGGTGAGGAATTTTTACATCACTCGGGCTACTCAAAGCGGACCTCCGTGGCCACCGTGGGGCAAACTACAGATGTTTCGTCGTGATGCCTCACATGCATCCGCACCCATAACATTGCCGAAACATGCCCGTCCTGCACCACAGCGACATCCATGAATTCAGCAGGAAATAAACTACCTGCGAGGCCATTCCGCGCTCCATTTAGGGCTCGTTACTTCAAATTCACACGTCCTCAGCCAGTCGCTCACCCTGGTTGCTCACCCCTTGGTGAGCCAACTTGCTGTGACACCTGTGCTCTCGGATGTACAGCTCGAGATCTACAGTGACAATGACTGTGTGACAGTCTAGTTCTGGTGTGGACGTTCACTGAGGCTAAACAGCTGCTACGTATAAGGACTTTATATTATATTATAAGGACTGTAAGCGCTTATTGAGGCTGGACCGCAATACAACAATACAAAAGAACAGGCGCAGGTCCCAGTAAGACCAGTCTGTGCCCTCACCATCTAGATCCGCGGCTCCCACAACCCTTTTTGCACATAGCTCCGCGACTCGGGATCACTGTCTTGTTACGCTTGTGTGCACCAAACGGGTAACTCTCACACAAGCTTTTCTACTGTGCTTGCACAACAGCTTTAGAGCAACATGGCCACTCGGACTCACACCTGAATCTGCACAGAGGACCTTAAAATTGCATGTGCAGACACCTCTCGCTTGTTGCAGCTACTCAAAGTGCCACCTGTGCACAGACACATGGACTAGCCATCTACACATCTCCACACTACACCCCGTGTTTGAGTTGATGTAGCAATTGGTACCAGTCGAGATCCTTGGCGCAGGCAGCTGCGTTCTGGCTGCAAGATCCATGCACTGCTGTAAGAGCCCCCCGATGGTCCCTCCTCCGTCCCAGGCAAGCTGTGGCCTACCGTCTCAGTGGCCCTTCCTCCGCACATGGCTCAGCTTCGAACGAGGGCTGCTCTATTGTACCGTCGTAAAATGAGGGCAGCTTTGCCCCCCTGGGCTGGCACTTTGACTTTTGGCTGTTGACTCTTGTACAATCATACCCGCGGTTGCAGCAGGGCAAAATGCCCTCAATGTCGGGATTGCCTTCGTCCCGACAATCTTGCCTCTCGCCGGCGCAGCGCCCCGTTGAAACACAAGGCTCAGCAACAGTCTCAACAATGCAGTCCCCAGTGTCCTCATCAATGATCACATTCGCAGCAAGGACAACCCGCGCTGCTGCCACTACTGATGCCTCTTCAACTGTGCGCTGGAAGTCGTTCAGGAAGACGGTTTCATTGCCATCTGCACACACACTCTCTGTGAGCTTTCGATCCGGCACCAGGGCAGTGGAAATTTGGCATAAGGTGTATGTGTGCAGCATCAGCCCGTGGGTGCTTATGGCAGGGCCCCTGTGACTGCTATGAGCGCAGCCCGGGATTCTGGACAAACAGGCGCATATCCTCAATCACTGCTGCCCACTTCGCAAAACACATCCAGAGTGTCCAGGTAGGACCAGCAAGACAAGGCAGACCGGGTACAGGCGAGGGAAGGTTTGGGTTTCACTGGAATCAAGTGCAGTAGCCTGCCAGCCTAGAAAGGAGTCCAAAATCAACCCAAATTCTGAGTAAACCAGGCAGTGTTAGAATACTGGCACCTCTGTGAGCATTGATGTAGTTTGCAATCGTACTTGCACAAGCCTCTTGAAATGCTGTTGAGGAAGCTTCCACGATCGCTTCCTCGACTTCCGTCTCGAGATCAAAGCTAATTTCTTCGTTGCATGTGCATGTCCCAGCGGCGATGAGCCCAGAAGCAAGAGCCCTTGCCTGCATGCCTGCGTACATACTCGCAGGGGCCGTCCTGTGGATACCTGGTGTGTATGTCATAGCACATACCTATGAAGTTGCATACAAGGTCTCATTTCTATTTAATGTACCACATGTACAGGGCATCGACGATGCTTTCGCAGCTCCACCCACTTGAGCAGGCACATCACATCAACTAATACTGTTGTGAATCGAGTTTCTGTAGTAGGCAGAATTGCAGTGCGTGCCGGGACTTCGACACGGCTGGCTCATTGTAGTGATAACGGAGTAATAAATGCACATGCAATCATTCATTACGACTCTGCTGACTCTGGCGAAGTGGCAGTCAGGGGACTTCATATGACTTCATATGCATGGACCCCTGGCGGGCTCAACAGCTTCGCAGAACTTGCTGGGTACAAGGAATTCTCCCAGACACATGCTAAGACCTATAACAGTGCGAATTCAGCCGCCTTTCCAGACATATGTAGCCACAATATAAAAAGAATGTCTGTGGATTTTCTGACGGGGGGGGGGGGGGGGGGGGGGGGGGGGGGCACCGTGGCGCGCGCACTGCCGCGGATTGTGGATTCACCCAAGGCACAGCCTGATGCCTGACCGCCAGCGCCGGTGCTGGTCTCGCAGAACACATCGACCTGCGTAACAGCGTCCACCAGGGCGGTGGCTATCGCCTCTTCAAACTCGTCCACTGACTGCATTGGGTCAGCGGTCGGGTCTTCACACAGCTGAATCCGAAGCTCAGCCCCTGCAGATGATATACCTGTTTCAGCACATTGTTTCGGTAATGGAAGGCCGCCCGGGAAGGGGGGGGTCAATGACATATTACAATGGAGCAGATTAGCGCATGGCAGCACCGACATTGCATACTAGGAGCGGTGTCACGCACTGCAAACACCAAGCCTGGATTTGGGATGTACGCAGTTACCTGGGATCAAGGTGACCACAATATCATCAGTAAGGGCACTCTTTCGCAGTAGCTCCCATGCACCGATTCCCATTGATGCATGGCTCGGGTGCGTATGAACCGCCTGAAGCCAGTCTCCTCCAGGTCATGAAAGGGCTTAGGCAGTGTAAATGTAGCAGATGCTGTGAGAAGGCACACCCACTTCGACGACTGCGTCGTCATCAATTCGCCGCGCTAGAGCGCCCCCAGCACCCACCTCGCAGGAGGCGGTAGTCGGCTCGTCGTCGGGATCATCCTGCATCAATACAAACATGTGCTGCTACACCAGGAGGCATGTGTACATCCTGATACGTACAGAGGGGGGATACTGCTGCCGCACTGCAGCTCAGCTCAGCTGCAACGCAGGCCTGATATACACACTGTGACATAGCATGCCTTGCTGGCGTTGTCCTTGTGACACTGGAATATACCATGCAGCTGCTACTGTGGTGTCAGATGCATACTGAGACGCCAGTACAGAGACGCCAGTACAGAGACGTCGCAGCGTCATGAGGCAAGCTGCAGTTGCCATGGTGATCGTGCATGCACTGTATCATAGATGATGGCTGGACTGCAGCATGTCCAGAGCTAGTCGCTATAATGATCACATCACAAAGAGTGGCATTCTTTGTTCAGTGGACTGTACAGAGAGTGCGGAATCACCACAGTGCTGCAAGTTTATTACCGTGGAGGGTACCCCCAGCTGCCAGTGGGGTGGGGGTCTTACCGGGTCACTGATGATGATGTCCGTTGCGGCGACTGCATCACAGCCGAGCTCGGGGTCATCTGAGTTGCGAATCTCAAGAACAACTTTCGCAACAGCTTCCAAGACCCGCTCCTCCACGGCCCGCTGCACCTCTCTTCTGATCTCCTCCACAGGTGCTCCCTCCCTGCTAGCAAGGTCGAGCTGCACACAACAACACACCCGATTGCGTCGGCGTCATCTGGATGTTTGTCGTGAAAAGCGTGTCTGCTGCTGCAGAATCGCACACAGACTCTCCCAGTCAATGCTGTTCTACGCAACGAGATACACCGCCACTGCAGCTGTGTGCAGCAGTATTGCATGCCGGTCACACTTATGACCACACTGCGAAAAAAGCATGCATGACATACACAACATTCGGATGGGATTCGGGTTTGGTGTTTGTCTTCTCCTGTTCACACTTTTGTAAATTTGCACATACACGACAGAGAAGCTGCAACTTGTGGTCAGTACTGAGTGCACTCAACACGAACCTCAAAGACTGAGTCCAGAGCTGCTTCAACGAAAATTTCGCGCGTGCCATTTACAAACGACTCGATCCTCGTCTGGCAGTTTGGGCATTCGACCTTGCCGTTCACGATTCCCGCCACTGCAGTGGCCGCCGCTCTGGCACGGCTTCGCGCCTGAGACCTGATGTTCGCCGTGGCTGACGCTTCACCCGTGAGGCTGCAGCCGTAGTCAATCTCTGCAATAACCATGGCCACGGCCCGGGCGACTGCTGTGAGCTCGGTCTCAATCTCGATGCTGGCGTCTCCAAACGCAGCAGGGTCATCTTCACACAGGAACTCTCCAACCTCGACAACTGCATGGCAGATACCCAGTCAGACCTGGAAAGCAGGAGCACACTTTGCAATGTCACGGCTCAGTAAATTCAGATTTACTAGGCATTACTTCACTGTGATCAACAAGCCTTCGGTCGAGATAGGTCAATCGGGTTCTGCTTGCATCATGCTGATGCAGAAATTATTTTCAATTTTCCATGGTGCTGACTCTAAAAAAGGGAAAAAAAATCCTCTCACACGCTAGCTATAGCCCACTTAGAGGCTTGCTGCCTTGATAGGCAAATGAGAACAGATGCAGTGTAAAGATTGAGTCATCAGTTGGCGACCACCGGTCTGAGATGGGAGCAGGGGCAACAGATGAGTCTGGAGGGAAATCACTGTTTTCAGAGAAGCCATCTGTGCGAGTTGCATCTGCTCTCAGACCCGCCACAAATCTGCACTGAGCCTTGTTTTGGGCACAAGCACCTGCACGGCCACAAAGCCAAATTGAATTCAACAATTCAGGCCATCGACCATGTGCCGTTGACTCCATCTATTGCATGGCAATGGCGTCATGGTGTTGTGGCTAGATCTAGATGCAAATGCGCAGCCGGTCGTGGGAATGCCGTTAACGTGATCACGTGATCACGGTCCGCTCTTGCACAAATGCGGTACATGCATGGACCACAGCGCTGCCTGCCAGGAGTGCAGCCAACCTCTTATGTGTCATGGTAGACTCAGATGCGGATAATTTATGCAGCATGAGTGCCCCTATACTACAAGGACAGCTGAAGCTAGGGCGACCAAGCTGATCACCAGCGATGCGACAGTGCCGGTGTCGGGGTCGGCACCCTGAAGTGCATGCGCTGCCAGAACAGGAACGCAGATCCACTTGCAGATCCGGTTGAACATCCTCTCCGCCTGTTGGGCGACGACCCTAGTGCCTGCATGCATGCGCTGCGGGAATTAAATCAGATCTGCCTGCTGAAAGGCAGCGTGTAGCGGGCCCGTAGCATCAGCAGATGGAAAATACATGTTCAGTGCGTATCGGCTGTGAGCGCCCAAGCGGCAGGCCGGCTCTACTAGGAAACGTGCGGATTCAATGAATCCCAGCTGCTGTTTGATTGAATGCCATCCACTGCCGATGCACACAGATCCGCATGCCGGCCCCTCCGGCTGTTTCGTTTGTAACACAGATCCGCATGCACAACCACCTGTCGATGTGACCACCTGTCGATGTGGCACGCCTGAAGCGACCATGCACTTGCCGCCAGGCCATAGCACCTGATGGCGGGGGGTCTGGGGCCCACCCCAGACCCCGGCCCACCGCAGTGACCTGCAGCTGACGCACCGCCCCGTCCCACGTGAAGCCTGTCCCAGGCCAACACAAGGCCAAATGCATGCGGGGCCACGACACCCCCCGGGCCTTGCATCTTTGGTCACTTGGCAGGCGCACAGCGGCCGCGATTTGCGAAGTGCACCCCGTTGTATGGATGCAGATTGGATCTGTCATGGAATAATTCCGGCTGGAAGGTCCGGCTCAGCGACGGTCTGGGCTGCGCAGTGGTACACGTGTGCATGCATGGCGCCGTGTCGCCCGCCACGCCGCCGTAAAGGCGTCTTTGCAACCAGTGTGCACGCATGCCAATGCACGCGCTACCGACGCACGTGTAAACAGGCTTTGAACCACCTGCCAGTAGGTCGACCATGAGTGCCTGTCTTCACAATCCTTGAATACCATGAGTGCCTGTGTTCACAGCGACCGCGGGTGGGAGGTCGGTGTCGACGTCACGGAGAGATGCACATGGCTGGCTGGTCACGTGTCATACATGGTCATGATCATGTGACTGGTCAGTTTTTTTTGTCAGGTATAACGTGCGATCGCACAGGGCGGCCGTCAGTGGGAGGCTGCCGGTGGCGGCGGCATCTGCAGGCCCTCAGCAAGTGCAGCCGCAACATGTAATCCGCAGTGCACTCAGAGTCTGCACTGGTCGCAATGCAGCTGCAAGCCTGCAGCTGCATCATGACAATGAGCGTTTCTTCATGCCTGCAATAATATGATACGCACAGGTGATGGCCCCGGAGACACATTGCTTGCAGCCGAATGCGCTTGACAATGGCGTACCTTTTCGCTGCGGCGAAAAATGCCGCTGCAGTTGACTGCAGTGAGCAACTTGAGTCTTTTTTAGCGTGGACTAGAGCACCATTGCCTGCATCTGTGTCTATGGAAACCTGCTGATAAATGCCTGAGAATCTGGCTGAGTATATGCGAGGTGTGTCTGCTGTGGCATGCTGGAAAAGCAGCCACGGCTGCTCATGCAAGTTGGCATACGTGCAGGAAAGTGTGAGCAGCTCCTCGCAGCGTGGGAAAGCGCGTTAGCCGACATGGTGCTGATCGAGCGGCAGACGTGCATGGTAGCTACCGGTAGGCGAAGGGCGCTTTGCCCGCGAAATGCATGCTAGGCTAACAGCTTGTCGCGGCGGCTTGTGCGTCGCTTCGTGGCGACCCGAGCTTCGCGGTGTGCCGCAGCTGCGTTGGTGTCAGCACATGCATGTTACATGGCTGCATCGGAAGAGCCATGAACGCTGCGTTTGGTTGAGCCCATCAACTCTTCTGCAACTGACAAATGTTTAGGGTAATGTGTGCTCGCTGAAAGTCCAATCAACTCAACTTTCACAGTGACTCTAGGGGGTAGACTTTCACAGTAGCGACAGGGGGTAAATCGTAGCTGGCCGAGCAACATGTCCTTTCTGCAAGCTCCTTCAAAATCCGATCCACTAAAAGCTGCTACATCTGCCACGTGTATGACATCACGAGCAGCAGATAAGTTCATTGCGAGAGGTAATTATCTTAGGCATAAGCAGCATCACCCTTCGACTGGCGCTCGAGACTCGCGCTCAATCGCCTCTTTTGGCCATGCTTGAGGCGCCGTCTAAACAGGCATACCACGTACTCCGTGTACGGTGACCAGAAACACGTGCAGAATCCACGATGGTCCTCCGCACATATCGTTCAGGGTCGTGGAGCTTAGCGCTTCGTTTCGACCACTGGGCCGTGCGTGGGTGGCGCAGCTGTGGCAGGCTTCCCAAGTGCAGCAGTCCCGAGCATTCTATTCCACTACCGATCTGTCCGGCAGCCAGCCGCCCGCAGCCTACAACGCAAGGCATGGTCAGCGACGTGGGCGTCCTCGCAGGATCTGGCCCATGGACATGTGTCAGGCAGGTACCTATGGAAGCAGAATGGTGCACATGGACGCGTGAGCATGGCCCTGCCATCCGGCCTTTTGCAGTGTACTATAGAAGATGGTACATTATTATTATTGACATTATTGTACGAGGCGGTGTGGTGAAACCAGGAGTTTCAGGAGAATCATAAGCATGGCTCAATAGGAGACTGCTGTGTGAGAGAGCTAGAAGCTAGCATATCAAGAGGTGGTTGTACGCATGGTTGCTGTACACGTGCTCGACGCGATCCCTGAGATAAAGGGACTCAGAAAGCGGGAGCGTTTGTTGTTTTGCACATAGGTAGACATTATGTGTCTGTGTGCTTGTTTGCATATAAGCCTTGTGTTGACTCCAGTAGGACATCTTGTCTATTGGAGTTAAACACAGGTATGGTGTCCTCTAGCTGACATGCATGGATATGTGGTTGGTTTGTGCTTGTGGACACATAGTCTGCTGAGTTGGTATAACTCAACATGTTGAATGCAGGCTGCATGAATCTGTGAGCACTCTAGAGGGAGACACTCACAGCAGCTGTGTTCTTTCACAGGTATACTTCTACTTAGTGTATACCTCTGTAATCTTGTCTATTGGAGTTAAACACAGGCTGCATGAATCTGTGAGCACTCTAGAGGGAGACACTCACAGCAGCTGTGTTCTTTCACAGGTTATGGGCCCATCACGCTTCCACTGCGCAATGGAAGATCAACGAAGCAGCACTCTCATGCCGTCCGCAAGCTGAAGCGGGGTGGGGACTACCGGCTGTGGGCTGCACAGTTCCGGGCATCCTTGACTACTATGGGAGTGGAGGGCTGGCTCACAGAGGAGCCAGACATGGCTGCACAACAGGAAGTGATGGCGGACGCGAAGGTCCGGAGCAGGATGCTGCTCTGCGTCGAAGACAGAGGTCTGGCGCGCATCATTGACCGTGCAGCCACCACCATGGCGGCGTGGCAGCAAGTGCGTGCTGAATACGAGGCGGAGCAGGAGCTTCGGCAACCGCTCTTGGTGAGCGAGCTGAATGACATTCGGCAAGGCTCATCGGAGGCATACACGCGGTATGCAGAGAGGGTGCTTGAGGTTCTTGAGAAGCTTCAAGACACCGACTTCGCGGCAGCGGATCAGCTGGCCGCGAATGCGCTCGTGCGTGGACTAAAGGAGGCTCCAGAGAGGGGGTCCCTGGTCATGATGCTTACACAGCATGTGAGCGCAGGCTTCAACCAGGTCATGAAGGAGCTGAAGGCTGCCGTCAGACTGGTGGAGAGTTCTCAGCATAGTGCTGGGAACAGAGATGGCAAGGCGATGAACGCCGAGGGCCAGAAGAAGCGGAAAGAGACGCGGAAATGTTTCAACTGCGGGAAGGTAGGCCACATCCAGAGGGACTGTCGGCAACCGAAGGTGAAGCCCGAGGATCGCCCGCGGCCGGCAGCAGCAATGGTTGCACAAGCTGCACATCCATCCGAGGGGATGGCAATGGCCGCCGGGGCAAGCACTGATGCTCTACTCTACGACAGCGGATCTTCTCACCACATTGTACACAATCGCAATGTGATTTGTGACATGAGACCTAGCAGCACCAAGCGAGTGGTTCTGGGAGGTGGTGAGTGCCACGATGTCATGGGAGAAGGAGAAGTGTGGCTGGATGGAGGCCCAGCGGGCCTGGTGCTGTTGCGTTCGGTGCTATGGGTACCGAGCATGACAGTGAACCTTCTATCAGGGTTCCTGGCAACTGAAGCAGCTCATGAGTGCACCCAGAAGGGTGACAGATGTGAGATCATGGACGCTACAGGAGGCATCATCCTCACAGGACAGAAGCGTGGGCGTTTGTATGAACTGAACTGCGAGATGATGCCCGCGGAAGCAGAAGTGGGTGAGGCTCATGCGGTAGCGTCAACAGGGACATGGCACCGACGGCTGGTTCATCCTGGGCGTGAGGGTATGCGGAAGGTTGCTGTAATGGCAGGGCTGGTGGGTATCTCAGCTGATGCGCACGATCCTACATGCGAGGTCTGCATGGAGGCAAAGCAGACTCGGGAGCCATTTCAGCGTTCAGCATCGCAGGCTGCGGAGGTGCTGGATCTATTGCACACGGATGTGATGGGGCCCTTCCAGGTTCCTAGCTGGGGAGGCGCAGTGTATGCCGTAACACTGATGGACGATGCGTCACGGAGGGCAGAGGTGTCATGTATCAAACGGAAGTCAGATGTCTTTGAATGGATCCGTGATACCATTCTGGAGTGGCAGCGACAAACTGGAAAGAAGGTGAAGGCGGTCCGCAGCGACAACGGAACGGAATACAAAGGCCGGCTGAAGGATTTCTTCAGACAGCAGGGTATTGTCCACCAGACCAGTGCGGACTACACTCCGGAGCAGAATGGACGAGCTGAACGGCTCAATCGAAGCCTGATGGAGAAGGTCCGAGCCATGCTCTGTGAGTTCGACCTTGCACCTGAATTCTGGGCTGCAGCTCTGGACACAGCATGTTTTGTGCGCAACTGTATGCCCAACACCCATGACAATGAATCTCCGCACCAACTGTTCTACGGTACACAGCCAGACGTGCATCGGCTGCGCGTGTTTGGGTGCACTGCGTATGTGCATGTTCCGAGTGCTAAGCGCAAGAAGCTGGACGCGCGTGCTGAACCCGGATTTTTTGCTGGATACGAACGTGACAGCAAGGCCTACAGGGTCTATGTGTGGCGTGAGGGTTGTTTCCGGTGTGTGAAATCACGAAACGTGCGGTTCGATGAGGACACAACTTTGAGGCTGCCAGGTGGCCATGGGCTGCGAGTCGACACAGATGAACGCGAGTGTCTACGCATGCCGGATGCAGAGCCGGTGGGCTCAGAGACCGGTGAAGACCTGATGGCTCCTAATCTTGGAGAGCCAGACATGTATGCGGACATGCCACCACTGGAAGCTGCCAGTGACGCCGAGGACTCGGACGGTGAAGACTCCGACGACGATGCTGGTGATGACGGCAATGAAGATGCTGGCGACGATGGCGGTGGTGATGCTGGTGATGACGGCAACGCCGATGGTGGTGAAGACCCCGACAATGACGTTGATGCGGGCGCGCCACCCGTAGAAGAGATACCAGCACACAGGTACCCCAGACGGGAGCGGCGTGCACCTGATGCATTTCAACCCCATGCGTATGCGTACGCTGCGGACGGGCTGACAGATGAGCCGAAGACGACTACGGAGGCGCTTGGCCGACCTGATGCGGAGCTCTGGCGTGCATCCATGGAGGCAGAGTGGGCATCCATCATTGAGAAGGGGGTTCTGGACCTCGTGACTGAAGTACCAATGGGAAAGAGGGTTCTGCCGATGAAACCAGTCTACAAAATCAAGCGCGATGCGTTTGGAGCAGTTGACAAGTACAAGACCCGGCTGGTGGTGCTGGGGTGCTTGCAGCGCAAGGGCATGGACTTCGAAGAAGTTTTTGCTCCCACTGCTCAGCAAGCGACATTTCGAGTCATGCTCGCACACGCTGCGGAGCATGATTTTGAGCTGCATCAGTTTGATGTGGCAACAGCTTTCCTGAATGGGGAGCTTGACCCGACCGACGAGGTGTACGTTCGGATGCCGGAGGCATTCGGCGGCCGCACATACAGACTGCGGAAAGCTCTGTATGGGCTGAAGCAGGCTGCGCGTGCCTGGCACGCCAAGCTGCTAAGCGAGCTCACCCGTCTCGGATTCACTGCATCGGAGTCGGACCCATGCATGTTCTACAAAGGTGAAGGGCAACAGCGAGTCTACATTCTGATCTACGTGGACGACGGTATAATCATCGGCAGGAAGCAGATGGTTCAGGCAGCCTTGGCGGCAATCGCCGGCGCCTTTGAGATCAAGGACATCGGGAAGGTCACCTACTTCCTGGGTCTGCAGCTTCGGAGGGACCGTGAGCTAGGGCAGATCTGGTTGGGTCAGCCGAAGTATGCCCGTGATGTGCTGGAGCGTTTCGGCATGTCTGACAGCAAAGCGGTCACCACACCGCTGGAGGCAAACACACATCTGGGGCGACATGAAGGCACTCCTCTCGGTGATGAGACTCCATACGCTGAGCTTGTTGGGTCCTTGCTGTATTTGACTGTGAACACTCGGCCTGATCTTGCATATGCATGTGGTGTACTGAGTCGTTTTGTGGCAACTGCAACTGATGTGCATTGGAAAGCTGCCAAGCGTGTGCTGCGGTACATTGCTGGTACGCTTGATAGGGGCATTGTGTATCAGCGTGGTATGCCCGCTGTAGAGGCATACACAGATGCTGATTACGCTGGTGAGCCTGACTCTAGAAAGAGCACCTCAGGTGCAGTTGTACTCATGCATGGTGGTCCTGTGGTCTGGAAATCCAAGTTGCAGACTGTGGTAGCTTGCTCAACA
Source organism: Ulva prolifera (assembly GCA_023078555.1). NCBI lineage: Eukaryota > Viridiplantae > Chlorophyta > Ulvophyceae > Ulvales > Ulvaceae > Ulva > Ulva prolifera. Next base: position 1,030,654 of record CM041197.1, read on the forward strand.
TGTGAGGCTGAGTATATGGCAGCAGCTGCAGCGGTGAAGGAGGTGTTGTGGGTTCGCAAGCTCATGGCTGAGCTGAGTGGGCAGATGCAGCGTATTCGAATGTATGGGGACAACCAGTCCGCCCTTGTTTTGATGAAGCAGCATACTCCAGGAGCAGCTGGTAGGACAAAGCACATAGACATTGCGTTTCATTTTGTCCGCCACCGTGTGATGCAAGGAGACATTGAAGCAGTGTTTGTCAAGACAGAGGAGATGAAGGCTGACATCCTCACCAAGGCGCTTCCAGGCCCGAAGCAGGAGGCTGGAGCAAAGGCGCTGGGAATGCAGATCTCTCAGATTGAATCAGTCTGATGATTCAGGGGGGCTGTGGTGAAACCAGGAGTTTCAGGAGAATCATAAGCATGGCTCAATAGGAGACTGCTGTGTGAGAGAGCTAGAAGCTAGCATATCAAGAGGTGGTTGTACGCATGGTTGCTGTACACGTGCTCGACGCGATCCCTGAGATAAAGGGACTCAGAAAGCGGGAGCGTTTGTTGTTTTGCACATAGGTAGACATTATGTGTCTGTGTGCTTGTTTGCATATAAGCCTTGTGTTGACTCCAGTAGGACATCTTGTCTATTGGAGTTAAACACAGGTATGGTGTCCTCTAGCTGACATGCATGGATATGTGGTTGGTTTGTGCTTGTGGACACATAGTCTGCTGAGTTGGTATAACTCAACATGTTGAATGCAGGCTGCATGAATCTGTGAGCACTCTAGAGGGAGACACTCACAGCAGCTGTGTTCTTTCACAGGTATACTTCTACTTAGTGTATACCTCTGTAATCTTGTCTATTGGAGTTAAACACAGGCTGCATGAATCTGTGAGCACTCTAGAGGGAGACACTCACAGCAGCTGTGTTCTTTCACAGGCGGACGTGACTGGAACTTGCATTCTATCACGACTCATGAAAAACCACCGATCACCTCTCATGCAGGTAAAAACACAAAGCACTGCTTTGGAATTCTTAAGCAAAGGCACACATGGGGGGGGGGGGGGGGGGGGGGGGGGGGGGGGGGGCCGGGGTTTGGCAGGCCGAGCCCAGGCGATTCTAGATTTCAACATCGTGCTTGTATGTTTTCACGGCGCGTGGGTGTCGGTTTTTATAGCATACATGCGCGATGTGGTGTGTGCTGTTCAGTAGCCGCATGGTACCACGTGCTGCTCAATCATAGCGCCACATCGTACTGTGCAGACCTTTTACGATATACAGTTTTGAACAGATGGATTACCCAAGATCGGCATGAGCCCGCCTTGCCGCCTTCGTCCCTGCAACACAAGATCGGCGCAGGCCGCATATCTATCAGATGTCGCAGTGCTCCCAAAACAGTTGTCCGTAGGAACACCCACTTCGCAAGTCTCTTCCGAATCAGCCTCTGATGCCACTTTTGATCGCTCATGGCCTCATGTGATCATGCGTGTCCTTGCAAGGCTTGGCCTACTCCAGATGGCCCGAACATGGCTTGTACATGTACTGCCATGTACTGCCATGTACTGCACTGCCATGGTCAAGCCCATGTGTGCAGCTCTGCTTGAAAAATCATCATCCAAAGATGTCATGGTCCCCCCAACTAGAAAGTGACACCTTGCAGCTTCACCCTAGGCATTGCGTTCCGGGTTCAATAATACTGGTGTGTGAAATCTTAGGTCTGTTCGGCTGACTGCAGTTTCTGATGTTCAGTTGGTCCGGTTCATGCAAGATAACACTGGTGCTCTGCACGGCTGTCTTAAGCTTGCGACGGTGATTGTGTTACAGGGTCAGAGGGGGCGAGGCAGGCGCAGCCCGACACAAACAGCGGAAAACCAGTATTACAGTTGTGCAAACTGGACTCATATGTTCCATGACAAAGAACACCTTTGGCGTGAGGCCTGCCACCAGTGTGTCGCAAGAGGGCTTAGTTGGAGGAGCAGGGGGTGCCCTTGCCGGTGTCCCCGACCGACCATGCCCCGCACTCTGGCACCCCGCAGAAGCCCGAAGGTGGGCAGGGCTCATTTGCGCCCTGCACATTTGTACACCTTTGATCCGGTCTGCAATGGAATGGCAGCCTGACACGAGATTATGGAGCGCCAGCGTGAGGGCTGCAGCACAAGAGGGCCTACAATCTGCCATCTGTACATGTGGCGTGCATGGACAGACGTGACTGAACAACAATTCCCCGATAGCAGCGAAAGAGATCAGCCCACAACACCAGCCGAATCGTGAGCTGCGTGACATGAATGCCACGTGGCATGTAACACCATGCATGTAAACCGTGTAGGCACACTGTCGAGAGACTCCAGCATCTGCTGCCATCTACATGCCGTCAATGCAAAAATGAAGTAAGCAAGGCAAGAACTGGTGCCGGTGCATTGCAATTCAAGCTGCGGCATGCAGAATGGAGGCATACGGATGCGCCGGGGCAGCCGGAGGTGCATGCGCGAACAGTGCAGTCGTCCCCGCCGAATCCGAGGTGGCAGAAGCAGCGGCCCTGGCGGCAGTCGCCACGCGCGTTGCAGTCGTTGAGCTCCGGCGTGGCGCACGTCAGAAGCCCAGGGTCGCCGCACATCAGGTCGTCTGGAGGGCAGCCGTCCACAAAGTCTGCAATGCTCGCAGCTACGTATACGGTCATGATGCATGACATAAATCGCAGTGATGACATGCTTCAAGAACAGCGATCAAAACAAACACAATGCGACATATGTGTGGCATGGCCACGGCTGTCTACCTCCGGGCGCAGAGCTTGTTATGCTCTGCATTGTGTGGCTGGCACAGATGTTGGCATGGATCATATTCACGAAGTACAGCGTGCATCCGGCCGAACCAATGTATGCATTGACTGGCATATTGTGTTGCCTGCCCTCACCGCGACCAGCCTCGGCCGTAAGCACAGGTAGATGCACCGATCGTCACTTTGGATTCATGGACACTCAGCCACATATTTGGCACCTACTGGCATGGGACATCTGTCCAGCACACCAGGCTGTGCGACGTGCACAGCCGCGGGCGCCGGCATCTTGTGCATCTTGTGAAACTGCGTGGTCAACTTGCTGCGGCTTGAGGCTGCACTCTCAACTGGTGAGGCCGCACCTGCGCAGGGGAAGCCCTCGACAAGGACCTCGCCGGTGGCAGAGCAGCTGAAGTCAGCCACGCAGAGCAGGCTGCGGGTGCCGTCGTCGTCAGACTCGTTAATGCAGCGGGCGCCAGGGGCAGCCTGGCAGTCCTCGGAGTCTCCGTAGTCACCCTACACTCAACGGAGAGCAGGTCAGGGAGAGCAAGCAGGTCGTTATAATATTTGAGTCGAGCAGCTACACCTCGCACATCTTAACGAAACCTGGAAAAGTTGGATATTTGTGAAAAAAAATGCCAAAGGGCTGTGTAACTCCGAGTAAGAGGACCCATTGTTACTTGCACACTGACACAGCCCGGGCGATTTCAGAGGATGGCAAGGCTAGGGGATCTGTGCAAAGGTACGTACGCAAACAGGAGCACCGCCAGCATGCACGGGCCAATACCGACAGTCCACATAGATCAATACATAGACCCAAGGCAAGCAAAGCGCTGTGTACAGTTTGTATGTGAGTTGCCCGTGACGTCACGACATGCAGTGCAGTACTCAAAGCATGCATGGCCCTGATGCCACTCAATAAGCAGCCGCTTGAGTTGCCAGTAGCCAAGTGTGAGCATACGTAAGCTGCCTTCAGGACCTGTTCAAATATCAGGTGCTGACACGTAGTGCAGTGACCACAGGGTAGTGTTTGCAGGCATTGTCCAATTCTGATAGTGCGCCGAAGCTGTTCTTGACAAAGGAACCACCGTGTGACATGACGGGATCGTTGGAGGTAGTGGAACCCAGTTTTCAGCGACATGAGCCCTTTGACATGCATTCAGCATCAAACGGCCCGGGACCTGTACCATCACTGGAGAGAGAGACACACACCAGGTCCACAGCGAAGAAGTTGTAGTCTTCTCCAAAGAACCTTCGCCCGATGCGGCAGACACCTTGGCCGGAGAAGTCACTGAAGCAGGATTCACTCTCGTCGTCATCTGGAGAACACAGGAAACGGCCTGCAACCGGGTCCGCTAGTGCGTCCTCAAAGGTGCCATTCACATAGGCACAGCCGGCCTGATAGCCATTCGTGTTGAAGCCCCCGCTGCCGTACTTGACATCATACCTGCACATGTGCGTACGGCTGCCGCATTTCTGTGGACATGTTATCAGGACAGGGACCTAGAGGCAGGTGGCACCGCCTGAACAGCGTGCAGAACAACACAGCACAAGCACATTGCAGTCAGCACTCGACGGATTAAAAGCTACCCCCTCCGTTTCAGGAGGTCGTGGGTTCGATTCTGCGTGCGCTTTGGGGAATCGAAACGGCCGCACGTGACCACCTCGCTTAGCACAGGAGGAGGCCCTGTGAGTTGCGTACGGTCGTCTGAGGGGGGTTTCCAGGTGGTTTACCCCTTCGGCATATGTGGTCCCGTTAATTCGGAGTTGTCAATGTCCAATAGGATACGGCTCAGTTAATTTAGATTTACTTTACTTTACTCCGTATGCGCCCAGGCAGCTGCCCGGATCTGCCAGCACGCACGCAACCCAACCTGTGCCACAAACTGTCCACTTTCTACATTTGCGGGTGCATCTAGACTTGAATTCGAACCCCATGCCAAGCATACGCGTGATTTAGCTTTAGCAATCCAGTTGGGCATCAACACAGAGTCTGTGCCAGGTGTGGATGGTGGCCACATCTCGAGAGCACAGCGGTGCATGTGCGTGCCAAGCTTTCATGTATATGTGAACTGTGGCGCACCAGCCGGTGTCCTGGAGGAGGCCAAGAGTGATGTCCGTCACCGACTCTCTGCCATAGTGCACGTCTGTCCTGGAGTCGCCGGCCCGCATGAGCTCCCCCTGCAGCCACACAAGGGATGTACAGACAGCGCTTGCAGTAGTGTCGATGAGTCAGGCCTGCTCACATCGTGAAACAGCGATTCTCGACATGTAAATGGCAAACGGCAGCCCTCAGGCGTCCCACCACTGGGGTGAGTATGCAGCCGCTGCGGGCCCCCCTCTTTCAAAGTTGATGTACCACGATATAGATATTGGCAACGTTAGTACTAGGTTGCCGTTTACATGACTGCTAGCCCTGCACTTTGGATGACGGTCATGCATGAGCTCTTGGCTGATACTGCCACGCATGCATGTGAAAACGCACCACGGTACAAGGTAGGCCGCTAAGCTTGTCACAGTCCGTACAAACACGCTAGCGACCAACGGCTACCAGTGCATCGCATGCATGAGCGGAAGTCCAACCAAACGCAGGCCATGACGCGCTCCTCTATGCAGACCTATCACCATAGCTTGATATATAGACCATGTGCAGAAAACCTGTCCATGGGGTAGGGGCTACTAGTAAACGTGCTGGCCGCCGCACGCGTACCACAACAGCATCCTCCCATCTTTATTCAGAGGCAATCAAGTTCAGAGGCAATCATTATTCAGAGGCAATCAAGTTGTCTCCAATCAGTGTCTAGTAGTGCGTCTGAGACTTTAAGCAGTGTTCGACATAAAAGGACCTAGACCCCATCCGAGGTGGGCCATTTTTCCACCTCGGCCTCGGTACGAGACTCGTACCAAGTTCATTGACCTCGGACTAGAACGAGGTCCTCGACCTCGCCTTTGTGCCATCCCTACAATCAACCCTCCAGGGACGGCCCTTTCAGCTGAACAGTGGAAATCAGCTGAGACGACGCACGTTGTGGTGGCGCATTGACAGGTGCTCTGTGACGTAGGCCCGCTCCTCCAGCAGCACGCCCTCCATCTCGGGGCAGCCAAAGTGCAGGCGCGCCTCCCGCACGATGTTTGGGGTGGTGAGCATGCTGTGGTCGCCGATGCCGGCCGGCCCGACGTCGCCCTGCAGCGGCGCAACCTCCGAGAACGTACCCCGGATGACGTCACGCAGGGACGGCGACTGTGCAGATCCCCACAGTGGGTACAGGTCCGTGTTGATAGCCTGCAGGTGTGGACGCTGTATGTGTTGGAGGCGTGGCCGCTGGCAATCTGAGCAGCGCTGCGCCCTAGTACCAGGCGTCGTTGCATTTTATGCCGGGGTGTCAACCAGCATTTGCGAAAGAATATTGTACACTGTGACAATGAGATTGGGCCCAGAGACCCCACATTGCTAAACACTGAGACATGTAGACGCTTGGAAGTCTGTGCTGGAAGCATCTGGACTTTGGAAACCAGCGACAGGGCCCCGGGCAAAAGCAAGCAGCCGGTCTGAAGGTGGGGCTGACCAGGAACGCACTATGACATGCATGAACTCGTGTAGGATGTACTGCAGCACGCGCGGCAGGAAGTCCGAGGGCGAGACCCCGCACACGCGGAGCTGCCCAAACACCGGCCGCTTGGTGAGCGGCTCAAACAGCACCGACCTTCCGATCGATACGGCACCCTGACACTCTGGGGACTGGCGGAGGCCCGAGCTGACTTTCATCACCAGGTCTGCATCATACCCTGCACACCTATGCAAGCGCTCCATGATCTGTTTCATACATACCAGCATTAGGTTGCCGCGGCCCACGTTCTGACGGGCGATTCGAGTATTAAATGCCAACAGAACTGTTACAGTAATGCCAACGCATGCATCGTGGGTGAGACGCACTCCCATTGCCATCGGGGCCGGGAGGGATGGGTAGCAGGTCACCATCGACCTTGTTGCTGAAGCTCAGTGGACCGCCCGGTTGCCTTACCTGCACACATGACCAATTGCCTCGTCGAGCTCGGCGGTGCTGCTGGAGCAATGGTCACAAACACTGACTCAATCTGGGCATGACGACCCACGGGTACTACTATGGTATAGTATGGTTCACCCCCACCGCCATCAGCTATCGCAATCGCATTCATTCCACAACTCGTTCAGGTGAAGGCATTTCGACTGTGTTACAAGGACACCGCAAGCAAGGCAGGTAGCAGCGCGAGCAACGACCAGGGGAACTGCACACCACGCAACAAGCCACATTTCCACTGTGTGGTACTGGCACTATTCAACACCAGGTATGGTTCCTCCTACGGTCCAGCGCCGCACCATTTGGCCATACATCACCAGTACAAGCCGCTGTACTTCAACTGCAAGTGAACCAGTTGTTCCAGATATACTCATCCATGGACGTCGTACTGCCGTTCGGCCCCGGGAATGAACAGGGACAGCGGCACATACACCCTAGCAGAGGCGGCGGCAGCACAACTGCAAGTGACACGCATGAACCAAGTCACCGCTCACACTTGCGGAGCCAGACGCCATACTCACAAAACGGCTGTACGATTGGCGACATCTTTCTCTTGGCACGGCGGTCAGTATGTAACATATTCAACCAACTTCAACAGATACATGTGAGTGTTATAATTACTTCAACAGGTACACGTGGGGCCGAACGTGCATGGGCCAGGACGCAAGGCGAATCGGCTGTGTCCGGCGGGCGACTGCAGGCGCTTGCTGCACCCGGCGCCCAAACGGCCTGCACTTGGCGTGGCGTCGAGACGCCACGTCTTACGTGGTACCACGTGGACTGGACATGTGGTGCACAGTACGCAATGCATGTTATGCAGTGAATGAACTTTTGCCACCTCTGCCGCCGCGAAAGCAAATGTTGGTTCACACCCGTATCCACCGTCCCAAGAGGCTTGCGACCGTCGGCATGACCGTTTCTCGAACGTACTCCACAGTTTCCAGAGGCTCCACGGGGTCGAAGTCGTAGTAGAAGGCGATCTTGAACGGCCGCTTGGCGCTTTCCGGGGCCTCTGACAGCATGAGTGTGCCGTCATCGCTGACCGACAGCGTCGTTGCTGGTGACAGCGCATCTAGCAGCGACCTGCCGCCGGTGCTGCCGACATCCGTGCCGCCGCCTTGGGCCGGTGCAGCATGTGCACAAGTCGCACGGCCATCGAGGATACCGATGGCCCAGCAGAGTACCGCCGCAACGGTGCGCACGTGTCTTGCCAGCCGCATCAAACTCGAGGTGGAACGTGGCAGTCCGGAACGGCTCAATCTGCGCAGACGAGGAACAGCTCTGTTGCGCCATCTTGATCAAGGAGTGTATGATTTGTGCTGCGCTAAAGACTGAGCTTTAAGCTTGGTAAGAGCTTGCCTCTGTGCGTCGGCACAGAGCGTCAGCACTGAACAAAAGCGACGACATCACACCTGCTATCGATATCGAAGTATATCGCACAGCAAGCAACGCATGACCCACCGGGGAGGAGCCCGCCCGGAGCTTTACAATTCCAATCGTTCAAGCACTAATGCAGTTGGCATGAAACCTCTGCAACCGCAAGCAAGGCCGGCCGCCGACTCGGAGCTGAAGCTCGGAGCTGAAGCTCTAAACGCACATCACGGGCAGGCTTCGCACAAAATGTCTGGAGAGGGAACATACGAGGCTTGAGTGAGCGTCCATGGGATGTGAGCCTGTCAACGGTACATCTGCAAACGCCTTTGCCGTCGCTTCGGCACCGCTCAGCCCGGTGCACCGACGCATGCAACTTGCGTCACAGCACCGGAGATTGTGACTCGGGGTCAAAGGACTTTGAAAGCTCCTGCCACCCACCGTGCAGGCGAAGCCATGCACGTTCCGTTCGTTGGACAGTTCAAGGCCATGCATCATGATGTAGATGCGCGCGCGCGGCTACAGTCTGAGGTGGGCGCGCATTCGCGGAGCGACTGTGTGCGCATCGTGTGTCGGAGCGAAACTTCGTGTGTCGCAGCGACTGTGTGCGCATCGTGTGTTGCGGCGAAACTTCGCATCTGCTGCAATAAATGCATCGACATGTTGCAAGGCCACTAAATCGCCATGGTCCATGGTTGTAGTGCGATGATGTGTGTGTTGGTGTCGATTCGGTTGAGATTCTTCTGTAGTATTTATTTTCGCCCGTTCACTCTTTTATAATTACTTACTTACACACCATGGTCCATGGTCGTTGTGACACAAGGGCGCTGCCGTAGTGCTCAAGAATTCTCTTACAGTCAGGTAAAATAAAATGTGAATTTACTGAGCCGTATCCTATCGGACATTGACTACTCCGAGTCAACGGGACCACATATGCCGAAGGGGTAAACCACCTGGAAGCCCCCCTCAGACGACCGTACGTAACTCACAGAGCCTCCTCCTATTCAAAGCTAGGTGGTCACGTACGGCCGTTTCGATTCCCCAAAGCGCCCGCAGAATCGAGCCCACGACCTCCTGAAACGGAGGGGGTAGGTTTTATACCGTCCTCAACCCATTGGACCCACAGTTACCTTGCAATCCAAAGAAAATTCGTTTTAAAAGTCCATGTATGTTGCGATATCGTATCATTTTGCGGCTCCTGCGAGACGTGCAACAAGCGCCTGTGGTACAACTCGTGTATAGGTGTTACATTTAACTGTTGGAAGCAAGCTTGCATGTTGTCAATTGCAGTGGTGCCATTGCATGTTTTGCATATGGTGGCACACCGAACAGTTGAGCTGGCCACGGCATCCCCGCCCCTTCCTCTCTGACCGGGCGTCAACTGCGGCTCAGGCGCTTTGCTGGACGGCGCACGCTGCCTCTTCCGCGTGACCGTGCGCCCGGACGCATCCCGTGGGTGCTTGGCCTTGGGCGTGCTGTGTCTTAAGTGGGTTGGCCAACCCACTCAAGACGGTATACCGTGTTCCTCCGCCGATCGGGTTGTTCGGGGGGGGGGGGGGGGGGGGGGGGCACCCCTTCCTCGAATGCTTCCAAATACATATGATGGGCATTCAACTCCGTTTGACGTTTTCATATCACCAGAGAGCCAACGGCCAGGTGGAGCGCCTTAACAGAGTCATTGCGGAGGCGCTCAGACACTTTGTTGGCCTGGCGCACGACGATTGGGACTCGTTCCTGCCTCATGTCAGCATTCACAGTTCCAAGAGTGAAAGCATTGCTTGCAACCCCCTCTAACTCAACTGCATGGCGTGTTTACACATCTATTGTGCACAGAATGCATTACCATTTAAATGGGCCAATTGGCCAAGCAAGCACTTTCGGAGGCCAAGCAAAGCATGTGGTCTTCCACAGTTCACCATGAGTACTCACAACAATGCCAAGTACGCAGAGATGTGCTGATGTCATTATCCAAACTTGCGTTGCTTCACCCGGCTTACACGCAAATTTACCGCTAGGTGGGCTGGCCCTTGTCGCATCTTGGCCTTGATTGGGACAAGGGTTGCGCGGCTGCAACTACCTGCCACAATGCGAGAGCTTAGGATGCATGATGTATTCCATTTCTCGTGCCTTATGTTGATGCTCATTTTCACGAGTGTAGCACCTCCCCTGCGACGGGCCTAGATACGGACGCTGACAATGTCTTCGAAGTCGAGGCCGTCTTAGATTGTAGGCGCACGCACACGCCGACGGCACAATCACATGACACGGGGCCCTATAAACGTCCGCATTATCTTGTCCGGTGGAAAGGATACTCTTCTCAACACGACCTCTGGTTGCCTGTTAGCGAGTTGGATAATTGTTTAGACAAAGTCGCGGATTATCTGTTTCAAAATGAATCTGCAAAGCAGCGCGGAGTTATGATTACACTGTTCCCGCGCGGCGCACGCGCACGGCTGTCACACCTCTTACAGCGTGCGCATAGTACACGTGGAGTGGATACAGCACCGGCCACAATGTCAAGGCCACCGCGCTTAGTGCCTAGGACACGACCCGAATCAGCGCAATTGCGTAAATCAAGGCCGGTGCTTGTTGCAGCAGTTTCCGGCCAGCAATTCTGCTCTTGTTGTGCTGCGAACCTATGCTAGGCCATTGTTGTGCTTTGCTATTTGTTGAAGGGGACGCCTAAATCCATGTAGCACTTACGTGGGCGTTACTGGCCATGAGGAGTTGGGTCCGACGCCGGATATTCTTGACCGTATCCTGCCCGCTCCGCCGATATTTCTCCGTCTTAGGTCCATGTGCACGATCACATCGAAAACCACTTATGCCATCCCCGCAACACTTGTCATAATGGGCACGGTCTTTCACCGGGTTTGAGCCCCGGCATGGTAGCGCCTAGTCGCCATATAGCGTGTTACACTACCGGGATGCACCAATTACATCCTCGATACGGCACTTATGGGGTTAAATTAGTTACGAATTCTTGTCAATGTGTGCCGGTGTTGCCGCACCTTATTTCATGCCGTTCACACTGCTACACACATGCAACCTTTGTGGGATTTGCCGCCTTATCTGACTTACGGCTGCTATGCAGTGGCATCTTTACCTTCCACGTCGGAGGGCTTTTTCTTGACCGGCTCCAAGATTACGCGGTTGCTTGTTAACATTCAGAAGTTTATGAATGATGTGTCCAAGACCCCCACCTCAGGCGTTAGCGGGGTTGAATTTAAGGCCAAGCTTGTCGCTATTGTACATGCTGAGCGGTCTGTTGTTGCTGCCGCCCGCGACCGTGAGCGTAGCTTGCATGAATTTATTGAGATGGTCACCCATTCACACGGCCGTGTGTTGGGCCATTATCTGGATCATCTGGTGATGTCCTTCTCGGACCTTATGGAACCCGTTTGCAAGGCGGACGCGGCACCGGCGCTTGTTGCAAAGCCCCGGTCTCGCCCCCACCTCGTGGGCCCTTACCGTGATGACGCCTGAGAATTGTGTGCTTCACGCCAGTGGCATTGCCGTGTTCATGGGGTTGCTGCTCTTTCCTTTGATATACCGCCACCATTTGCTTGCTTCGCTCCCTTAGCTTCACTCATCTGTTAAGGGGGGAGGTGTTGTGAGATATCTCTCACACTACGCATGCTGGCACAATCAATACTTTGTTTTTATGCGTAGCAACTGGTCAAGCCATGTGGATGCTCGCATACGCATAGCTTACGTATCACCGATCCAGTTGTACACATCGTGATGACACGTAAACTCAATGGGCTTAAGTGCATGCACTCGCCACCTGTGATTGCACGCGTCCACTAGCCGTATAAGGCTCATTACGTGCACACCACATCAGCGTTGTGTAGAGCCTTCTCCTGGCACAATGTGTCACGTCATAGGCTTGGTATACCTTTATGCGGCTAGCCCAGTCGTTACTGCACATATTACGTCTTACTGTGTGCATTGCCGCCGTTACACAGGGTCCGCCCGGCGGACTCCAGGGTTGGCATGCACGATACTATCTGTACTGCCACCCGGAGCTGCCCACGAACTACGTGCGCAACCTTGCTTACACTCATCTCAGGCTCTGTGAGCCACAACTTAAGATATCCCGCGCTTATGCGGGATCTGGGATCGGTGTGGCGGTTATGCGGCACGATTCAGCGAGGCCAGCTTTGACAGGGGGAAGGACATGGGCGCACACACCCCGGTATTTATACCGAGCGCTTGCTGGGACCAGACACGCTTAATAGTAGTCCGGTTGGGGCGCCATCCATTTTTGCAGTGGCACGGCGCATCTCTGCGTGTGAGTGTATCCCTGTTATGCTTGTGCCTACACAGCCCCCGTGTTGCAGCAAACTTGACCCATCATTGCTTCCAATTACCTTCATCAAGGTCTGTTACCCAAGTCCGGATCAATAGGTCTCAACCCCCTGCTTCTGTGCTACACCAGCGGCCGCTGTCTTTCTATTCGAGCTCCCTTACATTTATCGGGATCGTTGCCTTCCACGTGCTCTCTAGTATGTGCGCTCCCATTGCATACTCATTCGTGTCGACCACCAGAGTCATTGCCGGTCTGATGGACGCATCCATGGGCATCAGCTGCTGCATGTGATCCAAAAATAACTCTATCAGCTGCTCATGGAGGACCTTGCCGCTACCTTCACCGTTTCACCCCCACATCTCTTTCTCCCATGCAAGGCTGCGGATAATCAGGCCAGTGAGAGGAAATGCCCGCGAAGCTTCTGCCACCTGTCCTGCCATTTTGCGGTATTGCTGCTCCGATTTTCTCTGCCTAGCCGTTCTGAGATTGTCCACAAGGCGCTGCATCTTTACATGTGGCACACTGACTATTGTGCTTGCGATATTGAATTAATACCCCAAGTACATCACCGTCATTGTTGGCGCCGTCAAGGGTGGGGGGAGGTGGTCGCTGGTGAGAATCTGTGAAAGAACACAGCTGCTGTGAGTGTATCTCCCTCTAGAGTACTCACAGATTCATGCAGCCTGTGTTTAACTCCAATAGACAAGATTACAGAGGTATACACTAAGTAGAAGTATACATGTGAAAGAACATAGCTGCTGTGAGTGTATCTCCTTCTAGAGTACTCACAGATTCATGCAGCCTGCATTCAACATGATGAGTTATACCAACTCAGCAGATAATGTGTCCACAAGCACAAACCAAACACATATCCATGCATGTCAGCTAGAGGACACCATACCTTTGTTTAACTCCAATAGACAAGATGTCCTACTGGAGTCAACACAAGGCTTATATGCATTCAAGCAAACATACACATAATGGCTACCTATGTGCTAAACAACAAACGCTCCCCCTTTCTGAATCCCTTCATCTCAGAGATCGCATCGAGCACGTGTACAGCAACCATGCGTACAACCCCCTCTTGATATGCTAGCTTATAGCTCCCTCACAGCAGTCTCCTATTGAGCCATGCTTATGATTCTCCTGAAAACTCCTGGTTTCACCACAGAATCGCACGGTATTCGTTGTCCCCGCCTGAACCACAAATCGGTTCAATTAATTCGCTCGCCGCTGTCCCCATCGGCTTCCACCGTCCAGCTGTTCACCTTTGCCCTTTCAGCAATGAGTAGAAGTTGCTGCATAACATGTGATCATTATAATTGCAATTGTACCACAATCAACTCTGCCTCGAGGCGGCAAAACGCGCGCTTTGGCGGGTATGTTGATTGCAACGAGTGATATACCTCAGCTACATGGCGCCATGCAGCTGAGTTTGAGGACCAATCGGGATACGGAATATGCTGCCCTCTGAAGTCGTGTGGCCAGGCCAAGTGGTATAATGTCGGGCTGAACAAGGCGTGGCTGTTTCAACTTCAAAGCACCGGTGGTCACGCTGCAACGCGTACAAACATTTCTGTAACATTCGAGCAACTCCGTTGCGGTGCCACACCTCGTGCATGGTGTCCGAGTGAAGTAAGGCGCTCGGTTTTTGTTGAATGAGGACAAAACGCAAACCGCTATTTTGTCCATCACTCTCGGCATGCATATGGGGCCTTTGTCACTGTATGTGTCGCAAACCACACCCATTTGCTGAAGTGTACATTGATTAAAACCATTTGTTATTCTGGCACATTCTGGCAACGTGGTGCCTTGGTGGATCGATCCACCAACCAGATCTGGGATATGCTGGTGTTCGAATGCAACCGCGAGTGGAAGCGTCATACCGTAAGTTGGGCGAAACGTTGGGCGAAATGTCAAGTATGTGAGCGGAGTACTTAGCACATGACACCTGCGATATGTGATCACAGCAGCATTGTCAGTATCTGAATCAGATATTTGAACCATGACCTTGTTTGACCTATACAACGCGTTGGAATGCGTCTTCTCACTCGCGGGCTGGTGATTGCCACGTGCCACCCTGTGCGTGCATTCTCATGTGCACATGCCCTGCGCGCTGAGAGGCACTTTCAAATCAGCTGCGTTGATATAGCTTGTCAGACTGAAGTTCAAGTGGCACAAAATCGTATATAGAGCATAGAGATTCACTCCATTGATCAGCTGGTTCCGCTCCCTTCTTGCTAGACATGATCCCAATCGTAATGGAATCAGCGAAGCAGATGCAGAGCGCATAGTACTCACGTGAGCCCACTTGCGCCGATCTCCGCGGCTCGAGCATTCACAAAGGCTCCTATCTCACATAATGCAGATGGAGCAACAAATTCCACAAACGCCCCCGAAGCGGCCACGTAGCATGCCGAGTACACTCCACGAATAAGTGTATCCATCGTTACACGTCGCCACCTCATGTAACAGTCAACTTAATTAACGTTGCATATTATATGCCGCAATAGCCACAACATTGCGAGTAGCATGCTTTGCAGCCCTAGGGGACCTACAAGACGAAAAGCACAAGCAAGCATGCTAGGACCTGATTTTCATGCTATGAGACTGATATTAGGACATGTACACCTGCACCCCCCTCCATTAAGGTCCAACTATACTGGCGAAGATCACTATAGACAGGCATGCACAGGTATGATTACGTCTGTGTTGAGAGTCATGGCAGGTCGAGAATTTCATTGCAATGAAAGTCAATATGCATATATGGAATGTAGAAGGTCAACACTTCCGTGTACACCGAGCGCCCGTTGTCATGACAAGTGTGGCTTGCAACAAAGGCGATGGTGACGTCATGCGGCATTCTCTAGGTGGCATAGGTGGCCGGCATTGGGTTGGGCCGCGGCTCTTTGTATATTGTTGTTCGTCGGTGTGTATGTGGGCCTGCACGTGCCACCTTGGTATTTGTCATGCGGCTGGTAGACTCAGCTCTAGTGACGTCTTAGTACATTGCGGACGTTGATGGTGTTGGTGGTGGTGTTGGGGTGCCAAGTGTTGCAATTCGCTCGCCCCCTCTCGCTGGCTCGTGTTGTTACATTATTTTCATTCAGTGGCGCAAGTCAGACTGCGGCGGCACGTTGCTTGGATTCCGCTTTCGGTCTCGTGATCTGATATAATGCGAGCTCTACCACAGTATGGGCCAAGAGCCTCACATGCATACGATGCACCTCTACTCGGTATATGTGTGTATGGCCAATGTATAAGAACTTTGCGTCCTGGCTGTGCTCGAGGTATTGCATGTTGGTGGGTTTAAACCAAACTCAATGAAGTACAGTCTAAGTAGAACAATGCTTTGCGCCAACTCCGCCGACCGAGCTGCTACGCGGAAGTGCATAGTATACAACTTCCCGCCTCGACAAAGTTGCATGCCTCGTGAATATGAATACATCATCCATTGCCATCAAAGCCCTTGAAATTTCTGATCAACACAACTGCAATGTAACACCAGAAGCGCTGGCATATTGCTGTTACTCAATTTCACTAAGTATATATAACGAGTCATGCTGCCACACTGGTACAGCTACTTTGCTTTTATGAGCAAGGTATGGACCATTGAGATGGCATACTCAGCCCAGCCGCCCACCACTAGCAGCTTGCAAGTCGTGACCATGCAGCGCTGGTCCACGAAAGCGCTTTCGCTAGCATTGGCCATTAATCTCTCCCATTGGCAATCGATGCTGCACCCGGCTCCGATCTCGGGGTAGCAGAAGGGGGACATGAGCGCACCCTGTCCCGGAAACCGAAACAAAAATCACTGAGGATGACACGCACGCGATGTGCGCATTGGCAGCAGTCTGGTAGAGGTCTGACGTCCGTTGCGTACATGCAAACGTGTACCGCCATCCTACCTTGAAGTGGGCCTACACGATGGCACTTGCTCAATGACTGGCACCTGCTCTATTGTACCTTCAAAAATCGAGTGAAGCGATGCTCCTTTAAGTAAACATCTTGAGATGATGCTGTCTTTTCGTGTGCAGACATAGTCTGCTTCGCAGCATGGAATCAAGCCGTTGATCCCCGGCCCCCTGCAGTTTGTCTCAGCAACGGCACAGAGTGTTGTCTCAGCACAAGCCTCTGGTATGACAATGTCCACTTCACAGTTGCCGTCCTCGTCAGTGATCACATCCACAAATGCGGCTAACCGCGCAGCAGCCAAAACTGATGCCTCTTCCATACTGCGCTGAAAGTCATTCAAGAACGCCGTTGAATTTCCGCCTGCACACAATGTCATATAACAACTGTGGGTAGGTTTGCTGTGTTTGAAAGGGCTATATATATCAAACAGAGTGTACATGCATGGTACGGTGACGCACAAGTGTGCAATTGTCTACAAGATCGTGCCATGGTAAATTTGCGTGCGAAATACAGTAGCAGAGCAGAAGCAGTGTCCAACTTTCATGAGATATTTGCAATTTCCCAGCTGTGTGGCAAGCCAGTAACATGCCCCCATGCCATTGGACTGCCAAAAGCTGATGTTGGCAATACTACATCGGGTATCTGACGACTCCGCAATACACGCATAGCACGGCAAAGAGCACGTGAACACACTTATGCAGGTCTCATTGAATGCTGTCGCGGATGCTTCTACAATGGCTTCTTCTGCTTCCACTGTTAAGTCAATGATCAGTTCATCGCTGCAACTACAACCGCTCCCAGCAACAATTCCGGAAGCAAATGCATTAGCCTGCAAACAAGCGCCAATTCGTAAATGCTGAAGCAGCATGTATCTTTCATGCACAGTGCAACGTGCACACTAATCGCATAATATACAACAGATAATCTGTGCTGATCTGTGCTGACTTTGTTGTGACGATATGACCGCATTGATGTCGCCGGGGATTGGCGGCAAGACGTATGCATCCCCGTCCATATGTTGACACGGGTAACGCCCCCACACTAGCTTGAATGCACGTGTCTACAGCCTTCATGCACCAGAAAAAAACTCTGTGGCCACAGCAAAGGACATACGCTTGCTTCTTGCAGGTAAACTCTGCTTGAGACATAGGCACTGTATGATGCAGCAATCTGGGGCCATTTCTATAAGAACGTGTGTACACTGTCTGGTGCATGCAGGTACACGCACCACTCGCAACTGTAGGACGGAATACAAGATGCAGGATGGCACGATAGCGTGTGCACAGCTCTAGCTCCTGTGTTGATGGTGCTGCCTCATTTCTGCAACGCAGAAGTCAAATGCCAACGAAGGGGCATTCACAACACCCGGTGGGCCACCACGTGTATTCGATAGATTTGGTTGACACGAGATGCTGATCAGCCATTCATGGCATGACTGGCTGATCAACATCACGTGTCTCGAGAGCCTTTGTGCACGGTTTTCGAAGCAGTAAGCGTTCAGCTGCGATGTCGAAAATGGGTGTCACCTGTGTACCTGTGTACCTGTTTATATGTGCATGCACACTTAAAGGGGTTACAACTACTCTATTTAACTTTGCATGCCAGAAAAATCAGCACAGTTAAGATGACTGTAAATATTAAGAGAGAGGACGTACTACTGCTCTGGCTGTGCCGCTAATAGTGGCCTCACCCAGCGCACAGCCGAATGCTTCGCCATCAGCACCTGACATGGTCTGACAAAATATGTCGACCTGGGTGACAGCGTCTACAACAGCCCTGGCGACTGCCTCGCCAAACACATCAGCTGTTTGGATCGCGGCAGCATTCGGATTGTTGCACAAATCAACTTGCAGCTCCGCCCC
Organism: Ulva prolifera; assembly: GCA_023078555.1. NCBI lineage: Eukaryota > Viridiplantae > Chlorophyta > Ulvophyceae > Ulvales > Ulvaceae > Ulva > Ulva prolifera. Next base: position 1,048,918 of record CM041197.1, read on the forward strand.
TGCATGCATGTACCACCATTCCCGCCCTGAATGCAAGTGCACACTTCCTTCCATGCTTTCACCGACGCATACCTACGGTGTTCCTGGCAGAACACAGGTCTGCTCAAACATGTGCTTGCACTGTCATATGTTAGTGGGCAGACCACTCTATTTTGCTTGCACAAATGGACTCGAGACCAATTCACACCTATGTTGGCGGTGGCATCAGAGTCAATCTGCCTTACTGATCCTCCTGCAATGACATTACACACGCCGGTGGCAGGTGTGTCGTCCGGATCGCCCTGCAGACATTCGATAGATTCAAACGCTCCGTATGATCATGTGCCTCAATTGCATGCCGTACATACGGGGCCCTACAGATATAAATCATCACGCAAACTAGCACTCACAGCATGGCGTGCAGGTCAGAACGCAAATCACATCCATACAAGCTGATGCGGCATGCTGCTCGAGAGCATGGTGACGAAGTAGTTACGCAAGCAGACCGTGCACATGTTCGCAAAGGGTTGCCAGCATTACCGCGTTCGAGGCGTAGATCGATGTTTACATGCGGATGTCACTCTGCGGGTGTTTGGCTGTGATTGTCAATGGCTGGGCTGAAGGAGTTGGCGAACTTGGCTGCTGCTTTGTGAGGTCTCTGGAGATGTGTGCATTGTGTGCCTATGCCACCGCACACCCTGGCAACTGCCAGTCACAGTTCTCATCTCACAACTCTGTGACATGGCAAAGCAAGAGATACTAGCAGCAGCTAGCCGGGAGATGGCATACCGGAACACTGATGTTGACGCGTGGCTCTGCAATAATCTCGCACCCTTCATCGAAGCTGCGGATTTGGAGGAGAACGGTTGATAGGGCGTCCAGGACTTTCTCCTCCACGGCTTGCTCGACCACTCTTCTGGTCACATCCACAGGCTGACCCGCCGTGCTGGCAAGGTTGATCTACACGCACACATTCAGTTAACATACAACGGCCTAAGCGGCCACGGAGTTCGGATTTACAGGGTTTAAGCCGGATGGGTATCAGTATCTAGGTGACACGCCCAGCCATAAAGTTTGAGATGTTCAGGTAGACATTGGCGGACCCTTTCTGCTAGTCACAGCCAGCACCATGGGTCTGACATGCCAGCCCTGATAGCAAAATCCTCCATGTGAGCCGAGGGAGTTTGCATTCAAATGATTATACACCAATTGGATTATAATTGTTTGTACTGAAAAAGTAATCCCCTGGGCGTGTCGTTTAAATGCCATGTCTGCCAGGTTCAGAGCATGGCATATATATATACGGAACCGCGCCGTTGCCCGGCCTCTCTCCGTTGTAACGATATATATGACCATCTAGCATTTGAGCATATGATGTTCCTGTACGTACTCCCGTCCCAGCGTCCCGCTGCACGACAGTAGTCTAGAGCGCAGAAGCTGCCTACACCCCGTCTAGCGGTGCCAAGAAGTTGTCTGGGATGCAAACCTCTGATATGGTGTCCAACGCGGCCTCAACAAATACCTCACGTGACGCATTGACGAATGTCTCCACTCGCGGCTCGCAGTTTGGGCGTCTACACTTAATCCGTCCTTCCCTGACTCCAGCAACGGCCGTGGCTGCAGCTGATGCGCGGGTGGTGGCCTGCGATGAAATGATTCCCGTGGCAGATGCTACTCCGGTGAGAATGCATTCATAGTTGACCTCTGAGATGACGGACGCAACTGCAGTGGCAACTGCTCTGACCGAGATATCCACATCAACGAGGGCTTCCGCAGGGCTGTCGCCACACAGGACTTCACCGACCTCAATAACTGCAAACCAGAGTAGCTCATGTACATAGAGCCTTGTTAGTGCGAATACTGATTGCTATACATGCGCACTGCCTCAGCATTGCCAACATCAGCATGGGCTTCGAATTGATGCAGAATGAATTCATGGTAAATGCTGCATACATCAATATGTGTTAGCATCATTAAAACTTCATGCACTTGTAGTCGAGATCCATCAGAGCACAGCTGCATGACGGAGCATCGCATCCTACACACGAAGCGCTGCAGTCCGCCGGCCTGCTATAGCTGTACCCAGCAAATTGATGGTGGAGATGAGCAGGTTGAATAGTGAGAGGTCGTCACCGTTCCGGGCAAAGGCTTCTCCGCGAGTCGCATCCGATTCCAATCCTGCCGTAAACTTGCAATCAGCCCTGTTCTGAGCAAGTGCACCTGCATGTCGCTGGCACATGTCACTGTAATGTGTTTCTCCTTTGGCTGTACTTACAACTCTTGCCTGGGAATCTGCAGTCGCATGAATTCATGTGCAAGTCTAATAGCAGGAGGCTACTGACAGTGTGCTCGACTGAGAACTGCCACAAGGTGTGGCAGGCCCGGGGCACAACATCGGCCTCGTGGATTTGTTTGGTAATGCAGTGGACACCCCATCTGTAGACGTGACTGTGGCACGCCGATGCCGATCTCAGAGTGACATGCTTTGTGCTTCTACATGCTATAGCAGAATCGGCAGCTGCAGTGAAGCCGCAACGGCCTTGTAAAACAGCGTGTACAAACATGGAGAACGTCGCACCCTGTAGTGCATGCAAAGCGAGCAGGTGCAGACATCCCCATCTGAAGATTCGCTTGCTGGTCACGGATACATTCATACCTGACGCCTGAGACAGGGTAGGATGCATGTAGATGCCTGCACACATATGGCATGGGCTTCAATCTTTGGCTGGCATCACCGGTAGGGCTGTGGCACGTGCTCGTGCCCGGCCTAGTGCCATGACTGCGTGAAGTGGGTATGCGTGTGCCTTCCTAGCGATGGCTCGATGCCCGGCCTCTGTCCGTTGTAACCACATATATATGGCATGCATCGAAGACCCGCTGAAGCCTTCAACTTAGTGAAGTTGAACTCACTCGAGTATGCGATGTGCACAGGAGCAGTCGCGGTGCGCAGGTGCCCAGTTGTACATCGGTCTTATCACTGGACTGCCGCAAAAGCTGGGCAAATGGTGGGTAAGCTGGGGTTCTCACAAGCAGGCCTGTGATGGACGTATGAAAATTATTAGCGCCCCAGAGAGAGCTGTCCACGACAAAGACATACGTGATGCACGCCTGCGCAGATCCGCTTGGATGCATTACACCGTATGGTGACCTGCTCTCTCTCGAGAAGCATCACAAGATATTGACAGTTCTTTTGCAGTCGCCTATTGGATCCAATAGGCGACTGCTACACAAGACCCTGGTGGCCTGGTGGCCACAAGGGTCCGGACCCTTGTGGCCACTGCTACACAAGACCGAAATGGTGGCTAACCAGCTGGAGAATCTGGTGACGAACGTGGCCACAGCACCCACGCAGCTTTGCTAAGAAACATGCACGATGGCATGCCATGGAGTGTTGCAGGGGGTCACAACTCTGCTATGCATGCAAGCCAAGAACGAATTTTCGCCCTGATTCGCCACGGAGTTTGCAGAAAAGTGCACGGGTTTGGACACACACAGCGCAAGGGTTTTTCTAGTTCAACAGCCATGAAGAACATGCGTGTGCGTACGGACCCATGATCACCTGCGCCACACCCGAGACTGATCTAGATGTACAGGTACACTTCACTCTTTTGTGAACACTAACAATCTGTACAGGCATATTTCACTCTTTTGTGAACACTAACAATCTGTACAGGCACACTTCACTATTTTGTGAACACTAACAATCTGTACAGGCACACTTCACTATTTTGTGAACACTAACAATCTGTACAGGCACATGTGCACCCCTGCAGGGACGAAAGAGTGAACGGGAGAAGACAAACACCAAAATCGTATTGCAGCACAATCAGCATGGTTGTTGTATGCAGCAGATCACACACATCACAGCATATGGCGTCGGCCGTGCAGTGCTCTACAACCCCTGTTTTTAAGGGAGGGATGCCCGCTGACTTTTCTCGTTTTCCAGAGGGCATGCACCGCTGGTGTGCTGAGATTTCGGAGGGTTATCCCGCTATATTTGTTTATTTCTGGAGGGATGCCAAAAACAATTCGGGTTCACTGCGCTCGCAATCATGAATGTCTGTTAGAAGTATGGAAGTGAGCAGCAAACTTTGCAGTCACATACAGTTACTTCCACGGCCTGCTCGTATGGGCAACAGTAACAACACACACATTCAGTCGCCCTCCTGCAACCCGAAGGTCAACAAGCGCTCCAACTCATCACGCTCTACCTACTGCTCATCACCATTTTCACTGTCACCTACCTCTTCACCACCTGGAAGCACATCAGACAAAACTGCGTCTCATGCCTCATCAGGCTGCATGGCTACTGCCTCAGCCACCTTACGGACGAGGAGGTCACAATTTTAATCTTTCACCAGGTACACACAGCGTCTATTGGCACTTTGAGCTGTGCTTCGCAACAGTCTGTAGTGATACAGAGCCAGCGTGTTGTATCAAGTGGCGTCTCGGAAAGTGCACCTGAGGACACTGTGCACCTCGGTGCAGCTTCTCGTCAAGCTCGCTCGCTTCGCTCGCACGTCTGCTCGCAGCGTTAGCTATGTGAAGACAACCCGCTTCGCTCGCACGCTGCAAATCTCAGCGGGCAACACCGCTCGGAAGCCCACGACTCAGCGGACTGCGCCCGCTGACATTTTCTCAAACAGCCAATTTTCCGCGGCGTAAACGGTCAACTTTTCGTAATCTTGACGGCATTTTAAGGAAAAACGTCTATTTCAGCGGGAAAACCGGCGGTCTGTAGAGCACTGCGGCCGTGTCTACTAGTAGTATGCGAGGCTGATCATGCGCGCCGTCACGGACGGTCTGCTTCTGCGTCAGTACAGCTCCAGCGCAACGAGTGCCGAACATGCACGCTGGCTGAAACGTGGACAATTGCAAGCATGGCTCTCAGAAGTTTTCGATCTGTCAAGCGACTCGACGCTGCGCTCGGTATCGATCGCAAGATACTTCAGCACATACCACTGGCAGTGGCAGCGATGATCAGCGCACCTTTTCGATTGCAGCACACAGTTCCACCGCCTGAGGGTGGCAAATACCCTATGTATATCCTCTACAATTCGTGATCGTGAGAAAGTGATGGCAAGGTAGGCTCGTATATACGATGTGCATCGACTGAGGTGAGGCCTCCCGCGTACCGCACGTACGGAGAATGGCGCAGCTCGCCAAGATTGGTCACAGATACTTCACAGGCGCGCATGCCCGTCCACGCCAATGAGCGGGACGTGATGAGCCCGGACGTCGCAGCGGATGCGCGGCGCGGCTGCCGCGCCGCGTGGCCGGCGCGACGGCGAGTGGGATTCTTGGTGTGCTCCGCCATGCATTGGCGGCACCGACTCAGCGCGCGGCAACAAGCTTGCGGTCGCCCCGGGCCCCAAGAGGCTGCAGCCTTGTATTGATTGCGATGCAGAGGAATTATAATTTTGATGAATCAGATATCGCATTTTATACGCGCATAAGGCATATGATCTGCGTTGAGTAAGCTCTCGCGACTTGGCGCTGAGGAGCCCCCGCCTAGGCTAAGTTTGGCACATCTGCAAACACATCCACAGGCACCCTGCGGCTGTACACATGTCAAATTGGCCTGCAAAATCCTGCCTGTGTGAATGTCGGAACGGAAGATTGCAGAGGGTCATTGTTCTCAAGGACTGGTGTGAATCCATCGGGCAGCGAGCCTGGGAACGGTTGATGACTGTACACGTGCAGCTGACTGTACACGGCCGCGGAGACGTCCTTGTGGTCATGCGACGCTTGCGCATGACTGCCCTGGAGGCTGTGCACACGGATGCGCGTGCACCCGAGGTGGACGCGATATAGGAATGGTCAGAGCACAGGAGACGGGCCTGTCTAGGACCAACCCAGAAGGACTTGCGCACGGCCTGATCATGCGAACCTCTGGATTGTTCCGGTAGCTGTGTTACAAGGACAAAGGCAGCAAGGCGAGCAGCACCGCGAAAGAAGCAAACAGACGAAGCAAACAGCCAGACACCCACGCACGCGACACCCACCACGCCCAAAAAAACCCCCCAGCACCGGCGCAGCAAACGACACAGATCCGCAGACCGCCAAGCACACACCCACACACCCACAAACCCACAAACCCAAACCCACACACGTACGCACAGACCCCACGGCCCACACACGACAGCACAACCGCTGACACCACAACGCCTGCCGCCGTACGACAGGGCCACACCCAACACACTGCTGCCCAAGGCCACCCATCATGGCCGCCCGATTGCTGGGGGCCGCCCCAGCCCCAAGACCCACCCCCACCCCACCGAGCCACAGCACACCACGCCAGCCCGGCACACCGCCGCGCAGCCTCGCCGGCCCACGCCGCACCGTACCCAGGACAATGCATCGCCCAAGCCGTCGCCGCAGTCCCTGCACATGCCAACGAAGGCATCCCGCACACCCATCGGACCCGGCCTAGCTGGAGTCAGAGGCCATCGGTTGGTGGCGTCAAGCGGATGGGGCTCCCGAGGTGCACCCCACCGCTCAGGCCGGGTGGCCTGTAAGCGGCGAGAGGTCATCAGACGGGACTGTGAGTCCCGCCAAAACTCCGGTAGCTGTGTACATGTATTCCGGAGGATACATAAACAAGCCGTCTGCTCATGTGTTACAACTGCCCTTGAGATTGAATTCGGGGTGGTAAGTACCTGTGCGCAGCCTCTGCGCCACGAGAACACGATACCCATGCCACCGCCAGGCAGCTGTCAAAGAAAATTCCATATAACGCTGGCAACACCAGCACTATCTGCCCATACCGAAACTCACTCGGTCTTGCCGGCCACCCCGCGCGAGCGGACCACGTCCTTGGTCGCCTCACGCTGGGACGCCGGGCAGAAGCCTACATGTGCCGCGCCACATGTGCTGCCGCTTGGGCACGCTTTTGCCCAAGCATGTTGGATGGTTACGGCACTGCTCTGATGGGGAATAGGGGAAGGGATTGCGGGAGGGGTTGTGGGCTGGAGAGAGCTGCTGACTTCTGGAGGGGGCTGCGGCGGCCGGGCTGCCGGGCTGCCCGCTTCGGCTACCGTGGCCATGCTGACGGTGGGGTTGTTCTGTGCATGGGCCCGCGGCTTTGCGTGGCCGGAAGCCGTTATCGGTCGCGACATTAATCGACATCTGCTGTTGTTGGGGGTGTTTGTGTGCGTGTGCGCTGCCTTGGGGCCTTGGGGGTGCCGGCCTCTCCGACTTTGTCCTAGTAACGGAAAGTACACTCCCGCGTACACTTGCAAATTTACACACCCTATAATTATAATTATAATTATAATTATAATTATAAAGATCTGAATCGGGCTTGTGGCCACAGTATTGATCACCACACGTTGCGCCGGCAATGCGCGTACACTGTGTGATACCATGATGCTCAACACGCAATAGACTTTACAAATCAATCTCAGATGTTATACAACCTTATAATTAAGCTTGTCTAGAGTACCCCGCAGCATGCTGTCTGACTTGAACTGTAGGTTTTGGCTGCCCAGGCTAGAACATCTCATTCAAGGCAACAGGCTGACAGCTAGACTGTGGCCACAGAGACCTTCTTCCATCCACCTCTTGAGCAACAGCAAATCGACAGTGTCTCATGCAATCTTGTCGCCAGCTGGAGACTCTCGGAGCATCTGCAAGTGGGACGTTCACACTCTTTGTGGTGATAGTATCATGTGCTTGAAGACTGATTGACCGGCCCGCCTGGTTCCTGCGAAGTGCATGGTGTCCCCTTGCCCGTGTCCCCGATGGACCACGTACCGCAGACCGGCACGCCACAGAAGCCAGAAGGCGGACACGCGGTCCCCTGCAATATGCAAAGAAATTTCATTCATGGCATGCATACAATGCTGCTGACCGAAGTAACATGGCCATGAGGAAATGGCAGTGGCCCAGACAGGGTGGATGAATGGCTTTCGAGGAGATGTGATATTTCTGGCCATGGGGTCAGCTACCTGAGGGAAACACATGAACTCTGAGCGTGATGCGAACTTTGCGTTCGCATCATCGCACCATTATATACACTATCTATACTGCATATTCGTGCCGGTTTGCATGTCATGCATAAACGTACATGAACAACACTGCGAAGGTGGTTGCAATGCAAATGTCATATCAGGTCAGCACAGGTAGCCTCCTGATTGCGTTCTTTTCAGGCATAAGAGTGAGAGCAATTGCTAGAGAGAGCATTTGGGTAAATGTATGCTCCCGCGCCCGCCTCTGTGCATCAGCAAAAGAAAGTCCTTGATGGCAGCAGCTCATTGCTTGGCATTAACATGCACAGAACGAATTCGTTCTGTGCATATTAATATTAATATTAATATTGCAGAGCCGCAGCCCGGGATGTACGTTGAGCATTGCCCTCTTTCGCGATGCAAAGGCGACCAAAGCTATCATATGCTTGGTAGTGCAACATTTCAATGCTTGGGTGGGGATCTCAAGTGGAGGATTATATGGGGTGCTTGGGGAAGGCGCTGCAACATGGGCGATTCCATTTGGGGGGCGCACGTCGGGGCAGCCAGAGGTGCACACAGGTATGGTGCAGTCATCTCCGCCCCAGCCGAGGTGGCAGAAGCAGCGCCCTCTGAAGCAGTCTCCTCGGCCGTTGCAGTCGTTCAGATCTGGTGTGGCACACGTCAGGAGCCCGGGGGTACCACACATCAACTCATCTGGGGGGCAGTGATCAAAAAACGCTGCAAGCACAAGGGAGCTAAGTACTAGTCATGGCATGCCCTTTGTCCATCAGCAGTGCATAGCGGATGTAAACTGTCCCAGAGTCACAGCAAAAGGCAATTATCGACTTCGTTGAACTCTGTGTTGTCCATCACCGCCGGCTGATTAAGGGACTTCCACATATGTCGACATATGCTAGCCATCTAGCCATAAGGCTACCTCAACAACGCATGTAATGACTTTTTGGCAGAATGGCCATGCAGTCGGCTATCGCAGTGACAAGTGCACTACTAACAGGAGGATTATCAAACCACAAGAGGTAGGGACTAACTTGTGCAGGGCAGATTCTCGCTGAGTACTTCGCCCGTGGCGGAGCAGTTGAAGTCCGCCAAACAGGATACATCCCGTGCCTCAGCGTCATCCAGATCATTGAGGCATCGGGCACCGGGGGCAGCTTGGCACTCCAGTGTATCTCCACTGTACTCCTGAATTAGGGACAAGGCACTTGTGAGCAATTCGTGTTATACGGACTTGGATGCTAGAAAATGCCGCAGTTTCCGTACAGCCGTCTAGTCGACAAGGTCATGGGCTTGGAGAACTGAGTGCTGGTGACAGATGACAGCTGGTTGTGTTGACGCAAACGCTTCTTGAAGCCCGGCTGATAATTTGCAAGCATGTGTGTTGTGTCACGTTGTCGCTTCGCTGGCTCAGCGTACCAGATCAACGGTGAAGATGTCATCATAGGCTTCCTCTGCAAATTTTCGCAGTGGTATGCAGACTCCTTGGCCTGAGAAGTCGTGAAAGCATGAGACATTCCCTACTTCCGCGGCAGAACAAAGGAACTGGCTTGCAATGGGGTCTGCGAGCGCATCTTCCGTCGTGCCGTTGACGAAGGGGCAGCCTGCTTGGTAACCATATGTGTTGAAGCCTCCACTACCATATTTCACATCATACCTGCATGACAGGGACGTGGTGGTGATGGCGCTCTGCCTTGGCAAAGCATGCGTACCTCCTAGGTATTGCTGCTCGGAGCCTGTTGTGTATGCCATGCCATGAGGCGACCAGAGTTGCCATGCATGCATGCATTCGCGACCGCGCTTCGGTGTAGGCTACATTGCACAACTGGCCAGCTGCAAAGTACAGGACAACCATGACTTCAATCACCATACAGTGAAACCACTGTGTCTAGGCATTGACTACACAGATGCGGCAGTTCAGGCATACTTTCTACCGAACAATACATCAGCAACAACGGCAGCTCAAAGCTGTGAACTGGCACTTGTGTACCTCCACCGCGCGTACCGCTGCGCGATGCAAGCGCAGTGCATGGCAGGATTGCTTTGAGCAGCTTTGACTATTGCTTTGCTATAACCGGTAGAACAAGCAGTGGTGAGACTGGTGCAGGCTTTAAGATACAGCACCGATCAGAACGCTGGCCAAAGATGAAGCACCGTACCAGCCAGTGTCTTGCATGGCCCCGAGGACAATGTCCATCATGGCCTCCCGGCCGAAGTGAAATCTTTGAAAGCTGAATCCAGCTCGCATGAGCGCGCCCTGCACGCACCTCCACAGCAAGCATAGGTCAGGTATGGATTTCATCACATGCTTCATAGCAGCGCTCGCGATTGATAGGTCGTTGCCACCGGCAGGTTCAGGCCTAACAGCATGCATATCGTGTGTGAAATGCAGCTCTGGCTCTGGGCCGACATGCTTGTTGTCATTGGCAATGTCGTTGGGATTGGCACTGTGCGGCCGATATGCTCAGGGGATCAAATGCTCGGAGACCTGAGCTGCTTGAGGTTCATATTGAAGTATGGGACGCACGTTGTAGTGGCGCATAGACAAGTGCTCACCGAGGTCATCATCCATCAGCACGCCCTCCATCTCAGGGCAGCCGAAGTGCAGGCGCGCCTCCCGCAGGATGTTGGGGGTGATGAGGGCCCGGTAGCTCCCGATGCCGACGGGGCCAACCACCTGCGGAGCTTCCGCCGCAGTCACTGTCCGGATGACATCGCTGACATTCGTTGCCCCGACCCATGTCTCAAACAGCTTGCTCTGGAATCCCTGCATCGTGCGCTCCAAACCTCTTCTTTCATGTTTCCAAACGCGGCAGCTGTAGCAGCCCTCCGCACGGACCAAGTGATTGCGGTCAGCCCGGAGGGCTGCAGGTTTCACAGATACCATGTTTGACGTATGCAGAATGCTGTGCTAGGGGCCACAAATGGCAATGCCCGCACACTGGGCGACGCCAACATGACCTGGGATGTATCTGCTGTACATGGGCACAAACTTTGCGAAGCACGGTCTGGATTCTGCATGACTGGACTCATGCTGCCCAATTGTGTGAAACGTTGCATGATGCGGCCCTACTTGCACACCAACGCCATTTCCATCGCTGTATGCCTGTGCAGCAGCGGTCTCGTGGTAGGGGCGCGACCCGCACCATGTTGTGTAGCATCTCATGAACCACAAACTGCAGCATGCTGATGAAGAAGAAGCTCGGATCAGCTTCGCATATAATTATCTCGCCAAAGATAGGTCTGCCTGTTCCTGGCTCAAAGTGGACCGCCGTGCCGGATGCGGCTGCGCCGGTGCTGCATGGGAGGGAGCGCCGCCCCAGCACCGAAATCACCTTGATCACCATGTCCGCATCGTATGCTGCATGGATCAGAGGTGTTTACTGTCACCGCACGGCGTCATGTCTGATAGTCAAAGCGTAAAGAATCATGCAGTGCAGCATGACATTTTTTCTTGCACACACTCGTCCACAAGAGCAAGTCAACCTTGTTGATTGAACGCAGCTGATATCGACCATGCATGTGCACATTTCTGTGCATTGACAGGGACAGGACTCCGGTGGCGGGCAGTAGTTCATGCATCAACGTTTGCTGTCCGTAGCCAGCTGCAGTAGTGCTAGCCATGGAACATTTAGAGGCCCGGCACTCGGAGACCATGGAGCTCCGAGTCATGACAGAGGCCGCAAACGTCAACAGTGCGTATCGCACTGGCATTTGCATGGCGCACCTCCACCACCATCTGGTCCCGGTGGAATTGGATCTGAATCACTGTCAAGAAGCAGTGCGCCAAAGTTCAAGGGCCCTGAGGGATTGCGAACCTGCACCAAGAACACTTGACGGCACTTATGCAGCCCAGCATGCTTCGGTTTGAGAAACGTGCTGCTGCAGCGCACTTCACATATGCAGGCTGACCAGGGGCCTGAGAGCCTACTGAGAGTGGACATGAGAGCCACAACGGACGTGGTTTCCTGATACAGGAAACCGTCAATGACTGGGTCGGGACATGACACAACAGCTGCCCTACGGAGTAGCCACATGGCCACTGTCACACAGACACTGGCACCATGTGCATGGAGAACAAGCTTGTTCGCAACTTGTGTGTGGTGCCATTCTTCCATGTCAGCACTGAGTAACACAGCATGTGTAAAGCAGGTGAGACCGTGCAGGCAGGTAGAGCCGGGGCGCCCAGGCTGGCCCAGTGTTGCCCTGCCTGGATAGACGCAGACATCATGTACTTCAGTGCGGGTCAGTGCAGGTCAAAAAACACACTCGTAGCCAGCGTCCCAGCAGGCTTGCGACTGCAGGCATCAGCCTGTCTTGAATGTATGTGATCACGTCTGGTGCCTCCACAGGATCAAAGGCGTAGTAGTAGGCCACTTTGAATGGCCGGTTCGCCACTGTCGGAGCCTCGGGGGTGACGACCGGTTCCGGAACTGGGACAGCAGGCGGTACCGGGATTGGGTCAGTAGGCGGTTCCGGAACTGGGACAGCGGGCGGTACCGGAACTGGGTCAGTAGGCGGTACCGGGACTGGGTCAGTAGGCGGTTCCGGAAGTGGGACAGCGGGCGGTACCGGAACTGGGTCAGCAGGCAGAACCGGAACTGGGTCAGCAGGCGGTACCGGAACTGGGTCAGTAGGCGTCGGTGTAGATGGGGCGTATATGTCAGACAGCCGTCTACCCGGTACGTGCCTTCCAGCCGCATCTGCCATAGCATCTATGTCCAGGGAGGCTGCAGGAGCGGCCGATGCGACAGCGGCGAGCAGAATGACCGTTACCCCACAATGCCATGTTGGACGTCGCCAGGAGTAGCGCTGCTGCAGCCGTGCTCGCTCGGTCCGCGCGCCCGACGGTGTGGATGCCATTGCAGGCTCTAGCAATGTTTTCTGGCAACTGATGTCTAGTGAAGCTGCGATGGCCCGTATATCGAGAGCAGAGGACTCTGATGAATTCGCTGTGGCGAGTTGCACTTCGGGGCGCTCCCGGTGACAGCTGCTCGCACAATCGAGGGCTGTCGTGTATTCAAACTATCAATAACATCGCTGTGTCGTGATTCGCGTCTCAGTCGCTGCTGGCGTCTTGAGCTCCATATATGGAAGCGACGCAGCGAGTCCTGAAGTCATCATCTGCAAGTCACAGCATGTATCTTGAGATACTTTCGTAGGCAACGATGCGCATGAGCGCACACCAGGGCATGCTGATCACCGTGAACGTCCGAAAGCAGCGCGAACAGTCACGACGATGCATTGGACGTCGAGCATCGTCATGGCGCCGCAGCGCTGTTCGGCGCACATGCATGCCGGAGGGGTCCCGAGGAGAGGCGGGCGCCGCCCGGCACATGCGGCTGGGCCTGCGCGCATACCTGGTACGAAGCCCATGCGATCATGTTGCGCGGCATTGCATCGTCGCTGCCACGTGTGTGTTCGCAGTGGTGAAATCAAGCTTGGTGAACTGTATGGACACAGAGCAGCATGGTGCCGGAAGGTAAGCATGCGCAATTCAGGCGTATGTTTTCAAGCCTGCATCGTGCAGACACCTGGACTCGCGATACAGGCCAGGCGACGTGTGTGTTTACACAAGAGTGAACGGGAATTGGCGAATAAGACAACTTGAAATGGCGGCACATAGCCCGTGCATGCTTCATATCTTCAGATACGTCAGGCTCAGTGACTATAGCTCAAGCTACAAACAAAAGAGTGAACGTGATGAGGGCTTGGTACTGCCCGATGCCTAACGGGCCGGGCTGACCACCTGCGGCGCATCTTCTGCCGAGACCGTGCGGACCACATCCTGAAGCGCCGAAGCCCGAAGCCTTGTCGCTAAACGGTCCCCTGCACTGTCATGGCTAGTCACCTCTACTGACGCGGGGGGGGGGGGGGGGGGGGGGGGGGGATTTACGTCTTGCAACACGGGCAGCTGATGCAGTTTTCCAAGCTTTAGTTGTAACAACTGCAAACTCCGAGTGCCTGGAGTCCCTGGTTGCATTGGGATGTGCCTGGAGTCCCTGGCTGCATTGGGATGTTCCGAGTGATCGCCACCCCAACAACCCATGGTCTACATGTATAGACACGAGCTTGTGAAGACCAATCACCTACGATCCCGATGATGATCGTAGGTGATTTGAATGCAGTATCGCAAGCCTGTTGGGCCTTGGCGCCAGCACGTGGAGGAACTCATGCTGTAGAATCTGCTGTGTGGTGGTGAGAATGTCACCTGCCTTGAAGGAGCACAAGCGCATCTGGCCGAAAGGCGGGCGCCTTGTGAGAGGCTCGGTGAGCACGATGTTGCCCCGCGCATCGGAACTGCCACACTCTGGAGATCCCGGGACTCCAATTGTGACCTTCATGACAAGATCTGCATTGTACGCTGCACAGGCACACCTCCTATATAGGGATTTCACCACAGATAGATCCCCATATATCTATATAGGGATGCGGCGTCCGTCGACTCAACGGCATCGAGGTCTCGCCGGGAGCCAAAGTTTTGAAGGCCGGACAGCTGCCTCACCTGCAGATTCCGCATTCATGGCAGATTTCAGCATTGCATCAAGCTCATGTCTGTCAGAAGCGAAGCTGGTAGAGAAATCGCCAAGATGCTAACTCTACAAAGTGTGTTACAAGGACAAAGCAAGTTAGGCAGGTAGGACCGTGAGCAACAACCAGACTCTATAGTGTGCATGGCCTTAGTACTAGTCCATGCTGAGGTGCTGTAAGCACTAATACCAGTGCTAGGAGTAGCAGGGCATGCGGCAGTGCTAACAAGGCCACTGTCGAAATGCGAACTGGCCCCTGCCAGCGTATGTACTATGCAGTCAAGTCAGGTCAGTGTATTGAGAGTTTTTTTTTTGCATGTTGCTGAGAGATCGCGCACGCCTAGCTGATGGGACAGTGTGCAGTGACACTGTGCACGTGGCATCTTGAAGTTTCTGAAGGACAATCTAACAGCTAACACAGCTAATATCTAACATCTAACAACAGTGTGCGCCTACAACTTAGGCTGGACAGCGACCTGAAAAGATATATATAGGAGCAAGTAGTGGCATATGGGTCTCGTGTGTAGGCTGTCACTCGAGAAGCAGTATACATGCACCCCACCCTCATGAGTTGACAACCAACGCTGTGGAACATTTGCTTTCAGACCTCCAATGTGTTCGCAAGTAGTTACCAGATTGGCACTGTTGCGCTCCATACTAGCGCCTTCGCGTCAACACTGCTCATACATTCCACAACATTGCCTCTGTAAACGTGAAAAGCAGAGTACAGCATATGTGGTCCCGGCATATGTGGTCCCGTTGACTCGGAGTTGTCAATGTCCAATAGGATACGGCTCAGCAAATTCAGATTTACTTTACTTTACAGCCAGTGCATGCTTCCACAGAACGTGCTTCTAGCGCCGAGTTGTGCATTACATATACCTAAAAGCTGGACCATATGCATGGCCAATGTTATCGTACATATCGGCTTGACAACTTCCATGCGGCATAGTTGCCTCTGACTTTGCCAGATATGGGAGCGTGGCACCTCCGGTGACTCCGGAACACAAGTACGAGCCTGGAGACTGTGGCTGGGCTGCTTAGCCCTATGAACTTGAGCGGTACATCGGTTGGCGAAGGAAAATGTTGGCGGACTATGCGGGGCCAGCCCTACACGAAGGGGGCACCTCCTCAATTGTGCCATCATAGGTCGTGGGAAGCCTGGTGTTCTCGAGTAGGCACCTAGATACTTCGCGGTTCTGCCTTATGCAGTTGTAACCTTCTTCACAGCATGGAATGATGTTGACAACATCTGGCCCCCTGCACGGTTGTGATGGTGCTGCACAAACTGTAGTCTCAGCGCAAGGGCGAGCATCGAGAATCAGATCGCAGTTGCCGTCTTCATCAACAATCACGCTGGCGGCGGAAACTATTCGCGCCGCAGCCCGCACCGATACCTCTCTGACACTGCGCTGGAAGTCGTTCAAGAAGGAAGTCTCGTTTCCGGCTGCACATGGGTTCAGGATTCAGCAGCGGACGATCATCTCGAGACAGCCCGAGGCGCCGCCCATGCATGTACTGTCAGCTTACAAGGCGCTACTGCGTAGGTGCCCCGGTATTTATCTGACAGATTTCAAGGTACTTCATGGGCAATGTCATTTGCAAAATTGAAGTGCACAAACAGGACATGCACTGCTCGCCGTGAGCATGCCGACGCTGATGCTTGTGGCAGTGGCACCGCATGAATTGAAGCGGCACTACACATGGCATGCACCTGAAATCGGCACTCTGACCTCTGCAACAACTTTGTCAGCATGAGTGGAGGTTCGAATATACACTACGTGTGAATCACAGTGTGCTTCTATGCGACAAAATCAGTTTCATCTCTCTTGCCAACGACTGTGATAGCCATGGATGTCTAGTGAACAGGTCGGAGGTGTTCCTTGTACAATCAAATTTATGCAGAGCCTAAGTGCAACTACAATCCAGAAGAGATTGAATTGGACAGTTCAACACCTCATTGTGTTGTCTATCACAGAGCATCTTGATAGCCTGTGATAATGAGAACGCACATGCACAGGTCTGCTGAAAGGCTGTTGCAGATGTCTCGACGAATGCTGTTTCCACCGCCGCCGTCAGGTTGAAGCTGATTTCATCCTCACACTCACATGTGCCCGCAGCAACCAAGCCAGATGCAAACGCTGCTGCCTGCACAGAAGCAGAGGACAGTGATCATCTTGTATGTACGCTGACCACTGCGCTGAAATGACGGTGTATCAGCCGGAGCGCCCTGTCAATGTATGTGGCTAGGGTTGCAGTGCCAGTGCCATGCCCAGTGCTGCAGCAGAGATACCAGATAATAGCACAAATGCAGCGTCTGACAGCAAGCATGAAAGCAATGCAGTACTTGGAAGTTAAGAAACTGATTTGCGTCTGACGCAGCAATGTGTGGCGGAGCGCTGCAACATGATTACACCATGGCTACCCATGTATTGCTGTTGCAAGGATAGGCAGAGTAAGCGGCTCATAAAAGTTCTCAGCACAGCCTTAGGGCAACGCGCCCAATCCGCAGAAGGCCTTTAGATGATGCAAGAAGTTTGAAAATGTCGGTACTGTATTTGATGGACAGGCATGGCCGCTGTAATGAACAGAATGTTTTGCACAGGTGTGACCATGCGCATGGCCCATGCTCCCAGCGCAAATCTAAATCACAGCACTATACGATCACAACAATTCTCCTGTGGGGGCATACTTCATCATGCGCCCCTGCCCCGTATGGGTACTTGATAAAATTGCATAGCCGAAAGTACATACCGTGGCGACAGCACTGCCGCTGACGGTTGCCTCGCCCAGCGCACACCCTGAAGCCTGTCCGTCCGCCCCTGTGCTGGTCTCGCAGAACACGTCAATCTGGGTCACAGCGTCCACAAGAGCCGTCGCGATCGCTTCCACATATATGTCTGAGGTCTGCATTGCCTCTGCGTTTGGATTGGTACAGAGATCAATCCGTAGGTCCGAGCCTGCATACCTGCGTGGGGGTGTGAGTGGCTGCGCGAGATTCTGGAAACGGTCTCAATGCCCTCGAGCGGCCAGAAGCGGTCCTAAGTACACTAGTGTTGCCTACGCCTTAGGCACTTGAACGGACGACTCTGGCGACAAATCCATGCAAATTTCCACAACCAGATCCACACCTAATCTTGCGACGGCGTCGGCATCAATCTGCCTCGCCGTCCCGCCCGCTGCCACGTTGCACTGGATCTTGGTTGCCACGTCGTCCGGATCATCCTACAGACAGAAAGACGGCGCTGTACACACACATGCACATTGGGCCCGCGGTGACACGCATGGCCACAGACCATGATCTGCTGTAGCACGCACCGCGTGACACGTACAAGCACGAGTGCTGCACAGGCCGGGCATCAGCGGAAGGGTTTCTGGTTTGAGCGATCGAGGGTTTATGGTTCCTGACTGGTGATCACTATACGTATAGTGTATACACCATAGCGGAGGTAGGTGCCAGGTAGAGTCCAACGCTAAGGCGTAAACGTGTAGAGTAAGTCGTGTAGTTGTAGTCACATGTATGAATGAGGCATGCCGCTCAGGGCATGATCGCGCTGTAAACAACACCAGCATACCTGCCCTTGTCCTTCCGGCCACTCAGTACAGTATGAAGTGACACATCTTTCCAGCCCAAAGCGCTGGTCTGCTTCACGCTGCGGATGGTGTAGCTCTGGGAATATGACCCATCAGTGGCGGTGGTGTGCACAGTAAAGACCACATCAATGGTACTACTGCTGGTGTTAATATTGGTACAAGAACAGCTTCATACCAGATGTTTGAATTGTCAGTTGTCACTGCTCCACATGTTGGTCGAAATTCCGTAGCATGCATACATGAATGAAACTTGGTTCTTGTTCGGACAGTGCACTTGCCCGTAGTAGGCGTGCACGGAACTGGTGAATGAGTGGACTTGCAAGTGCATTCCGAGCAGCACCTTGCTACCCGGCCTCTGTCCTTTGTTACTACATGCATGAAACTTGTTTTTTTCATGTCTTAAGTGTACAGCCAGCAGCTAGTTGAATATCTGGCACTACAAGGGGCAGCTCACCGGAACGCTAAGTACGATGGTCGGGTCTGCAATGACCTCGCAGCCTTCATCAATGCTGCGAACTTGGAGAACAACGGTAGAAAGGGATTCCAAGACTTTCTCCTCCACGGCTCGCTCTACCTCTCTTCTGATCTCTTCAACCGGCTGTCCCGCACTGCTGGCGAGGTCGATCTACAAATATCCACAACCTGAGGCAGCCACTGGTGTGATACGAGAACTGCCGCTGATCTGCGCGACTGAATGCATTTCAACGCGAGTGACAAAAGACCGCGTGATGCCAGTCATGTGCCTGTGTCTATTTAGGTGAACTGGATTCCAAACCACTTGGCTGACTCGGAGTAGGTGCAAAGACAGCCGTTGTCCATACACACATGCACATTTTCAGGCGCGTCCGCGCTCTGGTCTGAGTGCGGCGAGAGTTAATGTCAGACTTCTTCCAATCTTTCTAGCACACGGGTTACCTGCTACTGAAACCTTTGTAAGACGCGTCCCCCTTAGCAAAGTTTTTCCAATCTACAGTCTACGTGGCATACATGTACACGTCCTGTGCACGCGCATTATGAAATGGACCCAGATGGCCAGCCAGTTGTTCAGCCAGTTCATCAGTAACCCAGACTCTGATCGGATGCAGATGAAAATAATATGTATAGACCTTGCGCATTCACATCGCAGGCAGGGACACACACCTCTGTGGTGGATTCTAGAGCGGCTTCAACAAAAACCTCACGTGTCGCATTGATCAATGCCTCAACCCGCGCCATGCAATTTGGGCAGTCCACCCTACCATCCAGAATACCCGCAACGGCAGTGGCAGCAGTTCTAGCCCGGCTCCTGGCCTGCGAGGTGATGATTCCGTTAGCACTTGCTTCTCCTGTGAGGATGCATGAGAGGTTTACTTCCGAGACGACGGTGGCCACGGCCCTCGCGACTGCCCTGATGGTGACGTCCAGGTCAACAAGGGCATCCCCTGAGGCCGTGGGGCCTTCACATAGAAACTCCCCGACCTCAACAACTGCACTCAGCTCTTGTGGTGTTCCAACTTCGCGTATGTGGAAAGTGTTGTTGTCCTGGCGCAAAAAGCGCAATGTTCAACTCCACATCTCAGCTATAGTACAAGTAGGAGCTGTGGTATGGCATGTACATGAGTAAAGGTCCTGATGAGCACATTTCGACATTGTGCAGGATCATCCATAGGCAGCATCCACGTTTCCGTAGTGTGCTTCAAATCAGTTGGAGGGACTGTGGTCCACCTTTTCATTGGTATATTTTCTGTCAAGTCTTCAATGAACAGTAGTGATGAGGTGTACAGGGGAGGTTTGCAGGGGAAAGTGAACAGGGTGTATTACTGTTTCTGGCGAAGGCGTCACTTCGAGTTGCATCTGATGTAAGTCCCGCTGAGAACGAGCAATCCACCAAGTTCTGGGCAGATGTACCTGCATGGCAGTACAGCCTTCATGGCTCAAGGTTGGCCAACAATAGCCGGCACTTGCAGAGGCATGAAGCCGTGCATGAAGAACACTGCACTGTAGCGACGGTCGTAGGCAAAGGATGCGCTTGCCGAGGTGGCCTCGTATGGCAACATGGTAGAACGAGATACCCTTTCTGCGTCAATGCACCCTTCAAGCAGATCTCGGGAACGGAATGGCAACATCGTAGTACGAGCAGTAACACGTGTAAATGGCATCAGAGTATGAGCAGTTCTGGAATTGGCTGCTACATGACATACAGTATTGGGCGCATACCCCGAAAGGCATATGCCAATATCAGGTGTAGGCACCCCCATTTGAAGATGGACTGGCGGAATGTGGGAACTGTCATTCAACCTGCCAAAGACACTGGCACTGTATGTAGACACCTGTATGTAAGCATCGTAAGCATCGTGGTTTGCGTCAGTGTCAGGCTTGTCTCGGACACAGCATAGAACGCCCCGGCTAAGGCACATCTGTGTCAATGTAATGAAGTGGAGGCTGCAGTAAAAATATGGTGCACCATATGGCCATTGTACTGCAGACTCGAAATTGAAAATGGTGGCCATTGTGTTCACCACGTTCCCATCGGTGATGCCACGTGCAGGATCACTGTGGCATGCCGGTGCATTGTACCTGATTCACCGGTCCGGTACCGGGGGTCCCGGTCCGGGATGCTGACATGATGTTCACGTGGCGCCGTGACCCTTTTCGATTGACCCATGCACATGCGAGCCGGCCACGTTCGCGCAGGCGCAGTCTCATCGCAGCGGCTGCGCCATGTACGCTTTCCAGACGGCAAACAAGTGTGGGAGTGTAGTATGCAGCCATCGAGCTCGCGCTGGCGCTAACGCTGGCAGGCAGATGCATGCATTATACCAGGGGACTCGGGCGTTTCTTTTTTGAGAATTGCAAGCCAGCGCAATGGCAGCAGCGTACTTTTCAGCTGCGGCGAAGTGTCACAACACTGCCTGAGAAGTCCGACGTTTCCTCGAGGCCTTCTTTCGCTAATTCGGTTTCAGTGTTTGTTTTCTACCGTTCACTCTTTTGTAATACAATCTTTCGCTGTGTTTGTCTATGCCCGTCCACTTTTCTGTAACAGGCCTTGGACGTGGGACTTTTCCTCGATACAGTTGTGATCCTGAAGCATCGGTGCCGCAGCTTGCGTGTGACCAGAAAGTGCTATCATCGGCTGTGAGGTGCGGGCGCACCTGTATCTGTGAGATAAATGCACTCCCGGCGCCGGCCGCACACGCGAATGTTGGTGCAAGTCGCGACGCCTGTCGGAACGTCATGCAACCGCTGGTATCTCAGATACATGTTGGCGAAGGTGAGCTTGTATGCGTGCATGCGGCGCGACAGAGGTGCGGCGCCGGCGCCACGCCAGCTGGCCGGCGCGCCACCGTGTGGAAGTTCTTGGTGTGCGCAAAAGTGCGTCCTCTCGAGGCCTCGTGCATTGCGGCTCACACTGTCGGCGTTCACTGCGAATCACTGTCGTTCAACGGCAGCTCTAATTACAAAAGAGTCAACGGGAGAAGACAAACACCAAAACCGAGTCTCTGAGATTCGTAAGTACTTGTCTCCGGGTGCCGTGCTCATTACAGTCTTACAAAAGGCACTGATGACCCAGAAGTAACAGGAACGTCACATACGCGCGTTCAAGTTATGCAGCGGGTGCAACAAAATACAAAAAACGAATTTCCTGCGAAGCTTCGATCAGAATCTCACTTATCTCGTGATACGTGCACTATCCTGTGGCCACATGTGGGAGCAGATCACCCGTGAGCGTCCCGGAAGTTCGCCGACGTCGACAGCGCCATCCGCATGGCCGCATGCACATGGCGGCAGTCAACATATGAAGTGTATTACGGAAGTGTGAACGGGAATAGACAAACGCACCAAACGAATCTTTACCGAATGAACGTCAGTATACTATATATATGTTCCATTCGGTTTCAGTGTTTGTTTTCTCCCGTTCACTCTTTTGTAATATCACATATATATGTTCCACGACAGAAGAGTGGACGAATCCAGAAAAACAGAGCACAGAAGTTTTGTCTGAATCAGAGAGTCGACGGGTGTGTGCAGACACAGCATCCTATGACACAAATCTGTCTAGTCAGGGTCCGCTGTCAACACATCCGCGTAACTCAGCAGCAGACCCACGAGCGGCCGCCTATCTTAAGCTCCGTCCGTTCACTCTTTTGTAATTTTGAACGAGCGGCCGCCCACTCAGACCGCACGCGCCTATCAGATGTACATGCTACCGTCAATGTCGCCGAAAGCGGCCCGTACCTCGGTCTGCAAGCCCCCGACACATGCGCGCACCACTAGCCCCGGATTCTTGCGTGGTGGGCCGGCGCTGCCAGCTTGGGCCGCTGCGGCCGCGCGGGCGACAGACCTGTTTTCATGTCTGCAGTGACGGCCCAGGGCTGCGTCTGTTTGGGGCTGGTGAGAGGGCTGGTGCGCAAGGGGGGGTGTGGGCTGCGTGTTCGGTGGGTGGCTGTCATGGTGGGAGCACACACACAGGCGCCCGTGTGTGTTACAACAGAAAAAGCCGGAGGGGCCGACTCGGTATCGGATAGCACCGCCAGGACCAAGAGGGAGAGCACAAACAACGCAATGCGCACGCAACAGGAGAGCCACAGCCAAATTCAAGGCAAAACAAGCACCCACAAATTCCCACACTCGCACGCACTCCAACACGCACCCAACCCCACACGCACCTCCACACGCACCCACCCCCGCACGCGCCCAGACACCGACACCCGACCGACGCACCGAAACCCGCACGCCGCGCAGACCCCACCCCAACACACACACACACCCCTGTGCCAACACGCTGCACGACCCCGCCACCCTCGCGGCCGCGGCAGCCCCAGGCGGCGGCCTGGCCGGTGCCTGCCCCACGCGGAAGCCGCCGGGGCCCCCCAGGGCCCCACCCCAGGGTTGTGTGTGTGTGTGTGTGTGTGTGTGTGTGTGTGTGTGTGTGTGTGTGTGTGTGTGTGTGTGTGTGTGTGTGTGTGTGTGTGTGTGTGTGTGTGTGTTGGCGTGTGCTGCTTGTGGCTTGTTGCGTGGTGTGCGGTTCCCCTGGTTGCTGCTTGCGGTGCTACCTGCCGTGCTTGCTTTGTCCTTGCAACACACAGGCGCCCACGCCCACAGCCACCGGAACCACCACCCCCAGCTCAGCACCACAGCCTCGTAGGCACTCGCATCCAAGTGCCAAAACCAATGACATGCAGACAGCCACAACAACTTTGGGGAGATCTCAGCCCCCCCCAGCGCAATTCATCCCATCCCTCACCAATCCTCTACGACAGCATGCGCACCTTCTCCCATACCCGTGAGCCCAGACCCCCGCACCCACCCTCCGCCCCCCATGCCCGCAGCCCCCAGCTGCACCATCGGGACAGACGACATGCCTACGCATGGCCCGGTAGGGGGCCCACGCTGCGGCATGCCGAGCATGAGGCCGGTGCTGGTGTGTCGCAGTGGCGTCACAGCTCTGATTGCAGATACATGCGGGCTCGCTTAGGGCGGTCCGGATGCAAAGTCGTGCAACGGCAAACTTGCTCAGGCTTGCAGGAATTTCGACTGGCAAATGCTTCTCTGGCCATGAAAATGGTTACAGTCGTCCATCTTGTCCAGGCCGTGATACTGCAGCTGGTTACCACTCGAACCTGAGAACCCTTTAAATCAGTCCATGCACACATGAAGCCCTCCATCCAGCCTTGCCCTTGATGCGCAATAACATTATGTTAACATGCAGAGTCGGCAAAGCATGACATTTGTGCGCACGTGTGTCTCCGTGTGGATCAGGGGATGCGGTTTTGGGAGTGGGCTTGCGTGTGGGAACTTGTAGGGCTGGAGGCAGCCGGCCGGCCGGCTGCCTCCAGCCCCACAAGCCCGCGGGCGCTCCGGTCAGGCCATCTTGCACAGCTCTGCCAGCGGAGGCTTCCTCCTGGGCATGCACGTTTGCAGATGTTCTAGGCGTGCATGTGGAGTGTGTTACAACGCTGGAGGTGTGACACAATCCGAGAGGCCGGTGGCGCCGCCAGGGCCACGCACAAGCACAAACGCAACCAGTGACGGCGGATGCCGACCCATATCAAACACGGCCACGGCTCTCCAGCGCAGCCCTAAGGCTACACATATCAGACTTTGCAGTACCCACACATCAGACCAGCACGCAAATTGGCACATTCCCTTTCGCACATGCACACGAACCCCCACGCTCACACACTCGAATCACACGCCGACCCGGCCCCACGCACAGAACGACCGCGCCGATGGCCCAAGCTGGCAGCATGTTCACGAAGCTGTGCCTGTATTCACTGCAGCTGTCGCATTGGTGATTCGGTTTATTTATGTCGTCACGCCGGTGCTACCTGCCTTCTCGACTTTGGTCGCCGTGTGACACGCACTCACAGCATCACCTGTGACAGCCGTGCCTGAGGCGGCCAACCATGCGACAGGCCTGGCCCAGGCTTCTCACCACAGCGGGCAGCATCTACATTCCACTCCGACGCACAGTCTGGAGCCCCAACACGCCTGCAGCGTAGGGACGCAACCGCAGCGGCAGAACATGCAAACCACCCACTGCGTCAAGGCTCGGCTGTCGAGAGCGCAAGGCGTCCAAGCGTTGAGCCACCAGCTCCAGGCCATGCGGACATCGACATCACTGGAAGGCGCCCACAGTGCATGAGGCAGCGCATGGTGCACTAGGGACCGTTGGGCCCGGGTACCAATTGAGAGATGCATGCGAAGCTTCCGAAGTCTGAGTGAGGCCTGGAGTTGCAATTGCACTTGCCAAAAGACATGTGCATGGCAGCTGTCCTCATTGTTCACTTGAAGAGGGATTGACGGGTGCGCCTGGTTCCTGAGAAGTGCATGGGGTGCCCTTGCCGGTGTCCCCGACTGACCACTCACCACAGTCCGGCACGCCACAGACGCCAGACGGTGGGCACGGTGTCCCCTGCATGCAGCCAACTCATCAGACTCCTCGAAGGCAAGTCACCTGTGGCATGACCTCGAGGCTTGTAGCTGGAACGCGCAACGTACCGCCGCATTGCACCAGCAGCGACCACTGCCAGTGCTCAATGACACAGCATACGTGGTGTTAATTTCAAAGACTTATGTCTCGCTTACTGCACTAGTATTAGTGGAGCAGCACTCTGCATGTGCACAACTGTTGCAGCGATTGTAGCATTTGTTGGGGAAAAGGCACATGCTCCGAGATGCCGTGCTCTGCTACATGTGGTTCTTGCACCAACACAACATGTCCTGACTCCAAGCTGAAGGTAAGCAACCCGGAGGGATGACAATGTAAAGCTTGCACAGTTGAGGCATCGTCAATATTCACCAGCTGCAGGGGTTGAGCTGTGGGCGCACGTCTGGACAACTGGAGGTGCACAAAGGGATCGTGCAGTCATCACCGCCCCAGCCAATGTGGCAGAAGCAGACGCCTTGAAAGCAGTCTCCCCGACCGTTGCAGTCATTCAGTTCGGGTGTGGCGCACATCAGGAGCCCGGGGCTGCCGCACATCAGCTCGTCAGGAGGACAGCCATCGAAAAATTCTGCATGCATGGCAGAAACCTGAAGCGCTGTGCCACTGTGCCCGCCCTATGCATCATGGACGTTCACCAGCATGTGTTTTCAGGAGTAGTGCTACTGTGTGGACACCGACTGACGCGGAATGCCAGTCCGATGGCCCGCACTGGCAGCCTCTACTTCGTCCACACAGCAGTGCCGCAAGGGATCTACGCTGGAGCAGGTCTGCAACAACAGCAAATGCCATGCTTCCGGTGCATAGACTCTCACAAAAGTGGTAATAAATATGCCATGGCCTTTATCAACAGCAGATGCCATCTGCTGTTGATAAAGAACTACTATCAGTGATAGTAGTTCTTGCAGAGCTGGCGAAGTGAGGGCAGACCTGTGCAGCGCAGACCTTCGAGCATCACCTCTCCTGCGTCGGAGCAGCGGAAGTCTGGCTGACACAGGACCTCCCGCTGGACGTTGTCGACGTCCAGTTCGTTGATGCACCGGGCACCAGGAGCAGCTTGACACTCGAGTGTTTTACCGCTGTATTCCTGGAACCATTTGCATGCTCATCTATCAGGTGCACATATGCAATGCTAAGGTCCCCGCTAAAACATGTTTGCAGAAAGCGCAGGCTTGTGCAGGCCAGACAGCTGGCAGGCAAACACGTAGGGACGCTTCATCAAGCACACATCAGTACCTCTCTGCGACAGTCCGTAACCAAGATTAGTGTCTGGATGCATTCACATGATGCCTGTGGCCATTTGCACATTGGTTGACATCTCTCGCCGCACATCCCTTGGCGCCGCAACAGCACAGTGCTGTGATGCATGTACACGTGCCAACAGCACGCACTAATACAGGCGCAAGAATTTGGATTGAATCGGTACAGAATTGCTGCGCGGCTAGTGCAATCGCGGGGCCCATAGTGGCAACGCAGTGCGACACCGAAGACCTAGCGGCGAGCACACCAGGTCCACAGTGAAGATGTCATCGTAGACTTGATCCGCGAATTTACGGAGCGGCTGGCAGACCCCTTGTCCTGAAAAGTCGCGAAAGCATGCAGAGTTCCCCGCGTCCTTGGGCAAACACAGGAACTGGCCTGCGACGGGATCAGCGAGTGCGTCTTCAGTTGTGCCGTTGACGAAAGGGCAGCCCGCTTGGTAGCCGTACGAGTTGAAGCCCCCGCTGCCATACTTCACATCGTACCTGCATGCATTGATTCGATTTGGGTTCAACTGCAACTGCCTTCAGCTTGTACACAAACAGGGAGGCGGGTTCTGTGTTGCGCCAGTGTGGCATAGCAGTGCTCGCGTCGTTGGATCTCTACAGTATCGATATGGCCTGATTGTTCCTTGGGTGAGGCTACATCAGATCAAAGGACCGGTCGTCTGCAGGGTGTAGATCTACATCTAGATGAGATGACATGCACCCGGGTCCCCACCAGCCTGAGTACAGCATGTCCGCGAGGACGTGTTTTGGTCAACTCAGCTGGCAGCATTCGGGATGAAATCTCTGCACCATGCTAACACATGCACACATGTGTACACTTCATGGACATTGTGCTCAACAGCTATTGGTGTTAGCCTATCACCAATGAGAATGACTGCAAATGGAGCGGCGTACCAGCCAGTGTCTTGCATTGCCCCCAGAACTATGTCTGTCATAGCCTCACGGCCGTAATGAACTCTTTGAAAGCTGAACCCAGCTCGCATGAGCGCACCCTGCAGCGATCGATCCTGTCCACACAAAGCGTCCGTAAATGCTGCATCCGCATGTTCTGGAATGTGATAGACATTTTGAATTGCACTGTTATTTGAGATGTACAAGCAACGCCTGTACACACGCACAGAATCTACGCCTCCGAGCTGCAACCGCGCATGAAGTGGGATCCATGCTTGTGTGTTAAACAGCGCCGCCACAGCGCCGATATCAACATACAGGGAAGCAGATTGTGGCCTTGAAAGCTGTGGCTGCACATAGCGCTGTGCGGCACGCATGCCCTGTAGCACGTCACAGCATGCACATGCATGCACACGCCTCTCCCCCCAATGCCGTGACGCACGCTGTAGTGCCGCATAGACAAGTGCTCCACGTAGTCATCCATCAGCACGCCCTCCATCTCAGGGCAGCCAAAGTGCAGGCGAGCCTCCCGCAGCGCGTTGGGCGTGATGAGGGCTTTGTACTCCCCAACACCTACCGGGCCGACCACCCCCAGCGCCTCCTCTGCAGTGACCGTCCGGATGACATCATCTAAACTCTCTGCCCCGATCCACGAATCAAACCGTTCGAACTCGAGCCCCTGCACCTTGGATGGCCATTGACCATCGCGCGTTCAATCCGGAGATCTGCGGAGCATTGCTTCCCGGGGATGATGCAGGTGCAGTAGTGTACGTGTGTACCACATGAAGCACTGCACGTTTGAATCACACACATCCTCAACGCATTGTGTTGGGTTCAGGGCTCTACATCCCGATCGGTTTCCCGATAAATTTTTTTGAAAAAGGGCAAATAACCGACGGTGAGGGAAGCGAGCCGTCGGGTTTCCCGGCAAGCCAGGGGGGTGCCGGCGGGCGTGCCCGCCGGCTGCCAATGGTGCTTTTCGGGATCCCCGACAAACGCCGACAGCTTGTCGGGATCCCGAAATCCTGTCGGCCCTGGTCCCGACAACTTGGCGGGCCTGAAGGCACCTGATACATGTTGCAATGAGAGAGTATTCACCAGTTGAGTCACAACAATGTTGCTTGCTGCTTGCGCATTGCGAGAATGACCTTGCATCCGTTCGGGTTCATTGGTACCGGTCGACCGGTTCGGAATCCTTGACGCGCGATTCGATCCTTGACGTCATGGCGTCAAGGATCGAAACTTCTGCATCAGCCGACCACGGCAGCAACGAAGCCAGTTGTTCGAAGAAATTGGCTGCAGAAAGCTAATACTAAATACTAATGCAAATCACCCGGAAATTGTGTTTGACACCACCGACAGAACCTGAGGAGGTCGGCGGGCAACCCGACATCAAACAGGCTACTCGCCGGGGCCAGCCCGACCAAAAAAGGGGTATGGCTTCGGTTTTCCCGACCAGAAAAAACCGGCCTGTAGAGCCCTGGTTGGGTTTGGCCCTGTCGTACGGCGGCGGGCGTTGTGGTGTGGGTGGTTGTGATGTGGTGTGTCGGCCGTGGGGTCTGTGCGTGCGTGTGTGGGTTCGGGTTTGTGGGTGTGTGGGTGTGTGGGTGTGTGCTTGGCGGTCTGCGGATCTGTGTCTTTTGATGCGCCGGTGGTGGGTCTCCTGGGCGTGGTGGGTGTCGCGTGCGTGCGTGTCTGTGTGTTTGCTTCGTCTGTTTGCTTCTGTCGCGGTGCTGCCCGCCTTGCTGCGTTTGTCCTTCAAGTTGTAACACATCCTCAACGCTATGCCCGGCTGTGTCTAGGACATTTGGACCGATTCCGCAAAATTTGCACATATTGATGCTCGTCCAGCCCCACGTGTACAGGTCAGATTCCAGATGCTGTAAGGCAGGCAGCATCATGAACATCGGCAGAGAGGGTATGCCGTAGCCGCGTGAATGTCACCGATTGCAATCCGATTCAGAGAGGATGCATCAGCCAAAAGCGTGTCAATGCAAGGGCCTGCCAGAGCGCATCAGTGCTGTGGCCCAAAGCACGACTCGCACCATGTTGTGCAGCATCTCATGTACCACGAACTGCAGCATGCCAGTGAAGAAGAAGTTGGGGTCAGCGTCGCATAGTATCATCTCTCCGAAGATGGGCCTGCCTGTTTCCGGCTCAAAGTGGACTGCCGTGCCCCACGAGGCGGCGCCGGAGCTGCACGGGAGAGTGCGCCTGCCCGGCACGGTCACCACCCTGATGACGATGTCCGCATCATAAGCTGCATGCAGGTGATCTTTGCACATATGGTGTGGTGCATGCATCCGGACGACCGCATACACAGAATGGCATACATATGATTGGCCGTTCTAGCTCGTGTCGCTTCACTGTGTGACATCGTGCGGCAGAGTCTACAAGCTAGGGCCCACATGCAGCTTCGACAGCCAAGATCATTAGCTTCAACAGTCAAGAGTAGCAGCTTCAACAGCCAAAACTGCTGCAAACTGCAGGTGTAGGCTGAACTCAAGGAGCCGTCGACCAGGAAGACGTCTTTCTTTTTCGGAACTTTGTGGCTCACCTCCGCCTCCATCTGGCCCCGGTGGAATTGGGTTTGAATCGCTGTCCAGCAAAGAGCCAAAAGCTAATGGCCCAGAAGGTCTGCGCACCTGCGCAACCCGCAAGCATGTGGTGTTCTAAGATACGGAATTAGCTCTGCCAGAACACCGGACCGCTGTGATGACCTCAGGAAAGATTTCCATGCCATTGCACTGCGGCAGTGCAACATGGCAATGGGAGGCACCGTGTGCAGCGCTGCAATCGAGCACAATACATAGATGAGCGGTTGGACCACATGCGCAAGAACAGACACAGGAAATCTACATCCGTGCTGCAGGCGGCCCCCACCTGCAGCCCAGCATGCTCACTTCCAAACTTTGAAGCACATGTCTTCATGGCTCACAATTGCAAGTATACTCAACAGTATGAACCAGCTGCAGACATTCTGTGGCAATCCAGTGATGTGGCCGCTATACGACTGCCACTCATTCCACACCCATTGCCACGAGTACTCATTCCGAATTCTGAATTTAAAGAGTGTGGTCTTGAGTGCAGGTCAATGGGCGGGCGGGAGACATGACAGGCCTGGCCCCATAACCGAAACATTCAGTTATGGGGCCCATGTCTGAAAATTTTCAAAGTGGTTCAGGCGTCAGGAACATGTACAGGTAGATGGTGCTACTGTGGCCTCGAGTGATTGTGGCCTTTTATACATATACATGTACCTCGTGGCTAGCACAGCACTGTGGAGCACGCATGTACGTGACACGCACTCGTAGCCATCGTCCCAATAGGCTGGCGACTGCAGGCATCAGCTCGTCTTGAACGTGGGAGACCAGAACTGGATCCTCCACTGGCCCGAAATCGTAGTAGTAAGCAACTTTGAAAGGTCGTTTCTCGGACTCCGGAGCCTCGGTCGACAGCTGCCGTCGGTCGCTTGACATGCGGCTTGCCCCAGGTGGCATCGGTCCAGACGTCTGCGTGTTGGACAGCGACCTGCCGACTCCATGATAAACAGCCGCATCTTCGCTGGTGGCTGATGCAACAGCGGAGACCAGGAGCAAGGTCAGGACACGCAGCAGGCTCAGGGCGTCGCGCCCAGGCCTGCGTGCACGCTCGGCTGAGGGGTTTACAGAAGACAGCACGGGAATAGAAGTGTTTTCAGAAGAGCACGGAAGTACAGAACGGGAGTAGACAAACACGAATCGGCTCGGGGGTTCATCGGGGCGCACAGCTTGTAGGCCATGGCGTCCTGCAGCACTGCTTTGTCGACGGTCTCGTCCACTCCGACGGTCTGTGCGTCAAGGACAGGTATATTTTCCGCCGTCACAGTTCTTGGTGTCTCCCGATCGACGGTCAGTGCTGTTTGAGGATCATTATGTGCGTGCAGTTCAATGGCATGATCGCAGTTCCGCGGGTATCTCCGAGATATCCAACAGATCTAGAGACAACAATCCCCACAGATACCGTCTCGATTCTGTGTCGACTCTCGAGTCGACAGAACACTCGGTGATTGAGCTCGCGCCCTTTTGAAGGGAGAAATTGCTGGGAAACTGAAATATAATCAAATGTATCGAGTCACGCCGGTAGCCTGTGCGGTGATGCACGACGCTGCACATGAAGGCGTGACTGTTTCCATTGACATTTCAGAGCAGTGCGAACTACCACGGGAACATGCATCCCCGAGTTTCCGGCGGCGTGGAGGGCGGCCGGGACGGCGCGGGCGGTGATTGTACGTTGAAACAATTCGCAGCAGAGAGCATCCGAACAGGAGTTCCCACCGCCACGTGTGCACGACTTCGGGACAACTCGAGCTTAAGCCAATTGGTGAACGCCATCATGACGGGGCAGAGCAACATGCTGCTGACGGCTGAGCCTGCAAAGCAGAAATGCCACAAAAGAGTGGCGGATCTAGATGCGGCATGAGTACGTCTCACATGTCTCTTATATAAGATGTCTCTCATATGAGATGCATGCACATGAATGGCTACTCGGATGCGTTCAAGCAAGCGGTTGAACGTGGTACTGAGCAGACTGAGCACCAGCCCGCCACGTCTGAATTGCCTTCTGTTGCCTTGAGAGGGCACGAAGGCCGTGAAATTGATGGCAATTTGCATGCATGATGTGACATGCTGTACAGCTGTGGGCTAGGCTACAGCGCACGAACGCGGCTGTCCGGTGTGCATGTGTAAAGTAAAATAAATCTAAACTTACTGAGCCGTATCCTATTGGACATTGACAACTCCGAGTTAACGGGACCACATATGCCGATGTGTTACAAGGACAAAGGCAGCAAGGCAGGTACCACCGCGAGCAACAGCCAGGGGAATCGCACACCACGCAACGCTTCGTCTGTTTGCTTCTTTCGCGGTGCTGCCCGCCTTGCTGCCTTTGTCCTTGTAACACACCACGCAACAAGCCACATGCAGCACACACCAACACACCCGCGTAACGTCAGCACCTGCCCGGGCCACAGCCACACAGCCACACACAGTTGTGGGTATGTGTTCGCAGGTGGGCGGGGTGGTGTGCTGGGGCGGGGCGGAGGGCGGCTGTGGTGGGGGAGGCGGGGGCCTCTCCGGGGCGGGGGCTGTTGTTGGGGCTTCGCTGTTTCTGTGCCCGGCAGCCTTGGCTGCATGTGCTTTCAGGGCTCTTGCCTGGCTGGTGGGAGGGGTGCGGGTGGGGGTGGGCGTGTAGGTTTGCATTTGGATGTTTGGTGGGAGCTTGTGTGCACGTGTGTTGCTGGCCATGGGTGGGTGTGGTCGTGTGTTACAAGGACAAAGCAAGCGAGGCAGATAGCACCGCAAGCAAGAACCAGGGGAACCGCACACCACGCAGCAAGCCACACGAAGCTCACACCAAAACACCCACGCAACGGCAGCACCCTCGCCGGACACAGCCACACAGCCACACAGCCACACACACGCCCACCCCCACACGCCCACCCCCACCCGAACCACGCCCACCCGAACCCCGCCCACCAGCCAGGCGCACAAGACCCGGAAGCACAAGCAGCCAAGGGTGTGGTCGTGTGTGTGGCTGCCAGTGTGTTGCAAGGACAAAGGCAGCAAGGCGGGCAGCACCGCGAAAGAAGCAAACAGACGAAGCATACACACAGACACGCACGCACGCGACACCCACCACGCCCAGGGAACCCACCACCGGCGCATCAAAAGACACAGATTCGCACACCGCCAAGCACACACCCACACACCCACAAACCCAAACCCACACACGCACGCACAGACCCCACGGCCGACACACAACATCACAACCACCAACACCACAACGCCCGCCTCCAAACGACAGGGCCAAACCCAACACACTGCTGCCTGACGCCGCCCATCACGGCCGCCCGATTGCCGGGGGCCGCCCTAGCCCTAAGACCCACCCCGACCCCACCGAGCCACAGCACACCACGCCAGCCCGGCACACCGCCGCGCAGCCTCGCCGGCCCACGCCGCACCGCACCCAGGACAATGCATCGCCCAAGCCGTCTCCGCAGTCCCTGCACATGCCACCGAAGGCACCCCGCACACCCATCGGACCCGGCCTAGCCGGAGTCAGAGGCCACAGGTCGGTGGCGTCAAGCGGACGGGGCGCCCGAGGGGCACCCCACCGCTCGGGCCGGATGGCCAGTAAGCGGCGAGAGGTCATCATACGGGACTGTGAGTCCCGCCAAAACTGCCTTGCCCGCGTGACGTGCCATCAGCGGAGCTGCGGCGCGCACCTGCCGCGCCCCTGCACGACAGAGCGTCTGCCAGTGTGTGGCTGTGGCCGGCGCGGGTGCTGACGTTACATCGGCGTGTTGGTGTGTGCTGTGTGTGGCTTGTTGCGTGATGTGTTACAAGGACAAAGGCAGGCTTATTGTGTGGTGTGCGGTTCCCCTGGTAGCTGCTCGCGGTGCTACCTGCCTTGCAATTCCTTGCTGTGTCCTTACGTTCCTGTTGATGTTGTCGGGATACGTGCAGTGACAGTTTCCGTTAGAGGATGCATACGCCAAGTGAACGCCGAGATTATGGGAGGTCTAGCCATAGAGGAAGCGCGGTGCTGACAATGAAAGGGCCATAGCAGCTGCCCATAGCAGCCATGGGCAGCGGGCTGCAGCCGGCTGCAGCCGGCTATGCGCATATATATGCTGGCCATGCATATGGCATCGTCACCTGTGCATCTAGAGACGTTGCAAAGAGGCAGCGGAAGCCTTCGCCGAGAACCTCCCGTCTAGACCACTGCACAAGATCTTCAGAGCAGGTGTAGTCCAGAGCAGACTTAGGCCTAAGGACCGGTAGGCCTCAGGACCGGAGGTACCTCCTAGGACCTAGGTCGAAGTCGCATTCGCGCCGGGCCCGACGGCAATGGCGGTGCGCCACAATAGAGTTGTGCTTTCCTGTTGCTATTTGTCGTTCGGCCGGGAGACAATGTGTGGCAGTCAGTATGCGTAAAGCCTCTGAGAGTCGATGACTGAGGGATCACCAGGCTGGATCACCTCGTAAGTCTCTAGTTGTACCAACTGCCAGTGGGAATGTGATCATCATGAGGTGGTAGAAATTTAAGTGGAAGATGTGTGACTTCCAACAGTGGCCCCACCCCCAATGCGCGGAAGGCAGGAGATGCACACCCAAGGCGATCCCTTATACAGTGCCCAACACGCTCCACACCCCAATGCCTGTCCCGAAACTCCCCATGTCGAACCCGAAAACCACGACAGATTTAAATAACAGCAGGAGAAACCTACCAAATCAGGCGCATACTCACGCACATACACAACGCCCCGAACCCACCAACACGGCACCCCACAGCCCCATGCCTGTTCCCACAGTGTGGGACCCACACGATAAAGCCGCGCCCGACACAGCGCTGCCCGCGGCCGCCTGTCCGGGCCACCCAACTGCCGGGCGCCCATGCCCAAACGCCTACCCCACCGACAGACCCACAACGCACGCTACTTGAATGGCACACCGCCGCGCAGCCCGCCCGACCCGGCGCACAGTGCACCAGGGACAAGCCGGTGCACTGTCAGCCTGATAGTGAGGAGACTGAGTCTCTTCTCCCACCGGCACTTAGCAATCATCCCACGTGCCAAGCGGAGCCGGGCGTCCCGGAGCCAGAGGCCATCTGCCGCCGTCCCCATCCAGGACAGCCGGCGCTGCTGTAATAGGGCACGGTGCATGCTTCAGACGAGCAGGGCTGTCATCAACGAGCTGCAACTGCAATTCCTGCTATATTTCTATTCTCTTTGGGGCGGGGTTGGGGTTTGCTGGTCGGCCGCGATCGCGGCCCTGCAGTGATGGTGGCTGACCAGGCAGTCTCCGCAGTACAATGTTTGCCGGCTGCTGTTTCAGTGCTGGCCAGATCTGGCCTGGAGGCAATGCCTGTGGCATGGGTGCGCCAGCAGAGCAGTGCTGACATCTAAGCAATAGTGGTGTTTGGTGATCCTGTTCGTGTGTTGGATATTGCGCCACATGTGTATAGCTGTACAGCTAGCTGATATCTGCATGCAGCCCTATGCTTAATGACACTGTTCCTTGTAGCACATCAAACACAGGCAACATTCAATGCAGATGATGTTAAAACCATCAAAGCCACCACGCCCGCAAGTGGTCACCTTATGTCTGGCTGAACTTGACTGTGTACATGTGTTAGGCTAGGAAGCAGGTTGCACAGACAAAGATGACTGTGCAATAATTCATCATGGCACCCGTACAGTCAGACACTGATTTGCTATGAATTCCCGGTCACCATCACAGGTCATATTTCACCCTGACCGTCTACGTCGCTCATATGGTGACCGGTGTATAGTGAAGGTCAAACACCTTCCAGGTAGCCAGCTGGGGGGATGGGTTGGGCCTGGCCAGCTGGCCTGGCCTGGCCAGCTGGGGGGATGGGTTGGGCCTGGCCATGGATGCAGCATATGCAGCATGTCTCACCCAATCCAGTACATGTAACATTATGCAATTGGTTTGAGACACAGGTACCTTACCCACCAGTGGGTAATTATAATGTCGGCCTGTGGACTGTGCATGACAAGCATATCTTCTCACTGGGTGCAGCAGGCAAGCAGGCAGGCTGCAGCCAACCCGAAACACACATACTCATCTATCTTCATGATACAGCAAACTTCAAATTGACAAGGCTTTAAGATGTCCACTGTACCATTCGCACTCGTTCTGTACACATGCGATGGTGTCCTGCTGACAGTAGCAGGCAACATTCAGTTATACACTAGTACTGCCCTCCTACAAATCATAGGATGAAGACCATGATGCTGCTTTGCTGTCATGCCAGAATTCAGCGAATGCTAGAGCATGCAGCGCAGTCATCATTCTTTTTGGAGAGCGCCTTGGTCATTGGCGGCCCAGTCTTGCACCGAAATCGGGATCGGCCATGGCGTGGTGGCCATTTTTTTATTCTGGCCGGCTGTCAAATTGCTTCTCCCTGGCACGAGGAAGTGTGGCTGTTTGTTTGCTTTCGCCACAGACGTGCACTCATGAGTGATACAAGGATAAATGCGGGAGGCGAGCAGCACCGCGAAAGAAGCAAGCAGAAGCACTCATGCGTGTATACCTATGCATGAGTTTATACCTGTGCATGTTTTGGATGCAAGAACTTTCGAGATGCCAGACCAGGGCCGCAGCCACAGCCTGCTGGCAGTCCTTGTCGTGCTGTGCTCGCTCATATCTTCAAGCATCCGTAAAATTTCATACACGTGCACACGGCGGCGGTTGATATCCGGCTGGGTGGGATACCCGGGTGTGAAAAGATTGGACTTTTCCCCCCGCGCGCGTTGGTAGGCGGCCGCTTTGGTAGGCCACCGTCATGCCGCATGGCCAGGCGCAGTCTGTACCACATGCAGTGTTCGTGCGATTCGCACGGTACGAATCGCAGTGACTTAGACACGCGTACATCTGAGCTGGCACACAAGCCTGGACTGCGCACAGCCGCGGCGAAAGCATGCTGACATCGCACTTTGTTTTTGAGTATGTCCACACCGTGTACGGTGCCGTCATGCAGCTACCAAGCCGTTCCTTCCAGCATTTGAAAGGCCACGTCCACATCGCCATGGGCCATCGATGACATAGCATCGTTGCACCGGTCGGGCACCCGACGTCAGCCGATGCCGAACGCCTCTTAATGCAGCGAAAACAGAGTCTGAGAAGCTGGTTTGGATTGTGTGCACATGTTGGTTTGAAAGTTGGTTGCTCCGCCGAGATCGCTCACAGCAGACAAGCGTCATAGAAGGATTTACAAAAGAGTAAACGGAAGAAGACAAACACGAACACCGAATCTCATCCGAAGCGTCATAGAAGAGTGCAAAGGGGCCGTTGTAGCAAGCCCGAGAAGAGTGAGCAGGCATACGCAGCCCAGGAAGCTTTTCACTGTAGACAGAAGTGAGGCGCACAGCTGCCGATCGACAGGCCGGCCCTGGGTGTCCTTTTGCGGTTCAGGAACAATTGCAATACCAGCATGCATCTCGCTGATCTGAGGCTTGAGGTAGCCTCGACACTGCGTGCCTTGGCCGCCGGTGTCCTCATCATGGCGCCGGCTCTGCATCAGCAGACCGCAGCGCAGGAGTTTTCTGCGGACGCTGCGGTCGCGACGGACAACAGCGGCGAGGCGGGCTTTGTGCCGAACGCGCTCAACCTCGCAGCTGAAGAGGTCTCAGGCGCAGGCGCGGTGCTGGAGAGGCAGGATCTCATCCCCGTGACGACGCTGCCACGAACCTGCGACTGCGTGCCTGCCGACGACGTGGTGCGCTTGCTGTGAAGTGTGGTGCGGTGTGAAAAGGAGTCGGAGTGGCCGGTAGCACCGCTAGGGCAACAAACGTGCAGCATGCATGCATGCCAGCGCCACCAATGCATGCACAGCAGGAGATGCCCACCAACGTCGAACCCGAACGCGGCGCCCAAGCACAGCATGACAGACATCCACCGACATGCCGTGAAGTGTGGTCCACTGGCTGTGCTTGAACTTGGGGGTCGAGTCACCTGTGGCCACGTTTATGCAGTGTCATGTGACATCGATATGCGCGCGCAACTTCATCATATCGTGACAGGAGCGTCGTGGCTTGCCGTTGCGAGAGGCGTCGTGATGCGGTCAGTGTTCCCTTCCATGTCGACGTCATCGCAAATTAAAAGCAGCTGACGCTCGAGCATCTGCAGCTGCAGCGCTGCTGATGTCTTCTCTAGCTATAGCTATGGCGCCCCGTCAGATGACGGAGTTCTTGCTGTGCATCGGTCCCGCATGTCCGTGTCCTGCATTTGTCTCCCCTGCCCGCCAGGCTTTGTTCCGTCAGCCTGGATCTGTCTCCCCTGCCCGCCAGACTCTGTTCCGTCACCATTTCGTCTGAGACAACACACTGCACTGCTGATGCATAAAGTCAACGAATGGTGGTAGGGTTGGTAGTGTCAGCCAGTTGCTTCGAAGATAGTTTAGGCGGGCGATGGGTGCTAGCTCTATTTTGAGGGTGCTGTGGGGTTTCCCACTGTGTTGCGTCCGTGGTCGTTGCGGTGGACCTGTGTTACCAGGACA
Organism: Ulva prolifera; assembly: GCA_023078555.1. Taxonomy (NCBI): domain Eukaryota; kingdom Viridiplantae; phylum Chlorophyta; class Ulvophyceae; order Ulvales; family Ulvaceae; genus Ulva; species Ulva prolifera. The sequence continues at coordinate 1,087,133 of CM041197.1, forward strand.
AAGGCAGCAAGGCGGGCAGCACCGCGAAAGAAGCAAACAGACGAAGCAAACACACAGACACGCACGCACGCGACACCCACCACGCCCAGGAAACCCACCACCGGCGCATCAAAAGACACCGATCCTTGCGGTGGTTGCGGTGGACCTGTGTCTCCCTACATAGATCTCCCTTTATATGGACATGCATGATGCATGATGCATAGCTGCTTTCTCGTCATCCACCTTGTGTCAAAAACAGTCAACTAGGAGGTGCCCGTGGATGCAGACACCCTGTGTGCTGCATCTGGGATCAAGCTGTGCGCAGAGCTGAATGTGCCTGCCCGGGACACGCTTGACCCACACATGTGTCTGTGGCGGACCCGGGCCCAGGTGTTCTGTGGCCGGGCTGTCATCATACTGTACTGTGCATGAGGCTGCAGGGCCTCATGAGGCCGTATCCAATAGTGTGATACACGTGAGCGCTTGAGTCCAGGAGGTGGACGACATCCGCTTGATCAGCGACACGTTTGTCGCTGGCGGCAACGCCGTCAGCAGTCTCGGCCTGTCCAACATGGTCTGGGGCTTCGGCCAGTTCCTCGGTGCGCACCCCTCTCGCCACCCCCCTCCCACTGCACGTTCATGAACACTTCTGCATGTCAAACGCGCCGGACCACAGAGGCTGACTCTGCCACTGAATCGGGGCAAGGCATGTACTCTTATGGAGGCGGGCCAGACGCGGCCCATAGCGCGGCTACGCATGCACTCCAGCACTTGCACGGTCATGGCAGCAACACCCCTAGACCACCACCATCACGTGCCTTCAGCTGACAGCTCTGCACACACCACACCTCTCCGCAGCGCCACCGTCGCTGGACAGTGTGCAGATCATGACCTAGCTCTGACGATCGAGGAGGAAGAGGGGCCGACAATCGCAGTGGGAGCCTTGGACGAGGACGACCCAATGGAGCTCCACCGCGCGATCACAGCGTTTCGCCGCGGCTGCACCACCACTCTCAACATCCACACTGGCCTCGTCGATGCCGGCCCCGTCTACGGCACCGAAGAGGCCTACGTCCAGTCCACCCTCCGCGAGCCCGGCACCTGCCGCATGCGCACCGCAGAGGGCGGATTTCTGCCGCTGACGACCAACGCCGATGCGGAGGGCCGTATGTTCTTCATCGTGGGAGACGTGCGGGCGTCGGAGCACGCGTTCCTCGCCGCGCAGCACACCGTGTGGGTGCGGGAGCACAACCGCATCTGCGGCGCGGTCGATGCGGACCCGGCCACCGCGCAGCTTTCTTCCGATGTGCGCTTTGACCTTGTGCGGAGCGTGGTCATCGCTAAGTTCCAGCAGGTGGTGCTGGAGGAGTTCCTGCCGGCGCTCGGCATCACGCAGGCCGACCTCGAGGCCGCGGAGCGGCTGATCACGACCCCCGACGTGTCGATGGAGTTCAGCATCGCGTACCGGCTGGGGCATGACCTCATCGGCAACGACGTCGGCGGGATCGACATCGCCGACGCGTTTGACGCCGAGAGCTTCTTCCTCGACTCGGAGGAGACTCGCGGCAGACCAAATGTGAGGTACAAGCCCAATGCGGAGGAGCTGCTGAGTGACATCATGCTGCAGCTATCAACGACGCCGGCGAATGAGATCGACGGGCGGCTGTCCGACGCGCTACGGAACTTCCTGTTTGGCCGGGAGATGGCGGAGGACCTCGCGGGCCGCAACATCTTCCGCGGCCGCGAGCTCGGCGTGCCGACGTATGCAGGGGTGGCCGAATGCTTCGGGCTGCCTGTGGACCAGAGGGTGCGCCCCTGCTGTGCCATGTCGTGCTGTGCGATGCCGGGGCCGTGTTTGATGTTCATGAGCACACCGCTGCATGGCTCCTGTGGCCATGCATGGGACCTGCGGAGATCACGGCCGCTGTGGTGAGACTGTGTCGTATGCGGCTGCACATGTTTGCTATCAAATGCTCACCACTGCCAGAGATCACACGTCTGCATACGGCCATGTGGAGGTGTTGTGGAGGGCACCTCACACGTGCCATTGTCTACCTCTACAATGCTGGGCCAGAGTATGAGTTCCCTTCATTGAGTTCACTTCACAGCAACCTGGGAGTGCGGGTGCTGTCGAATGCAGTCACGGATACGTCAGGTCTCATCAGAACAAGTAGTTCGCCGGGCCAGCTGGACTTTTTCCCCTAGTCAACGAGTGAGTGAGCCGATGGGCAGTTGCATCAGATACGCCTGATACACCACAGAATATGCCACACATGAATCTGCCAAAGCTCCCTGAAATCAAGCAAACCCGAAACTCACAGCTGAAGCAATACTGCACAGATTTGGTCATGCATGTGGCAGTCGTGTGCACGCGTCCATGGGCCGCACATGCATGCAGATTGAGGAAGAGACGCCCGACTTGTGGCTGGGGCTGCTGCGCGAGCCGCCGCGCGGAGACTCCCCAATCGGCCCCACCCTCCGCGCCGTCCTCATCGAGCAGTTCCACCGCAGCTTCTTCGGCCCGGGGGGCTTCTACTGGCGGGACAACGTGGACGCGGTCGGGGACTTCGAGGTCGAGATCGGCGCCACCCGCTACGCCGACATCATCTCGGCCAACACCGACGCCTCCGTCTCCGGCAACGTCTTCTCTGCATGAAGTCATCAAATCTGACTGGTCAGTCTCGAGCTCGATGGTATCAGACTTGACAGAGGTCGATGTCAAGGGTACATTCAGAGGGGGTGGCCACAGGGGAGGTTTCAGGATGACGAGGGCCCGGAAGCAGCACCGCGCACACCGCCTGGGCAAGAGCACACGGCTCCAAGTTGGTACACTAGTCACGGCTGGGATCAGTTGCGGGCACCCCATGGGGGCACATGTGGTGGATCAGCCTGCTGTTTTTGCGGCTGGGAGTAGCGGAACAACTGTTGTACATAGGATGAGTCAGATGTGGACGGGCTCGACAATGTAGACATGGCACTGGTGCATGCTATCAATGAACTTACCGCTGTGAAGAACTGGGAGCACTGCTTCAGCATCACTGTTTCCTTCACCTCTTGAAAGCCGGCTGTCCTACAGGATCAACACTCTGTAACATGGAGCAGCCAACTCGCACGCAGCACCTCTGGCCCCACATAACTCTGACCGCAATAGCACACTGTGGTAAAGCGTGTGCCATAACGGTGTTCGAAAAGTTCGTATGCCTGCCTGCTCAGGTTGTTTCTCAACAGTGTTGTGCAGAGGCTGCACCCCGCTGTGGGGGATTGCGTGCAGCCAGATTTTGTCCTGCAGAACCTCCCATTGATGACCAAAATTGTTTGCTAGGACATTGCCAGTGGAACGAACTCGAACATGAAGGAAATGTAATTCGATATATAATCAAGCATGTCTCAGTGTTAGCAAGAAGGTATTCAGCAGACAGTCTGCTGCAGTAGAGGATTCATTAGCAGTCTCGGGGGTTGCTGATGCATGTGTTGTGGCGATTGTTCTGGATATCAGGGACAGCAGCTGTTATTCCCCATAGTCTGTGAGCGAGTGGCACGCATATGTTGCACTCCTGCCATGAAAGTCTGTCAACTCCCCACATTCCAGAAGTGTGCCGTGAGCATCTGCAGATCTACCAGCTAGTGAGCATCTACACCAATCATGACTGCACGAGAGTGATTGGGTATGTATGCTGGCATGGCCATACAGTTTGGGGACGTTTGTGACCGCCAGTGCTCTACTCCATTTCAGCCCGCGGTATCGAATATTTTTTTCGCACTTGTAGAAGTACCCGAGCTGAAATCAGCTTGCTGCTTCGAATTATTAATTAATAACACCCCTGCACAGTTCGTGGAGTGCTGTTTGCGAGAAGCGCAAGGCCTGGTTCATCCCTTCTGCACGCCGGCAACACAGTACCTGTACATCGGGCGGGAGGCATACCCAGCCACTCAAAAGAAGATGCAGAAAGATAGCAGTGTTGTGCCCGCGAGATGGAGTAGTGCACACCGCCACCGCGTGCTTCTACGCATTCATGCGCTTCCTAAGCCAACCCTCGAGTCGTGGCCAGCGCCAAGGTTGACATATTCAGTGATATTTCATACAGCATACTCCAGGTGATTTGTTTCATCGGACTGCAAGTGCGACGGGGCCGATACAGAGCCAACGATCACACGCAAGCCAGCACACAGGAAAAACGTGCAGTTACGCACAGCAGAGGCATGAAACCAACATCATCTGCGCTGCGTTGCCTTTGGGCAATCTCGCGAAAGCTATGTGCGGTACAGCTGGCCCCGTACGGAGAAGGCATGGCGAGAAGGGCAGTCAACATCTGTTCATGGCCACCGTTGGTCATCTTCTCCAAGCAGAAGAGACGAAGAGAGACATGATAGACCGCCAAGCTGGGCATCACCATGTGTTAAGAAGATCGTGATAGATGAGATGGGGCTCTTGTGACCCGGTGCTGCCCAACCACGCAGCCCAAGTGCAGTGCGGCCAAGAAACTTCACGAGCGAGAATTGTTTACGCCGATGCCCCCCCATAAGTGAATACTCCTGAAATAAAGCTGTCTGATATTCATGCCGTGTCATCTCGATCGGGCCACAGCGCAACGACACTGTTCTTGGTCAGCACTTCGCGCTGGCACTGCCAAACGCAACAAGGACGACTGTTGAAGTTGCACAGTACAAATGTGGTGGCAATTACGTCCACTTCACGCAGAGTATGCCCCGTGTACGAGATGGCTCGTCCTCGCGCGGTATGCAACGTCAAACATTGCACGCCCCCCAGATCTGCCATGCAGATAATCGCACCTGCTTGATTCTAGGCCTATAAATGTTGAGAGCTTCAATGAGATATCAAGTTGCCATGTTTCTGCATGGCGTGAGTAGCGCGCAGCTGTTGCATTGTTGTTGATGTCAGTGCTCCTGCTCGACGATCCCGCGCTATGTTGCCAAGCCGTGTTCCAATTATCAGATACAAAATATATATGCAGGTGTTGCGCAAGCACAACCTTGCAGCCAACCTCTCAGCTAGATGTACCGGGCCTCGTCGTGGCACTGTGCGTTGCCCGAGATGTGTTCAGGCCATGTTACGCCTCATGCACGCGAGTTCACACTCGGTATGAGCACAAAACGCCACCTGGCTGAGGACGTTCGAGGCGCCTTCCCTCGCACACTGGATGAACTGTGCATTGGTTTCACCCGGAAAGGGTGGCTTGAGGGTCCTCGTAGCAGCGCCAGCGAAACTCCTGCCGTGCGTCAGCGCACATCTCACCAAAGCCCACATCCCCGGAACTCGGAACAGACGAACACGCCGCGTTGGCGTTGCAGCTGCGAACAGCAATTCCGTGCATTCGAGGCACTGTGACTGCGGCGGGCAGCTCAATACAGTGCCATATGGTACTTAAGGCACCAATTGGTATCGAAACAAAGCAACACCTTCTCACCCTGCCGCCTCCTGCCCCTCTGCACCAATCATACATCTTGCTTGCCATCTATCCCCTGCAGCAGCGCCCATCAGCACCCACCCGGCTAAAAGACACAGATACAGTAGGTGAGTTTCTCCCATCTGCAAAACATCAACATGTACAGTGAAAGGCGCGACAGCCACAGTCCAGTACAGTCATAGTATTTCCCTCACCTGCAGCACAAACCCCAGTCTCAGAGAAGGCTTGGGGTCAAGTGATTGGGCATGCTCTGATCAGCACATGTGCTGCACACGGCCATACGGCACGAGTTGGCGGCTCACACCAAGCAGCACCACGCCTAGAATTTCTGTCTTGTATCAATCTGCGACAATGCATTCTCATCAAGCTCGTATGTGGTAGTTCACCTGCACTCACGTGATCTGCCACGTCCAGACCCCGATAGTGTTACAAGGTCAAAGGCAGCAAGGAGGGCAGCACCGCGGAAGTAGCAGCCAGACCCCGATAGTGTACCCATGGCCTGATGGTACGTCAATGTAATATCATGGCCTTAGCTTCGCTCACGAGTGCTACCCGTTAGACATGGCGACACAACGAGATTGTATGTGGCTATCTCATGACCAGACATCTTGCGTCCTGTGAACTCGTCCACGTCCCCGTCAGGCATCATGCTGCCACATGATCACCACCTGAGAACAATGTGTGCAGGCCCAGCGTCATGCCGATCGCTTTCAAGTACGTCCCTGCAGCCTGCGTGGCAGTTGCCATGTGCCTACAAGGTGTGCACTCTGCTGCCGCGTCTTTGTTCTTGCTTGCGACTGCCGTGGCGCATTTCCTGTGCCGATTTGCACCAGCGCAGCAAACAGTGACGTACAATTCGTCGTGTGCTGATAGACCATACAAGTTGTTTGAACAGTTTTGTTTGGGTGATGTGGAATGGCTTTCACACAGTGTGCAGTGGTGACAGGGGTGTGGCAGTGCAGGGGCGGCTGCGCAGATCTCGAGCGCAGCTAGGTGTCGCACCACCGGCATTTCATTGAGTCGGGTAGAGCTCCAAGACGCGGTGTCGAAAGCATGTACGTCCACCGCCTGCATTCCCTCCAGACCTGCTCCCCTGTGTGCGCAGCTCCCATGTAGTCGCAAAGATATTGTGCCTTTGTTGATGAAATCTGATGCGTGCCGCCCGGATCTGATCCGCCATCTCATTCCATCGGGAGTGTTTCTCAATCAGTCCGCCCATGCCAGAAGGATTCCTCATGAGCACGTGCCTGATGGCTGACTTCGCTGTTCGTGCAGGGGTCGAGATCGGCGAGTACGCGTGCGGCGAGCAGGCGGAGGAGCTGCAGGTGAGGGACATCGACACGCAGGTGGCCACGGTGGCACGCGCCTTTGCCGAGGCCATCGCCGAGGTCACCGCCGACTGTGCCACCACTGGCAACGCGCGGGCATCGTCTTCCGGCACCGCGTCCGCGCAGGCCCGCGCCGTCGCCTACGGCGAGGCCATCAGCCGCGTGTACGTCGACACCGAGGTGTGCGGCAAGTGCACAGCCGCCGTGGACGCGATCTCGCGCACCAGCCGCCAGCTCGTGGAGGAGGCGGCCGCAGAGGCCTGGGTGGAGGTGCGGCCCGACTTGACCGGCTCTGCATGCTCACGCATGGCGTCGTTGTGCCTTTGCTGATTTACCACTGTGCGAGTTGAATATCGATACGTGGGATGATTACAGAGTTGTAGGAAACTGACTTCAATACGGGCTGCAGATCAGCGCTACAAGCCAGGCCGGTGAGTCGTCCTCGTCCCAGGGTAGCGCCATCGTGCACGACATCCAAGAGACCGTCGCAGAGGTGCTCGCGGGTATCGTCGGCACGATCCGCTCCGGCGCGAACGACGGCTGCAGTATCAACGTCATCAACGAGGCCCAGGTCGGCGACTACTTTGCGCGCTGCGACCTTGACGTGCACGCTGGCGGCCGCGTGATCGAGGTTGACGGCATCGCGGAGGCTGCCGCGGCGGCGCGCTCATACGCCTGCAATGTCGACGGGGGCGACACCGACGTCAACGCCGCCGACTCTATGAGCATCGCGCAGGCGACGGCACACGCGCTGGCCGAGGCTGTGGCGCAGGCCGACGTCTTCTGCGAGGCGAACGGCGGGGACGACACACGCGCTTGCGGCCTCGCACAGTCTGACATCGAGGTCGTCGCGCGGGCGCAGGCCGAGGCCTTCGCCGAGGGCTTTGCTTCCGCCGAGACGTGCGGCTGCGATGTCTCTAACTTCGCCGACGCGCACGTCTTTGAGGAGATCTGGGTGGAGGCCGTTGCTGCCGCGTACGCCGAGACCTGTGCCCGTGCGCCCCTGCTCCACTGTCTCCTGCACTACGGTTATCGCTATGCCTGCACGGACAAAAAACTTAGGTCATGGCAACTCCATTGGTTATGAGTGGATGTGCCCAAGCACACAGAATTGGCTAGCCGGATTTATAGAAGTAGACGGCAGTCTCACACGATGCAGCTTCCATATCACAGCCACCGTGTATTGATCCACGCACACATCGACCGTGTCACACCTCGTCGTCTGACACCTGTGCATGTGCTGCAGTCGGCGTCGACACCAGCTTCGTGACGGATTTCGGGTTTGCGATCGAGGAGCGGATGCTGACCGCCACCGCGTCCGCCATCACCTCGGCCATCTCCCACGCCAGCGAGCACAGCGACGGTTGCAGCATCGAGATCGAGGTCTGCGGCAAGACGAGCGAGTGTGCGCGCAACAACCGCGTCTGCCGCGGCCGCGGCATCTCCGGCACGCTGCCGTGCTGCAACTCAGACTACCACTGCGTGCGGCGCAACGACGACGAGTCCCGCTGCCGCAGGATCTCAGCGCCGATCCCTTCTTTCTACGAGGGCACCATCGAGGCGCCCACCACCTGCCGCCTCCCCGCCGCTGATGATGCTGCTGACGAGGAGTAAACGCCGCCGGTCAGGAGTGGCGCCGCCCCTCACGGGACGCACGGCTACAAACTTGCATATGACGGTCCGCCCCGGCCCCCATTGCAGCGGCCGTTCATCGCTGCTGGGGGTGTGCCGGGGTGTGTACATTCAGTTGAAATCACTATGGAGGATGACCTCTCGCCACCTCGTCTTTTCTGTAGTAGAGCAGGCTTCCTTTCTTTGCATGTCTGGTTAATGGTTCAGAACAGGTAGTATTAGGCACAACGTGGGCTGCTTGGCGGGGCCAGTACACTGACGCAGTGGCGTCGTGATAGGTCTTCCGTTGATCAGTGCTGGCGGCGCCAGTCCTGTAGGCGCCATGAGCGCACACGTTCCATGAAAAATGATAGCCCTTTGCGAAGAATTCATGTGTGAAACACCACAGCAGTAGAGGGTCCAGCTTTCCTCGTGTAACAACGCAGCGGTGGCTTGATACTTTTGCATTTGTTCCGCAGTGAGCGCGGTCGACCTACAAGAGGCCCAACACAACCATATACCAATTCAAGTGCTTGCAGAGCGGGGAACTTCAATGGGTTAAACTACCCTGCTCCAGGAACACCAGGGCTTTCACATGGCCGCTGACGTGCACGTGCCCTGCTCCCCACCAACTGTCGGCAAATTGATGTCAGTGGTACCCAACTTTGCTCACATGTGGCGGGCGAAAAGGCGCTATTCAGCCACATTTTTAATTTGTTTATTTATGTACTGAAGGCCGGTAATTCAAGCCTGTGCAATAGAAAGGGTGGCCTTCAGGGCGGCATCCGTGCAGCGATGGCCGATTGCATCATGATATGGTGTATTCCGCGGCTTCGTGCCGCGCTCTGCCACTCCAGCAGCTCCGTCAAGTTGCACATCGCATGCGATGCGGGCACCACCATCTCCTGCCACAGCTGCAGTCTTTCCGGCGCGTATAAGGCGTCGTGGTGCTGGCGGTGGGCTCTCGAGTGCTCCTACGCGGCTGCTCCATCAACAGTTTTGTGCGTGGCTTCGTCGCGGATGGACGCCGCGCGGCTATGGAGCTGAACGGCTGTGACGTCACGGCTGGCCTGAATCCGGTGGACTCGCGCAAGGGTGCGCTTATGCTGCTGCGGCAGACGCATCTGCTTGTGTGGGTGCCGCGGGGGGCCGGGCTGCCTGATGAGAGCTCCATCGCTCAGGCTTGCCTCACGTGCCCGGACGCCGAGAGCGGTTGGAGCGGCGGCGCGGTCCAGCTCGAACGGTGCACCCTGAGGTAGCCGGAGCGGCAGCAGTGCGGCATCGCTGTTAAATCGAGCGCAGCCAGCTCCCTGCTCCTCTGCAAGGTGGCCTGCGGTGGCTGTGCCGTGTCATTCGGTGAGCGCGGCCGCGCCGCGACCGTGTCACACAGCAGCATGCAGAGCACGCACGGCACCGCGTGCTCCACCAAGCAGACTGAGCACACCCTCCACGTCATCGGCGGGCGGCTGGACGGGGGGAGTGTGCCGTAACGGCTGAGAGGGGCGGCAGGCTGGTCATGCGTGATGCATTTGCGGGGGGAGGTACCGGGCGCGTCAGCCAAGTGCGCCGTCGCCGCGCGCCCTAGCGCCACGGCTGCGCTGCTGCGCTGCGCGCTGTGGTGCGGAAAGGGTGGCATGATGATGATGAGCGCGGACGTGCACCTGGCGGACGTGACGGTGTCTGGCCGGGTGAACGACGGGCTGTGCTCAGAGGAGGTGGAGCTGCACAGATCGGAAGTACAGCAGTACGGAGGCACGCTGCTCATGGCTGGCGGCGCGGTGAGTCGCTTTGCCGTCGGCGCGGGTGTCACGAAAGTGCCTGAGGGCGTGCCGGGTGGCAGCTCCCCTGGCGCCGTAGTCTATGACGGCGTCACCTTTGACGTTATCATCCTCAGGGTTCACGTACGTGACGGCGCCGAGGGTGCCGTCACCGCGGTGCGATGTAACTTCCGCGGCGGAGGTCGCGCCACCTCCACAGACTCCACGGAGGACGTGCTTGCGGGGGTGAGCCCAATGCAGACGAGGGTGCAGGCATTGAATGCTCCGACACCTATGGTTGTGCAGGACAGCATGTTCCGTGGGCTGCAGCGGGACGTTGCCGACGAAGGTTGCGCCATCAACGGCTCGGGCTGTACGTTCCACGGCAGCCATGGCGATGGCCGGGGCATACTGGTGCTGACCGGGCGCGGCAAAGTTCAGGACTGTTCGCGATCGTTTGTGGGGGCACCGGGGGGCATCATGCAGCGCGGACTCAGCCGCCGCAATGAGCGGCAGGAGGTGCAGGGGGGCGTACTACTATAGTATTCAAGGATGGGGTGGTTGAGGGCGTGTCAATCTGTGACGGTGCCAAGGCGTCGATAGCCGCACGCCACTTTGACAGCTGCAAGAAGGCTATTGTCGCGCTGGAAGACACGGAACTCATCATGCGTGAAACTGAGTGCATTGGCGCTGACAATGGGCTAGAGGTTTCCGGTGCCGCGGCCGTCCGCGCAGAACCGTTGACTCTCACCGGATGCCAGGAGGCCGTGACCGTTGGTGTAGGGGATGCGCAACGCACCGTCACGCCTCTTGCCGATTGTGTGGCTACAGGGTCCACTGTGGGCGCCGTGGCGACATGTTCTCCCGGGGTGGAGTTTCTTGTTACGGGTTGCAGCCTGGAGGACAGCCCGGTGGGGCTGGACGTTGCTCCGGGGTCCTCGGATCCGTACGCGTCGTTGCCATGCGCGTGACCGGCTGCCGCAGTGCGGTGTCTGTCGGGTTGCCGTAGGCGATGGTGGGGGAGAATTTCGACGCATGCGGCCGTTCTTGCATACCAGCGATCTTGCGCGCGTGGCGTGCTCTGCATAAGGGGGGGCCTGGGGGGGTGAAGGGTGCGGGGTGTGTGCATGCATGAGTGGCGATTGCGACCCTGGAGGATGTCGTCATATGAGCGATTGCATCACCGGGCTGCAGACGCACGGCTCCGGCAGAGTGCCCGCGCGGCAGCTCGACGGGCCGGGTTCGGCGGCTGCATACGTCCTGATGCGGATCGGGTACGCGAGTGTGTTTGAGGATTGCGTGGCTACTGGTGGGTCGCAGCCCGCGGTAACGTGCGCGAGCATGCTTGGTCCAAAGGAGCACCTCAGACGCAACTCGCGACTCTTGCTCGGAGCAAGAGGTGTGCACGGCGATCGACGTTCGTGCCGGGCCCCAGTCGTCACTCCAAGCTGACGCAGACGCTCCAGAATAACGTGTAAACTGACCGTGTCACAGCATGTGGTTTATGAAAGGGGCGGTCCAGGCACGCCTCTGACCTGGCCGACCTGCAGTCTGTTTCCTGGTTGTCTGGCTATTGCATCAAAGCTTCACCTGGTGTTATTGGATTCGGGTCTTCATTGTGCTTGTATGGGGGGGTGGCGCATCAACTCAGTCCAGATACCAGATGTGATTGTATGGACTTGCAGTTTTTGCCGTGGTTCAGCACTTTCTGTGTCTGGGCCTGCACGCAGTGGCGACCGCACACCCGTACACACATACATGCTCACGTCGCGGATCACCACGTGTGGACAGGGGCGGGTGTGTATGTCTTCCTGTAAGACACACCAACGCACTCAGGCTTGTTTCGTGGTGCTTTCCGCCTCTCCACCGGTGTCCGTGTAATGCACCATATCATGTGATCAGCCATCACTGTACGGATGCTACGTATATATATACCCTGAAGGCCACCCTTTCTATCGCACAGGCTTGAATCACCGGCCTTCAGTCCATCAAAAATTCTGGCTGAATAGCCCCTTTTCGCCGGCCACATGTGAGCAAAGTTGGCTATCACTGACATCAATTTGCTAACAGTTGGTGGGGAGCAGGGCACGTCAGTGGCCATGTGAATACCCTGGTGTTCCTGGAGCAGGGTAGTCCCACCCAGCTTGAAGTTCCCCGCACTGCAAGCACTTGAAATGGTGTATGATTGTGTTGGGCCTCTTGTAGGCCGACCGCGGTCACTGCGGAACAAATTCAAAAGTAACAAGCCACCGCTGGGCGCCGACTAGCGTGAAATAGGCAGATAATTCCCAGAAATGGAACAATCTGCAGAACTGTCGATTGTCCCCAGAAACTCAGAGCAGAGTATTTGTAGTACACGGAACGCTCTAAGCAGTCTATAGATGTCCTCAGCACTTTCCAGACCTTCACAAGCAGCAAGCGTTCCAGAATGGCGTGTATGTGGCCCACGTGCCGACCACTCCGGGTACAGCTGCACCTTTTGGACGCATCGCACAGGTAGACACCATCATGCACATGACACAACACCCGGCCCCCAAAGCCACAGACTGGAGATGATGACCTTGACACAGTTGAAACTGTACGTTGTTACACGGGGGAAGTTGGAACCTCTGCTGCTGTGGTGTTTCACATGTGGACTACTTGCAAAGGGCTATCATTTTTCATGGAACGTGTGCGCTCATGGCGCCTACAGGACTGGCACCGCCAGCACTCAGCAACGAAAGACGTATCACGACGCCACTGCGTCATTGTACTGGCCCCGCCAAGCAGCCCACGTTGTGCCTAATACTACCTGTTCTGAACCATTAACCAGACATGCAAAGAAAGGAAGCCTGCTCTACTACAGAAAAGACGAGGTGGCGAGAGGTCATCCTCCATAGTAATTTCAACTGAATGTACACACCCGGCACAGCCCCAGCAGCGATTAACGGCCGCTGCAATGGGGGCCGGGGCTGATCATCACATGCAAGTTTGTATTCGTGCGTCCCGTGAGGGGCGGCGCCACTCCTGACCGGCGGCGTTTACTCCTCGTCTGCGGCATCATCAGCGGCGGGGAGGCGGCAGGTGGTGGGCGCCTCGATGGTGCCCTCGTAGAAGGAAGGGATCGGTTCGGAGATCCTGCGGCAACGGGACTCGTCGTCGTTGCGGCGCACGCAGTGGTAGTCTGAGTTGCAGCACGGCAGCGTGCCGGCGATGCCGGGGCCACGGCAGACGCGGTTGTTGCGCGCACACTCGCTCGTCTTGCCGCAGACCTCGATCTCGATGCTGCAGCCGTCGCTGTGCTCGCTGGCGCGGGAGATGGCTGAGGTGATGGCGGACGCGGTGGCGGTCAGCATCCGCTCCTCGATCGCAAACCCAAAATCCGTCACGAAGGTGGTGTCGACGCCGACTGCAAAACATGCAGAGGTGTCAGACGACGAGGTGTAACACGGTCGACGTGAGCATAAACACCATACAAGGTTCTGGCTGTGATTTGGAAGCTACATCATGTGAGAATTCTGGGTGCTCGGCCACATCCAATCATCTTTAATAGAATTGGAATGGCATCAACCTGTTGTCAGTGCATGCAGGACGATCATGTCACCGTAGTGCAGGAGGCAGTGGAGCAGGGGCGCACGGGCACAGGTCTCGGCGTACGCGGCAGCAACGGCCTCCACCCAGATCTCCTCAAAGACGTGCGCGTCGGCGAAGTTGGAGACATCGCAGCCGCACGTCTCGGCGGAAGCAAAGCCCTCGGCGAAGGCCTCGGCCTGCGCCCGCGCGACGACCTCGATGTCAGACTGTGCGAGGCCGCAAGCGCGTGTGTCGTCCCCGCCGTTCGCCTCGCAGAAGACGTCGGCCTGCGCCACAGCCTCGGCCAGCGCGTGTGCCGTCGCCTGCGCGATGCTCATAGAGTCGGCGGCGTTGACGTCGGTGTCGCCCCCGTCGACATTGCAGGCGTATGAGCGCGCCGCCGCGGCAGCCTCCGCGATGCCGTCAACCTCGATCACGCGGCCGCCAGCGTGCACGTCAAGGTCGCAGCGCGCAAAGTAGTCGCCGACCTGGGCCTCGTTGATGACGTTGATACTGCAGCCGTCGTTCGCGCCGGAGCGGATCGTGCCGACGATACCCGCGAGCACCTCTGCGACGGTCTCTTGGATGTCGTGCACGATGGCGCTACCCTGGGACGAGGACGACTCACCGGCCTGGCTTATAGCGCTGATCTGCAGCCCGTATTGAAGTCAGTTTCCTACAACTCTGTAATCATCCCACGTATCGATATTCAACTCGCACAGTGGTAAATCAGCAAAGGCACAACGACGCCATGCGTGAGCATGCAGAGCCGGTCAAGTCGGGCCGCACCTCCACCCAGGCCTCTGCGGCCGCCTCCTCCACGAGCTGGCGGCTGGTGCGCGAGATCGCGTCCACGGCGGCTGTGCACTTGCCGCACACCTCGGTGTCGACGTACACGCGGCTGATGGCCTCGCCGTAGGCGACGGCGCGGGCCTGCGCGGACGCGGTGCCGGAAGACGATGCCCGCGCGTTGCCAGTGGTGGCACAGTCGGCGGTGACCTCGGCGATGGCCTCGGCAAAGGCGCGTGCCACCGTGGCCACCTGCGTGTCGATGTCCCTCACCTGCAGCTCCTCCGCCTGCTCGCCGCACGCGTACTCGCCGATCTCGACCCCTGCACGAACAGCGAAGTCAGCCATCAGGCACGTGCTCATGAGGAATCCTTCTGGCATGGGCGGACTGATTGAGAAACACTGCCGATGGCGGATCAGATCCGGGCGGCCAGCATCACATTTCAGCCATCAAGGCACAATCTCTTTGCGATTATATAGAAACTGCACACACAGGGGAGCAAGTCTGGAGGGAATGTAGGCGGCGGACGTACATGCTTTCGACACCGCGTCTTGGAGCTCCACCCGACTCGATGAACTGCCGGTGATGCGGCAGCCACTCGAGCTCTGCGCAGCCGCCCCTGCACTGCCGCATACCACCACTGTCACCACTGCCTGCTTGCGTGCCACCCATTCCACACTGTCCAGACACATCTGGATTAGACGGGCCAGCAGCATACATGGTTTGTGAGCCCGGTCATGCTGCGCATGATCAGCGGCGCGAGTTCCAGGCGCAAGGGCGCTGCAGCGCGTATGTGCAAACATGCATCACGATGGGGCAGCAGATCTAGAGTGCACACCTTGTAGGCACATGGCGACTGCCATGCAGGCTGCGGGGAAGTACTTGGAAGCGATCGGCATGGTGTTCGGCCTGCACGTTGTACTCAGGTGGTCATCATCCGAGCACATGATGCCTGCCAGTCAAGGGATTGTGGACATGGGGCAGTGTATATGGCCAGTTCGATGAATTGATGCTTGTGACATGCACATGGTCCACTCTGAAGTGGTTACAGAGCAGGAAGATCACGTGGGCTGCTGGCAGGTTTGACTGAAGTGTAGATGCCAACAGGCGTGCGCTGGTGTTTGCCAGCAACTGTGTTGCACGGGTAAAGGCGTTGAGGCAGACAGCACCGCGGAAAGCGCTGTTTGGATGGCTGCGAGCTTGCACTGTGTTACAAGGACAAAGGCAGCAAGTCGGGCAGCACCGCGAAAGGAGCAAGCAGAGGTTGCACTGTGTATGCAGCCAGCTGTACATGTGCCAATCTGATCAACGGCTAGCCGTTGATCAGATTGGCACAGCTACAGCTGTAGCTGTGGATCGCCCAATGAAATATCACGTTTCAGGGTGCGATCAGAAGCTATGGTGTGAGTACACGTGCCACAGGATTCAGAAAGCTTACCTGTTGATGAGTTGTGTTGATCAGCTGGTCTTGAGCTCGATGTTCCTGCTAGATTCTGTTGTCAGAAGAAACGTGAGGCGACGTGTTGGTTTTGCGAGGCTGGGGTGGAGAGGGTAGACAGGTTGTGATGGGGAATTGTTGAAAGCTGAGCAGCTGTGGCGTCTTAAATACATCGACCTGTCTTTGGACGTCCGCGGTGATCCATGTGGCCGGATTGCCACGAACGGATGTTCGCAGCTGCGCTTCGTATGCGGCGTGTTGGTAGTGCAGCAGTTTTGGTGCATGCGCCGCGGTGAGACATGCGCTCGCAGCGGTGGGAGAAAATGCAGGACAAGCCGTGAGGACCCTCACGCCACATCTGCACAGCTCGCATCGGGTGCACGGTTGAGTAAAAAATATTGGAAGGCGCCGGGTAGATGCGCTGGCTGGACGACGGGTTGTGCACACGATGGTCACGGATCCCGGCGCATGGGCAGAAATATGACCCGGCCACGGGACAGCTGGCTCCTAGACGAGCCAAATTGCAGCCTGCTGGGAGCTTGACCGCTGCAGTGTGCGTGAACTGTGGAGACTGCGGCCTGATCTGTAGACCGGCATCGCCAGGTGCAGTGAGTGCAGTGCCCACAGGAATGTAGATGCTGTAGACGGCCCCTCTCGCCTAAGGAAAGCATACCTCACCTCAGCGTCGACAGTGTGATCTGCTTGTATTCAGCTGCAGGTGCATGATTGCGGTCACACCCGATAGACGTAGAGACATTCGACTGTTGCGCATCCCTCGGCTGTGCGGCCCATGCCCACCTCCTTCTCGGCATATTCCCGAAAGGAAGTCCATCTCCATCAAGCAGATGGATGGCGTTGCGGTTGCTGAGTGTTGGTGCAGACCGTCGGTCCCACCACCGACGAAGTTGACCTCGGCGCGCATATTGCTGACCATTCCTATGAGACTGCTGCAGATCAGACCCAAGATTTCAGACAATGAAAATACAGTGCACTGGATCACGACCGTCGTTGATCCAGCTGTTTTGGCAGTGGTATGGCTCACGACGCAAACATCCACTGGGCTGAATCCTGAATGGAAGCCCTTGACATCATCCAGGATGCTTAGAAAGATCTGGCAGATTCATTCTAGCGAGAGCTGCTGGTATTGTCTTGCAGCAGTCTAGCGAGGGCTGCTGGTATTGTCTTGCAGCAGTGTGTCCTTGGACAAGCTAGCTGGGCTACATGGCCCTTATCGCCATGCAGCTCGCCTTCCTCAAAGTGACGCCGTCAGATAACAGCTGCTCGAATTCCAGGACCGATGCTCTGTGTAGATACAGTTGACCGTCACAATCTGCGTCGTCCGTATTGCTGATGAAGTGGTGTACGGTTGCAACGCTTTCGTCGGGACATGTTCTTTGTCATGTAGACGGTGCAGTCGAACGCCCTGGATCTACTGTTAAATACAGACCGTGGCTGAATAACGCAAGTTCCACCCGGCGTGTCATCCTACATCAGGCTGGTTGATGTCTCGACTGTTTGTCCAACTATTCGCTTGCTGTCGAACTCGCCCAGCCTGGCCTGCGCATGGCGGAGAATCACACGAGGATATATTCGCAGAGTATCAGCTGTCACTGAATTTCGCTGTGTCAGCGGCGTGCAGCGGCTTTGAAGATTACCTTGTGGAAGCGTGGAAGCGGGGTTGCTGGCAAGCGCTACTCCTTATTTAATGTTCAATAAAAACTCACTCAGGCATTACATAAGTGTGCTTGAGTGTCAGAAAGATCTCCAGTGTTATTTACGGCATCCCCACATGGTATGTCTCAAGCGTTGTTGGATTGCATCGTCACTCACAAGTGCTTGACCTGCGTTGTTCAGCATGATTCGTGAAAGAAATGAAAGCTGCGCCGCACGAACAATGTGACAGTGGCTAGATTGTTTAGGCCAATCAGCTGACGAGCAAGCAAGACTCCATGTGAACACTTCACCACAACAGATCACCAGATGGACTGAATCGACCCAGAGCAACAGCAACCTGCTTCTCATCATAGTAAGTAGCACATGTATCACCTAGCAAACCTGTGGCGCCACAGCTTCCCTGCACTACTAGAGATTTGGTCGCAGGTACAAAGGGAGTCATGTCAGCTTCACATGAACCCATGCAGCATCAGATGTGCTGAATGTGGCTGTTGCAATGCTCTCATCTCCAGTGGCAACAGGCCAGCTGTGAGGGTGCAGGCGCCATGTCACAGCACCGAGCGAGGAGCAGGGTCGCCGCATGCATCAAACTGCACTTCCTGTTCAGGTGCCGTGACCAGTGCTCTACAGCCCGGTGGCTTCCCGGCTGAAATCTATGTTTCCCCAGGAATGCCCCTAGAACTTGGAGAAAATGACCGGGTTTGCCGCTGCAAATGAGCTGTCAAAGCCAGCATTCTCTAGGGATAGCGAGCGCACCCCGCTGGCAGCTGTTCCTCAGGGGTGCAGTACCGGTCGAATTTTGCCCTGCGGGAATCCCTCCGGACAAAGAAAAGGCCCTGTAGAGCACTGGCCGTGATTGTCACTCAGTACCACTCAAAATACCCTCAGACCTTGGCACCGGGTGCAGCAACCCGATGCGCACACAGTCACTGCATATACCATGCTGTACAGTCCTGCTGAAACTGTAAGCCGCATACACTCAATCTGTGAAGTTTTGCGGGAAATATCGGTTTGGTTTTGAGTCACCTTTCGCGCTTTATTGCCGTAGATTTGCTGACGTTAGTAGCTCGTAGATTTGTTGTTAGTAGCTCGGTTTGCTTGTTACGGGCCGACTTGCACCAATGCCTAGTGCATGGTGTACTGTCGGTGCCACATGGCACCTCCTTCGAGGTGCTGCGATGGATACGCGGGTGGCTGGCCGTGATGCCTGTGCTCATCGGAGTTGATGCCGTTGGTGTCTATGTTTGAACCGACTGTTTAGACGACTGCATCATCGCAGTCTCCCTGACTACAGCAGAGTTCTAAATGCCGCTTCGACTTTCACCGATGGTGCAGTGCCGCTGGACACCATCGGCACGTACTGGCGACATGTTCTGGCATGTTCTGACGGAGATGGGTGAGTTTGAATCACCGATTCTGAGTGCATCATCCTTGTATTCAGGTCTGAAATGTTGTCCACATAAGTGCTGGGTCCAGTTCATTTGCGTGGCGTTGAAGATACCTCAAATCGCTTCCAGTATTCGATGCGAAGTTCACAGTGCCACATAGGTATACAGCTGTACACATCATGGCATATATGCATTGTCGAGTCGATCATGTCGAATCGGTGAAACAGAGCTATGCGGTGACGAGCAAGTATCGTGTACACAGCATCTCTGTGCAAGTTGGAATCTGCGCCCCACTGCAGGTCATGTGTCTTGAGACAGTACAGAAGGTCGTTCATGCATGTATGCACCCGGTTTTGGCTCAGCCGCGCTTGAATATCGGCCGTGTATCTCCGTCGTCATCGGCACGGCGTCGCCCAGTCACTCGGCACACCGCACGCCGGCTCACCACCGCAGTGTGCCGCTGCCGATTGCCCCGACCTTCGAATCGCCGAACTGGCTGTGTGGAAACATTGACCAACCGAGATGTTGAAAGGAGCTCAGACGAGCATGTCGGCCTGTCGAACCACACCACAATGATCACCCGGACCACGTCCGTCATCTAATCCGATCACTCTACTGTATTGGCTGATCCGTACACTTATGCTTGGGTGACGTGGCCGTTCACGACGCGCAAGCTTGAGCTATCATGACCGCAGCAAGTGTCCTCACGGGCCACCGGCGCTGTAGCACTCCAGTCGTCGTCAAGAGATCACGCGCGCCCGCATGTCAACCCGAGACGCCCGCCATATGCGTTGCGCTCTAGTGGCCATGTACGGACCTCGCATCAAGCACGAGGTCTGCCCCTGAAGCCACATTCAGCATGCGCGTCGCTCCGTGTGAGTGAGCGTATGTTCCGTTCAACTGGGGAGCAAGCGGCTGTTGCAGTGCAGATCGAGGGTGTCCAGTCTCTCTCGAGGATCCTGCATCATCGACCCCGCAGCTTCTAGTGCAGTACGGCGGCACATGGACAGCCATATCTCGAGATATGGTCAGAACGCACTGGCTTCGACAGATCTCGTTCGGTCTGTTTGGTCGCACCAGCAATCATTGCACTCACAAACTCGCGCTGTGCAAGGGGCAGGTGCGTAGTACGTGCCGGTTCGTACCTCGCACCAAATCCTGGCGCCCGGCAGGCGGTCAAACACTTTGTGCACAGTCGTGCACTTCCGGCAGCCAGCTGCGAGCTCGCAACGCATGCATGGCGAAGCCGGCTCCTGCCCATGCAGCTGCAACCCCGTGCGATGCCGGTCCGCTCTGTCAATATATACCAACGCCTGAGACACAAAATTCATCCACCCCAGCTCCTCTACATCTCCTCCACAACCTTTAACTCCAACTCTTCCACCTTCAAAACCTTCACTGCCTGCAATCTTCTTCACAAGCTTAAAGTCCAGTTGTCTACACCACTCCGTAGAATTCAGACCATGATCAAGTCAGCTGCAGTTGCAGTCGGCCTGCTGGCCATCTGCCAGGGCGCCGCAGCGCAGCGCACCTTCTCGGCAGATGCTGCTGTTGCGACCGACAACAGTGGGGAGGCGGGCAACGCCCCGGGGGCGCTCAACACCGCCGCCGAGGAGGTCAGCGGGGGAGACACCGTCGAGCTGGAGAGGCAGGAGCTCGTGCCTGTGTCGACTCTGCCCCGCACCTGCGACTGCCTCGCTGCCACCACTGTGGTGCGCTCCTGACAACCTGTCCCTTCCGGTTCAACTGTGCCATGAACAGCTCTGTATACACGAGGTAGTCTTGCACAGCAAGCTGCCAAGATTGTGTCAACACGTCAATCACATACTGTATGCAACTTTCCATGGAGGAATGTTTGCTGTGAGAGGTTTATGATGAACTGCATTACGGGAGCAGGTCTGACAGTGAAGTCGCGGTTCAGCTGCTTCTCTCCAGCTACTGCTGATGAGAGATGTGCACACATGCATGCACACAGGTTGTATTCAGAGCCTTGAGATTGTGATATAAACATTGACCAGGGCTGTGGCTGTAGGAAGTGGATGACATCAGGGGCATCAGTAACGAGTTTGCAGCGGACGGCAACGCCAAGAGCTCTGCAGGCCTCTCCAACATGGTCTGGGGCTTCGGCCAGTTCCTCGGTGCGCCCCCACACGCATGGCATCCATGCAGTAGCATTCGTGAAGCCAATGGCCTTGATTTGTGACCATGTCGATCCTGGTTCTGGCAATGTCGACGGATGTCCTGCCGACCGTAGTGACGCAGCAGGCACGCCTCAGTGCACCCCGCCACACAGCATGCATGCATGCATGTGTGTGCACGAGCCACCATGACCTGCCTGCCGCCATGCAGACCACGACCTTGCACTCACAATCGAGGACGAGCGGGGCCCCACCATCGAGGTGGAGGCCGTCATGGAGGGCGACCCCATGGAGCTGCACCGCGCCGTCACCACCTTCCGCCGCGGCTGCCGCACCACCCTCAACGTCCACACCGGCCTCGTCGACGCCGGCCCCGTCTACGGCACCGACGAGGCCTACATCCAGAACACCCTCCGCGAGCCAGACAGCTGCCGCATGCGCGTGGCTGATGGGGACTTCCTACCGCTGACGACGACTGCGGACGGCGACGGCCGCTTCTTCTTCATCGCGGGCGACGTGCGGGTGTCGGAGCACGCGTTCCTGGCGTCGCAGCACACCGTGTGGGTGCGCGAGCACAACCGTATCTGCGAGGAAGTTGACGAGGACCCTGCGCTCGCCGGGATGTCCCAGGACAGGAAGTTTGACCTCGTGCGGGAGGTTGTACGCGCCAAGTTCCAGCAGGTCGTGCTGACGGAGTTCCTGCCGGCGCTCGGCATCACGCAGGCGGACCTCGAGGCCGCGGAGCGGCTGATCAACACCCCCGACGTCTCGGTCGAGTTCAGCATCGCGTACCGGCTGGGGCATGACCTCATCGGCAACGACGTCGGCGGGATTGACATCGCCGGCGCATTCAACGCGGAGAACTTCCTCCTGGACAAATCCGGCCCCGCAGGCAACCCGACCGTGACGTACAAGGCCAATGCAAACAGCCTGATCAGCAACATCATGTTGCAGCTGTCCACCACCTCCGCCAACGAGATCGACGGCAAGCTGTCCGACGCGCTGCGCAACTTCCTCTTTGGCCGCGACATGGCGGAGGACCTCGCGGGCCGCAACATCTTCCGCGGCCGCGAGCTCGGCGTCCCCACGTACGCTGGCGTCGCACAGTGCTTTGGCCTCGAGCATGATGCTACGGTGCGGCTTCCACCCCGCAACATACGCCATGGCCCAGATCTTGTATTTGCTCTTAGCATGTCCTGCAGATGTTCTGCCGGACCTGCACAATGGACACAGTTGACATGTGCTACCAACAAACAGGCCATACGTTGTGTCTGTGTGTGGTTTTTTTTTTTTTTTTTCGGCACCCTTCCCAATGTAGCTGTTCTCAGGCAGCCGTTGTCAGGCAGCCAGTCAGCCAGTGTCAGTATCCAGAGTATCACTGGCACAGCGGCATGCAGGTGGAGGCAGAGACTCCTGACCTGTGGCTCGGCCTGCTGCGCGAGCCCAAGGCCGCCGGCTCCCCCCTCCCCCCCACCCTCCGCGCCGTCCTCGTCGAGCAGTTCCACCGCAGCTTCTTCGGACCCGGCGGCTTCTACTGGCGCCGCAACGTGGACGCGATCGGGGCCTTCCGCGAAGAGGTCGAGAGCAGCACCTACGCCGCCATAATCTCGGCCAACACCGGCGCCTCTGTCTCCGGCAACGTCTTCCTCGCCTAGACGTTGCCTGATGTTTCGGTGACTCCACCAATACACACACCTGTATTTCTCACAGGTATGGCGGCGGAGGAGCATGCATGCATGCATGAGGTTCGCCACTTGCAGGCTCCTCACAGCCCCTGGAGCTTGCGGCGCTATGTGACACGCATGACAGGCATGCGTGTTTATGCATCGCATCACCCGATGACGAGCCGGCGCGGGCCTCACAGATGTAGCTCTGGAGTGCTCTGCACGGCGCAGAGGGCAGTAGATAGAAGGGCAGTTACGTAGCGTACAGAATTTCTTGGGTACAAGTCCGGATGTAGGTGTCCGGCAGCACACTTTTCGTTTCAGCTTTCAGGCAGTGTTGTTCGCTGCGCCTCTTGCGACAATTGTTCATCCGTAGAGGCATACTTCCTTTATTATTACTCGAAAGGATGGGCTCGCTCTGGGGCCCCGGGCAACCTAGGTGGTGAAGCGCTCTTGTGAGGAGTGCTCACACAACCACATGTGTGAACTATGATCAGATAAGATGAAAGAATGTAACCTTATCGTCAAAGAATCGCCATGGATGCTTTCCCGATTCAGATTCTGCAGAGTGGGTGCAGAAGATATGCGCCCACACCAACATGGTTTGGCAGCATCTGTGGCCACAGACCGGTCGGGTATCTATGAAACCCTCCAGGCCAGGAGTTTTTAGCCACACCTGCGTTTTTAGCCCCTTGCACACATTGCGTAACTCGTTGCTTGTCCGCTTGCCATGCCTGCACACTGACTGGTCAGCACTTCCGGAACATTGTGGCACGATTTGTGATAGTCCAGTGGTAGAGCGGTCTTATCGCTGGACTATCACACGATTGCAACTTTTGCCAGTATCACACAACGCAGTGCAGCCACGTGTGCACAGGGGCCCCACGGGAACTTTTAACCGCCTCAAAAAAAGCCCAGTCACTGGCTCTTGGTCTGGCTCATCCTCTTGAGGAGTCCCAGGCGTATACTATAGCGGCATGTGCCGCTCCCGCACAAACTGCTAATGAGAATAACACATAACAACACACCCATACACAGTGTTTATTAGACACACCCAAACTTCAGCTGCCAGCGGCGCTGCATGTCTGCGCCCATATAAATATATATATATTTTAACCCTGCGCGCGCCACTGAGGCGGCAGATCGATAGCGCATCTCCTCGGCCTCTTCTTGGCACATGCATGATGCGGCGCCGGGTCCCAGCCGCCCAACCCATCTCCCTCTAGAGCTCTTCCACAGACGCAGGATTTCAGCCCTATCCCTTCACGATTGTCTGTGTGAAGGCGGGCCGACCGGCAGGCCAGCTCAGCCTGCCATCCCCTCCTCTGCGGTGCCATGCACGTGTGTACATCATACGCTGTACACATGTGCGCCCTTGACTTGCTCTACACTCGTGGCCACCTCGCGGTGTGACACTGTTGGTACTGTCCAGGTGCTGTGGTGGAGTAGCATGCCTTCGTCTACACAGGTCGTCGCTCATGCGTATGAGCGCCTCCGTATGAGCGGCAATATGAGCGGTAAGTTCACCATGTTTGGGTCGAAACGCTGACCTGGAGAATGTGACATCATTGGAAGCATACCGAAATTCGGCTCGTGCGGTTGGATAGCCTTGCAATTTCATGGTCAAGGCCTGTACCTGGCCAGATTGCGTCATTTGATGAAGAGTCCGTTGCCGAAAGCATGCAGGACTGCTCTGCGCGGGGACGCTCGCGCTGACCGCTGGTAAAGGTGCTGGTGGAAGCTATCACGACGATCCCGAGGTCTGCATTAGCAACTTTTACATACGTGCAATCTGCTGATTTTATGCACCACGAGCATCGGTGATGGACCCGGCCGGTTCGCTCTTATTCAGACTGGCTTTCGACTTGAAGACCACCATTCTAGGCACATGGATTGATCAATGATGAGTGATGATGAAGGCATGATGGCCGAACAGCCTTCAGGTAACCATGGTCGGTTACCGCGGGTCTGAGAGCGGTCTGTTTCGGCTCTGGCGCTTGAATGTGAGTGTGGCGCAGAGGGTGATCGGCGATGAACCAGGAATGCAGTCTGACGAATATGGAATAATAACAAAAGAGATCACGGGAGAAGTCAAACACTACACGCCTGTGGCCAGGCCCGCGCACAAAGCTGTACGGGTCTGTTTATCATTCGATAATGTCCTCCCATCTGGGCGCGCACAGGTTAAGCCTGCACAGTCTACCATCTGGTGCATGTTTTGTGACAGCAGTTTGTGGTCGACGCCTCGTCCTCGTGGGCTGCATAGCAAAGACGATCACGTCGTGATCATGTGCACCGACAGCGTCGGCGGTCTCACCGCCACCCCGTGAAGCATTACTTCCGATACGATACACAGATACATGGTGTGTTATGCGATATGCGTTGACGACTCAGACTGTTGGTCTTGCCTGTCACCAGCGACGTGCCGATTGTGCACGACCAGGTGTAACCGGGTCTCACTTGCGTCAAATATTACACCTCGTATCCGCGCGGCTGGGCAGTCAAATCCACCCGAAACTGGTAGTAGCTACTCAGTTTGTATCCCTGCGATCTCTCAAACTCGCGAAACCGCCTCCCTGCGACAGTTTTATCGCTCACCGGTCGCCACTGGTCCACTCGCTCTGTCCCAAGCACTGGAAGGACTCTGACTGGTGTGGCAGTCTGACACGGTGCAGCGATCGCGCAAAACGCAATACCTTTGTATGCATCATCACTTCTTAGTCGATCTTTCCCGAAACCATCAAGTGCGCCTCGACATTTTGTGACTGCAGCCGCTTCTGCGGCGATGTCTGTATCCTTCCGTTTCCTACCTGGACGTACCGTTTTCCGTAGCTTCGATTCTTGTCCAGCTTCCGCAATTTTCTGATTCAGGTGTCTAATGTCCGCTGGGTATTCTGCTTCCCCAATCCGCGACCACACCATGCGGTCGCATCCGTAGAATTCGGCATTTGGGTCTGCCCTCTGCAGCAGACTACTTACAGAAGATACATTTCGTCGTCTTTGTGGGCGCAGGCGGTGTAACCATCTCAGGAGGTTGACTTGAGCCGTGCGCTCCTTCGGATTCGTGTCCGAGTCTCCCACCCGCAACTCGGTGAACCCAGACCCTGCTGCGTCCGGTCTGCATACCAGCATCGTAAGTCCTGTACATAATAGAAACACCCATTTAGTGGGTGGAAGGGAAGACTCCCCCTTTATGACGGCGTTGAATTGTTTGCGATAGTTGATGCTGTTCTGTCTGGCCTCGAGTTCCTTGTCTGTCGTCTCTTGCACTTCGCTGTCCGTCAAGAAAAAGTTCAAGTGGCTTGGTCTGTTCATGAAAGACACCTGCAAGCTCCGAATCTCCGAGATCCATTTTCGGCCGCCTTTTTGGCCTGTGGCAGTGGCCCCGTCGCATGTGCTGATGGCTACTGCATATCTCTGCACCCCATGAGGGGCTCCTGGTACCTCTCGGAACGCACCTGCCGTAGGTGGGCACTGCCTGCGTCACCGTGGTTGTAGTACGTCACATTGATGTTCGGGCTGGTCACCAAACACAGCCTCAGAAGTGTCTGCTTCAAGCCTCCCGTTGTCCGAAGATTCTCTTCGACCTGCTGCCCCAGATACTTTTCCAAGCAGTACGGCAGTGACAGTAGCTCGGGCAACTCCAGTACCTGTTGTGCCGTATCGACGACAACCCCGTTTGTGATCGCAGTCTCTAGCCCAGCCCGCACCGGGGCACTCACCTCGCCCTCCTGAAGGCGCCTGATCGCTTCCATCCGAATGCTGTGACACCGCGCTTGTTGCCGTCCAGCCCCTTCGAGCCCGGCCGCCTCCGTTACAGCGGCGCACGGGCTCCCACGCAATTGTCTTGGTGTCCCTCTCTGTGCCTCTGCCATTGCCAGGAGTACCTGCATGTGTAAGTGCGCGTCTCACAGTCAACCATCCCTGTGGTCAACGTCTTTCACACAGTCTTGGCTAAAAACCGGCCGGGGTAGGGGAGGCGGGGTGGGGGGAACTACAAGGTAAAATAATCTGGTACGGAACGTGCTGCCGTTCCCGGTTCGGTGGACCGCTGCGACGTGGTCCAGTTGAATGTGTCGGACTATCGGCGCCGATTCTCTCTTCTGCATTGACCTTGGGGGATCTTTGTCTATGATCCTTTGCCGTGTTCCCTGTGCCGGGTCCTCTCTGTTGTGCAGCTCGGTCACAATGGAGGTGGCTGTGATTCTCCCAAACAATAAAGCACCCAATCCCGGGTTCATGTAGGCCTCGTGTACAAGCGATTGCCATCTACTGGCATGTATGGCATGCATTTCGCGCCAGGTTTGCGGTGCCATGTTTGTCATCCTCACTATTTTCTTCTGGTCTTTGTGTACAGTTTCGTATATGTTCGTGTTGTGCTCCTGCACATGTGAACTGGTCACGAGCGTCATGAATGTTACCTCCACCATAGCTCATCCCGACTGACGCTGGGGGGTGTTGTGTCTGAAATCCCCTCGGCCTTGCCAGGGCTGTTGCGGTTCCGCTGCCGCAGTATAGCATGCCAGAGTACTGATCGTTGTGGATTGCAGGGCAGGCACATGATTTTGTGTTCGCACCTGTAATCCGCCATGTGTCATCATTTTTTCTGTTGCGTGTGAAACGACCAGATGCGTCTTCAGTACCCTTGCTTGTGTCAACGCTTCACTGCTGTCATGAAGTTGTTCCAAAAACTTGCGCATGATAGGGAGGAACACATGTCCGATGTGATCTTGAAGGCCATCTGCTTCCTGTTCAGTCCAGCCCACGTACGAAAGGTTGTCTCTCAAGAGCAAAGCCCCCAACGCTGTGAGTCTGCATTCTATCCGACCTGAACTTCCTCCATCATGCCCATAAAATATGTAGGGTGGCATTGCAGAGCTCATGGGCCACTATGGGGCTGGAGCCGGAGAGTTCTTACCGTGCCAGTGCCAGTGGAGCCGCCGTGTGTGCCGCGCCCGGCAGTCCGTCAACAACGTACGTTAACACAGCCTGAACACGATTCATTTCGGCACGTTGGAGCTTGCCGCCTCCCACTGTGTCGCTTGGTCCCACTAAGCCCCCCTTGAAGGCCAGGGGAAGGGAAGCAAAGGGTGGGACCACAAAGACGGCTACTTCGTCAAACAAATAATTAAGGCGATCGGTGAGCTCTGCTTTTGTGATTTTTCTCCCTAACTCCTTTCCAAGCCCGGCCAGTAGGGATATTATGCTCTGCACTTGTGAGAAATAGTCATTTTACACAAGCTTACGGATTTGACTGAGTGGGACAATTGTAGCGGTGTGGCGCGACCCCCACCATGCCACGGGAGCATGATACAACATAGCATGCAACATACTTTCAGTTGATCCAGCCCGAATCGCTTCATCACGCCTAGTGTCCAGTGATGCAGGTGGTCCACCCCCCACAACTCTGGGAGGGCGCCCCACTCAAACTGCGAGTCCCAGAATATGCTCTGTAGTGCTGGGCTAGAGGCTTTTATGCCTGCACAACACGAGTGGTCAAGACTCAGACGTGGCACGCTTCATAAGGTCCAGTTTGATCTGTCGCCGTATCCTTCGTTACTCGTTTTGTGGAACCCTTTGCTATGCCACAATTACAGATTTGTAGGCTTCCTGTGCCGGGACTTGCCTTGTCTTTTCATCTCTGCCTTTGACCCTGACTCTCGTATTGCTTCTGCTTCTCTGGGACTCCGGTGTTTGCGGTCTTCTGGGGAAAGCTCATGTGCTGCGAGGTCAAATTTGCATGTAGAGGTGTGGCATAGCAAACAGGCGGCATCTGTGCCTCCATTGACGCTGTCAAGCCTAAACGCGAATCGCTGCATCAGCCCCATTGTAGCTGCAGCCTCTACGGTGTCCATAATCAATGTACCCACCATTACGTCGCAATGGGCTGTCAGGTAGGGACCTCTTGAATCAAACGCCGGCTCGACACTGCTGTGGCGTAACAATTCTTCTCTATCCTTGTGAAATTTCACCCATACCTGCACCAGATCAGGCACGCATGGTTGTAACATGCTGAGTGCATATGCCGTCCGGATACCATTCCCCTTCTTGGATCTGGACCATTCGTCATCCCGGACCAACATTGGCGGGGGTAGCGCACTCCGCATTCTGGCTGCGTAGCCGTCCCTATATCTCTGAGCATCTCCTTCCACATCGCTGCGGTGGTGGCACTTATAGCGGCGTCGATGTCTGCCACGCGTACATGCTCTTGGCCTTTTGGCCTCTGTGCAAGTACCCATTCCTTCACATTTGGGACCATGCACAGTAGTTGTATCGCATTCTGACGCAGACTGGCATCTACATTCATCGGTGCCACAAATATAGGGTACAGCTCACTGCAGCAGCACGCATTGGCTTATCTAGATCTGTCTCTATATGCTGCAGTCCCAGGCTACTGTTGACTCTGCCGGATAGGGTGTGGTCGATCATGCAGCACAGGCTTGTCAAACCACTGTCCTTTTAAGAGAGGTCACCTTTTGGCAATTGGGCTGATCAGGGTCTTGTCAAAGAATATTGCCACTGCGAAAATGGGCCTTGTGGACTCTGCTAACCCTAGTCCGCCCTGCATCCGGGCATGAATCCGAGCCTGCACGTCGCCCCACCATCAGCTGTTTGTGGTGCATGACTGTAACTCATACAAAGTCGCCCTGCCTTCTACGAGGGGAGCGGAACCTGCTTCGCTTGGCGTACAGCCGAGCCGTGCATGAAACTCACGACTCTGCCTGCCATGTCAGCGTCGAGGGAGCCCTCAGAGGTACTGACTGGATCCATGCGTATGTTGCAGTTCTCGATGACAGGATTCTGAAGCGAGCAGCTCAACACTTCAGCGATTGGCCTGATGAACAATGGGACCGGGGCCAATTGCCTGAGTAATGCGTGATCTGATACAATAGGTACTTCCCTGGCTGTCATCTTGCATCGGTACTTGTCTGCTTTGTCATCCAGGTATTTATTCAGTGCTTCAACTGTATGGATCGTGGGCCGTCTCTCGTGCTCAGGTCGGGATGTCTGCCTTCTCAGCACTTCCAGCAGGCGCACCCCCATGAAGTAATTCCTTTGCTGTACTGCTGTAAGGTCTTTGAGCATCCATGCAATGATATCATTCGCTATCAACATATTCTCGACGTATGCAGGTACAGATGCACCTGATGGTTGCTCTCCATCACTGTCGGGTTCGGAGTTGTCCTCACTCGTAGCGTCTGGAAGAGTAAAGGTTGGCCAACCTGTGTCTGCTGTCTCCGTATTGCACTCAGGCTTGCACTCCGTTTCACATTCTGGTTCACCGAGATCCTGTCCGTAGAGACCCTTGTTGGTGCCTGGCTGGGCTGGGGCGAGGTGGGGCTTGGTGGTGTGATTGTATTCTGCTGGATCATGGGCTGTTTCTGCTTGAGGACCGCTGGGGAGTATCATAGACTCTGCAGATCTGGTAGCCAGTCTGTTGGTAATGCTTGCAGCGGCCTGATTGTTTGTCAATTTTGTAAGTACCCGTTCATTGTATGACCGGTCTGCTGTGGTCCGCTTCGTGATGTAACCCCTGCAATGCCTTCTGTGTGCTGCTAGCGCGCCTCTACATGGCGCCCCCACTATAGCCATCCCGCACGTGTCACATACAATAGCTGGCTGCATTCATCCAAATTTGAAACAGCAGCGGGGCGGATCGCTAGCGCACGGACTGGTAGATTACTCGTGCGGCCTTTTCACATCTGCAGTCCGGTCGGTAACTCTTCCAACTGAGTACTCGCCGGAGGGGGTGTCACGAGGCGTCTGTAATCAACGTCGTGAATATGTACAGATGCTGTGCTTCTTATCGCCCGTCGTAAACCGTCCTGCACGTTGAATCCGACGGGGACGGTTGGTCTCCCCGTTTGATTCGAGCAGGCGCGTGTTGCGTGGTCGATCGGGCTGACGAGGGGGTGTCGCTGTACACGTAGGATGAGGTCTGACACGGATCTGACATCACCCATAGCACAGGCGGCAAAAAGTACAAGTGACGTCTGACGGCCTTGTGGTGAACACCGCCCCACAGAAGAAGAAGTAAACGAGCGTGAATTTCCAAAGAAAACTCCAAAACCAACATGATATGCCGAGACGGACTTTAGCAGAGATGTGATGGGTACCCAGGAGAACGCACACGCGACACCGGTGGCCATGGCTACACGGGCCGCGAGTGCCCCGTTGTCACAAAACGAGTCAACGGAAGGCTCCGCCTAACGCAGCCATGACGAAATCAGATCAGTACATGTCAGCTTCCAAACCGCATCCTCATGGACAATCTTATTATGCCACTTCGTCGGTTGTGTGCGCTCCGGAAGATAAGAATTGCGCCCTTTTTGATCGTTAACGCTGCTGCACCGCAGTGCAGAGGTACCATCGCTGCAGAGGACATATGTCTTCACAAGTACGTTTCTACTCGACAGATGGATAAAGTGTGGGTGATTGTCATACCGTCCTCTTAGCACCGTTCATTATGACGAGAAAGGGGTACCTGGTGCGCCATAGAGCGCCCCCCGCCTTGCATATAGCGTCCATCACATGGCATTTAAATGGCTGCGATTATGTCATGATAATCCATCAGTGCCAGATCGCGTTGTCAGGTGTCGTCGGTAGTATCGTGGCGTAACAACGCAGGCAACTGTTGGTTGTCAAACGGCGAAAGCACGAACCTGCGGACGAAGCAGACTAATCCAATGCAGGTGATTATTTACAAAAGAGATGCAGGTGATTGACTTTTGACAGTTACGAGAAACCGCCACTGACGATCAAGAGGCAGAGACGACACATCTCAGCGCAAATGGATGGGAGAGACACAGAACACAATTTTGACCGATGATCAGTAAGGTAGTATGTTTCCTACTCGTATGCATGCAGGCTTCGGTCCAGTAACACCGGCTGTGCAGATCGTTTGTTTGTTCAGGCATCGACGGTTGACCAGGTCGCCCAGCTACTTGTGCAGGTCAGTTCATACATGGTTCGGCGTTTGGCATCGAGAGACCTGAGTATGACCTGTTTGTCCCATCAGCTACGACAATGCGACAGCGTGCGTCGAGTCATTGACACATCAGGTACGTGTACAATTGTCAATTGCAACTGCTACAACGCTGTATGGGTTGACAAGGAACAATGCATACAGGTTACTTTCTTCAAGGGGGCTGCAGCCTGCCCGAACAGCTTCAGACGAGCTCGAAACAGCAATTGCACGGACTCGGAGCCATGGCAGGTAGGAGCCTCACAGCCTTGCACGCTTGCGGCACAGCCCAGGCGGAAGCCGCTTGGGCTGTGCCGATGACGCATATGCATGCACCACCAGTGACAGCCCAGGCGGAAGCCGCTTGGGCTGTGCCGATGACGCATATGCATGCACCACTAGTGACAGCCCAGGCGGAAGCCGCTTGGGCTGTGCCGATGACGCATATGCATGCACCACTAGTGACAGCCCAGGCGGAAGCCGCTTGGGCTGTGCCACATGAGGGGCTGACCACCTCCAATGCAGCTCGTACAGACGCAGCTCGCGTGCGGCGGGTGCAGTGAGCAGGGCCACGCAGAGGGGGGGTGTGCCATGCGCCTGCAGCAAGGCCACGAGTGGCTTTGCTGTTGGGCATGGCATACAGCCTGTTCTGGGTGGACTGCTGGCCACCAAGCTGCAGCCTGCAGTCATGTACATGACGGTGCATACCCCCCACAATCAGGGGTACTGCCCGGGCAAGCACACTTACACAAATGCACATGGTGCTATTCAAACTCGCACTGCTGGTGCCGAAAATACAAAAGTTGTACATCTCGTGAAAAACAAACTCGCTCATATCGAAAATCTTCCGCTCATATATATGCGGAAAATGGGGGGGTAAATAAGAGCCTGCGTAAGCGACCGTGCATGAGCGTGGACGCTTGTAAATATGAGTGGCATATGAGCGACGACCTGTGTAGACGTTCTAGACTCAAAACGGCGCTGATCTGGCGCCAGATGCTGTGCATGCGTTGCTATGCATGAGCCCACCTCACCGCGCCGGCGCCACGGCCCTGCGGAGCAAGCAAATTGCTGGGGTGATTGCTTCTGGGTGCGTGCAGCCCGTCCCCCTGAGGCCATCGCCTCCAGTGAAGGTGTGCAGCCAGCAGCCAGTTCGATTTGAGCCTGCATGCATAAGTATCCAGCTGTCCCCTGCACAGGTGGCACTCAAGATCTGCCCTCCCTAGATCCACGTGTGCACACGGCCGGTGACAAACGATCACAGGCGCCATGTGCACGTGGGGCCCCCGGCATGAAAAACATTCAGCACGCTAGCATGCGCAGCATGCATGATCATCTCTGACTCCATATGGCGCCACTGGCAGTAGTGCTGGACACGCACTTGTTCACTCCGTGTGCCGGAAGAAGTGATGGCCAGGCAAGAGCGACTGGCCACCATGGTGACATTGGGCCGGGCGCGGGCTGCAGAGCTGGTCCAGAGGTCGGTGGTCCAGGGGTGGTCCAGGGGGCGGTGCACGTGCTGCTGCAGCCAGGAGAGGTGCATATAGAAGCATGGCCTGCTTGTTGCCTGTGTCTCACTGCTGCCTGAGATACACAGTTGTGCGCCATCGCGCATCTCGGTCGAATGTAAAAGAGATACCATTTGTGCGGACGAGGATCTGGAGGCCCATGTCAAGCAGTGTCAGATGTGCGTGGCAATGGCAGATCGCTGTTGTGGCATTGCTCTGCCATCACCTGCCTCGCATGTTGATGGACTGTCACCTATGCGTGCAATGGCTACTGTTCATAAGTCACACATACCTGGCCACGATATGGCAAAGCAAACAAACACCTGAAGCCACACCAGTGAAATTAGTACACTCTGGCACTTTACGATGCTGTAGGTGTTCTCAACTGCTACGGGTGCGTCGGCTTAGCCTGTGAGTCATTGATCTTCCGGTATATGCATATGGCGCAGCGTGATTCAGAACCTGTCTGCAGCTCTTAAGAGAACAAACAAGGACTGCTGTGGCTGCTAAGAATGCTGCGGCGGCCATTAGCTTGGCATGCATGCTATTTACAGTACATCAGTCATGGTAGGATGGCAGTGTAAGCCTTGCGCTGAGGTCTGAGATAAAAAAATGTGGTTTGCATTTGCAGAGTCTCGTGACCATTTGCGGGGAGAGCGGCGTACCGGTCTTAAGATGGATAGTTTTCTAAGCATGAGCATGTGAAGCGTATCGAGCCTATGATGTGATGCGAAAACAAAACATACGAGGTGACACGTTTGATCAACACTGCTGTTACACATTATGAAAAGGCAGCAAGCACGTACGTGTTGCTGCAACTCAGACTACCAGAAAGAGCCACTACTGTGGCCACAGCGGTGGCCATCAAGCACATCCATCTTCATGAAAATACGCAGCTGAACCTTCCTGATCTGCTCCTGGCATCTAGATCTCGGCACACAGACGAATGGCCATTCGGGTGGCCACGGTGGAAAGCCACTCATATGTCAGCTGCAGATACCGAGCACTACACGGCCGACCGCTAGTCAAGTCGGAGCAGCCACACGAAAGCGGGGTGCAGTGAAAATACCACACACGGATGCACTGGCTGCACCTTCACGGTCCCTCCCAGATCCCCTTCTGGCCCCACTGGGTGACAGAGAGGGATCAGTGCCACACACAATGTGGCGGAGGCTCTGATCGAAACCATGCATCTGAGCGACGCTATCTAGCAGTGACCGGTCGTCAAGACCAATCACAAGATTCTGCAGACAGCCCAGGCTACCTCCCCGGGCTCCCTTCCTGGGTTTCGATCTGCTTGAAAAACAAAGAAACACATTCCATCCATGAAGCGGCAATCACAGCCACCAGTAGCAGTGTAGCCCTCACCCATTTCTGCAGGATGCACATGCAACCCAAGGTCATGACGGTCATAGCTGGCGCTCACACAATGTCGCCATGGTCGCCGAGGTCGGCATATGCGGAGCTTGGGCCTGGTCATGGTACGACTCAATTGAAATCGTAAGCGATTATTAACGCCCACCAGAGCATGGAATCCACGGATGGTGCCCATGCATGGCGAACCAGACAGGCCGCCTAGTTGGTCTTGAAGACGTTGCCTGTGACGCGGGCGCCAGTGTTGGCGGAGATGATGTCGGCGTAAGTGGTGGCCAAGATCTCGGCCTGGAAGGGGCGCACGCGGCCGGGGAACGTGCGCCAGTAACGGCCACGGCGGCCGAAGAAGCTCTTGTGGAACTGTTCGACGATGATGGCGCGAAGGGTGGGGGGGAGAACCTCGCCGGCGGCCTTGGGCTCGCGGAGCAGGCCGAGCCATGCGTCGGGGGTCTCCTCCTCAACCTGCAGGGTCAAGACGGCCGTCACACAGGGAGCAACTTGCACCGCACTCACTTACTTCGCTGCTGCTTGATACACGTGAACCTTAACGATGGACACACGTAGATATGACACCAAGCCAACACCCAAATCGACAGGCAGCTTCTCTATCACACATCGCCAAACTGTAGCAGACCAGATGCATGCGGCCACACGATCGTACAATACACGGCGGGAGCTCTCAACATTAATGGCAGTACCAGTGCACCCCTGAGAGTTATTGCACTACTCAAACATTTCATGAGAGGGGTCAAGTGCCTTCAGCACGAGCAGCCCCTGTCCCGCACAGAGGATAACAGCATGCATGCATACACACAGGCAGCATTCAAAACATACCACAGGGTCAGCGGTGGTGCCGTAGCAGCGTGCGAGGCCGGCGTAGGAGGGCAGGCCGAGCTCGCGGCCACGGAAGATGTTGCGGCCCGCGAGGTCCTCGCCGGCGCCCAGCAGCAGGTTGCGAAGCGCGTCGGACAGCTTGCCATCGATCTCGTTGGCGGCGGTGGTGGACAGCCCGAACATGATCTTACTTAAGCGCTCGTTGGCGTCGGCCTTGTAGGTGAAGGATGGGGCGTCGTCAGGGCCGCTGCGGTCAAGGAAGAAGCCCTGCACACCCCATACCAGCACTGTCAGAGTACCGCTGCAGTGACAAAGAATGTCGAGAGTCTCCAGAAGACTGTACGTGTCAGCTGTTCTGGACGAGCATCAGCACCGGTGCGAGAGAACAGACAAACAGATCTGTGGCGGTGTCAGCAGAGCAAAGCGCTCAGTGTCAACGGCACCATTGCAAAAGAATGCATCCAGCTCGAACAAATGAAGCGTATGCAGCCACGGTGCGGGGCACTAGAGGTCACCTCGGAGTCGAACGCTTCGGCGACAGACATCCCGTCGACTTCATCGCCGATGAGGTCGTGGCCTAGGCGGTACGCGATGCTGAACTCCACCGATACGCCGTTGGCCGTCGTCAGCTCCTCCGCCGCCTCGAGGTCGGCCTGCGTGATGCCGAGCGCCGGCAGGAACTCCGTGAGCACGACCTGCTGGAACTTGGCGATGACGATGTCCTGGACGCGCGCGAACTTGCGCACCGATGACTCGCCGGCGAAGCGGGGCATGCTCTCGAGGACGTCGCAGATGCGGTTGTGCTCCCGCACCCACACGGTGTGCTGCGCGGCGAGGAACGCGTGCTCCGACACCCGCACGTCGCCCGCGAGCATCGTGATCTCGCCGTTTTCGTTCGCGGCGGTGGCGACGGGCAGGAAGTCGCCCTCGGCGGTCCGCATGCGGCAGGTGCCCGGCAGGCGGAGGGTCTGCTGGAGGTAGGTGCGGTCAGAGCCGTAGATCGGGCCGGCGTCGATTTGGGGCGTGTGGACGTTGAGCGGCTGCTCGCAGCCGCGGCGGCGGATGGTGGTCGCGCGGTGGAGGTCCATGACGTCGAGCTCGGTGTCGACCTCGATCGTGGGGCTGTCTTCGTCTTCGATGGACAGCGTCAGGTCGTGATCTATGCAGCAAATAAGCTGTCAGCAGCAGGCCAGGCACTCTGTACCTGAGTGCATGCGAGACAAGAGCAGAGAGAATCACCAACGTTACTGTTGCCAGATTGCTGCAGTAATCAACTTGAAAGGCGTGACACCAGGAGAGCAGCTTTGACCGCTTTCATATCCTCTGGATCTGTGCAGTACAAATTTGCATGCTCTTTGCAATGAGGGCACACCAACAAACTGGCCGAAGCCCCAGACCATGTTGGAGAGGCCGGCAGAGCTCTTCTCATTGCCATCCGCCGAAAACCTGTCACTGATGTCCCGGATGTCGTCCACAAACTGCACATGCTGGCTGCGTGAGTGAGTTGCATATGCTTGTCATGACCACGCTCATGCAAGAGCTCCATGCATGCTGAGAATGGACGGGCTGTGAGAAATTGGGATTTCGTATGACGTTTGTTCTTTGACTACCAGGGTCATCGAATAAGCAAAGGCGCTGGAGGGCCATTTGACTGTGTGAATCGTGATTCCTAGAGACCATGGCCATGCATGGAGGTCGACCATTGCAGAGAGAAATGCTCAAAGCTTCAAGTTCACACATGGCTGGATCTGCCAGATAGAATGTGACTGCATCTAATGCATCTGCGTTCTGGGATGGATCCGTTGATGCAAGTAGATCAACAGGCAGTCCACATACACAAACAGTTTGAACAGAGTTCTGACTGAATCATGGCTCTTGACATAACCACGGTAATGCATACTATAGTATGGATCTTTAGACCTAACTAATTACCTTCTGGGAAGTCCACATGGGATCCCAAAGCTTTTGTCACAAGTCAAAGTACTTTCACCTGTCAACAGATTGCACCTCAAGTTTGTACTTAAAGTTTGTAGTTCGAAACAGGGCCCCCAGATGCAACAGCAGATTCAAACAAAATCAAATTGTACTTGAGCTCTACCGCCTGAATGAATCATCCCCCGGTGCGCCACAAAGCGCACAGGTGAAAACATGCACCAGTCTCCAGCTCTTCATGCGAGCCACAGGTGCATTTGCAATCACGGGCAAGGCGCGCGCACCAGGTTCCTGACGCGTGTGCACGGGCAGGTGCGGATGAAGGGCCCCACGGTGACGAGGTCCTGCCGCAGCAGCTCCACGGCCGGCCCTGGCGCCGCAGGGTCAATCCCAGAGGCCTCGTCAGCGTCCACGTTCTCAGCGCCGGGCTCCACCAGGTTCGCCTCGTCGATCTCAATCCCGACCGCCGCATCTGCGTCGAAGGTCTGAGCACATGCAGCGCCGGAGAGGAGCAGAAGGGCCGCAGCAACGGTGACCGCGTGAAGCTGCATTGTGCAATTAATTCGTTCAACCTAGTTGCTGGCTGATTTGACTGGTCGTTGAGACAAACTGTGGACTCGAGGTGCTACTAAACCAACTAGGCTGAAGCGAAGTTTGACGCGGATGGAGCGTGTGTACACGACCTGCAGTCAAGATACGTGTCTACGTGTCGATGGCGATCCAGAAGACCTTACGCCTAAGCTACTGTAGATGTAGATGGGCTCAAGGTGGTCGGTGTGGAGGTTGCAGTTCCAGGTCGCCATATATATGCAGCGATGGTCTAGGCATGCGCGTGGCAGTGGCCACTGGGTCGTCGCAACGCTGGGGCTTCGAGTTGTGACGGTGGGCGCACGTACGCAGCTGTGGCGACATGCACACGAACGTGATGCCGCAACCTCGATGCACGGAACACCCGGTGTGAGCCCTGCGAGGCAAGGAGGCCTCGTTCCATGGACCTTCTGCGGGAGTGCGGAGCGAGGTTCGATGCTGCAAATCCCGAACCAAGCTTGTAGGCACAGGGTTCAGGGTGACGTCACCGCACGGCCATGCGGCGTCCGCTGGCAGATGGCATGCGCCCGCATGCTGTCGCGAATGCTAGTTGTACACACAAGGTTACAAACTCTTGAACGGGTACAGGCAAACACGACAGGGAGTTGATACAGAAGTTTGAACGGGCATGCATGCGCACAGGCAATCACCACGGCAGCTTCACATGCAATGACGCACCTCGAACCTCTGTGCGTGGTCCAGCACTCGGGCCACTGCCGCTTACGAAACTTGGCAGCGTTGACATTGGGTGGGGGTGTCAGAGGGGACCACGGACCCCTCGAGGATCCACCCCGCCTGGTTGCGTACGCATGCATGTGGGGACGGCCGCAACTTGTTAACAACATTCTAACCGGGGATCATGCATCAAACTAGCAGATTCCTGCCTGAAATTTCTCGGGTGGCAGATGGATTTTGAAATTTGATGTTGACATCAGGTATGAGACAACAATTAAGGGTCTCAGCTGCAGGTGAGGCCGTCGAGCATGTCATGAGCACACGGCCGTCACCAGCACTGCAGCTCTTGCGTGCCGCTGATGACCTTCTTGACTGCTTCCGGCACACGTGGGAAGCCCAGGTGTGCACAGGGAGGTGGAGGTGTACATGTGGGAGGGCTAGCTGTGCACAGGCGACAGAGGTGGGCTCTGTACGTAGCATACTGTTACGGAGTACAGAGTGCAGAGCACAGATCTAGAGTCGGTAGGACACAGAAAATCACATCAACGAAATCGAGCCAACGCGGATACTATGCTGTGCATTCTAGCGCTATGCACATAGCAAGCTTGCGTCACGGGCCACGGCTGAGTCAAGGGGGCCGGGGCCGTGCGGGGCTTAAGCTTCCTGGCGGCTGTATACGCGGGAGGTGGTGGTGTCTAGTAGCTGGCGAAGCTCCCGCTCTCCTGTGTGACTTTCACCGTACCGATGCCGCTGCGCACCCCATCGGGGGCTTGAACTGAGTCAAGTGCAGCACCGTCGGGGCCACAAAAGCTGCCACATGCACTGGCGCTCGGCGACTGCGGCCGGGGGAGTTGCTGAGCGGGGTGGCCCTCGGGTGCACAACTCAGTGGAGGTGGGATGATGCATGCGTGCTGGGTGGGGTGTGGGGAGGTAGTGCACACACACACATTTAGGCTGTCTGATAGGCTGTCTGGTAGTGCATGTGGCACACACACACACACACATTTAGGCTGTCTGGGATCTACTAACCATTGTGGGAAAAACTATCCATCGAGGATGGCCTCTCAGGAGTCCTGAGGAGCGGCTGAGTGTGTGCTGGGGGAATGCCAAAATAATTAAAAAAAAATCCTGTGAGTGACAGACTCGCTCAGCACAACCTGATGAGGAGGCCTTGTGAGTTGCAGACTATCGCCAGGGTGGAGTTCTCCGCTGATTTACACCTTCGGCAGGAGGTCCCATTTTCCCGGAGCTATCAAGATTCACCAAGGATATAGCACGTCCTATCTGCTTTACTTGACTGCCCTCGTGCACGAGGGCAGTCACGTGGCTCTTGCTCAATCCGATTCCTTTGGGCTGCTGTTTTTTTTGCTACCCCAAGTGCTGGCTCCGAGATTCGGGCCACTCTTGTTTGGTGAGTCAGCACGCAGGCCTGCAGAGCCGAGCTTTTGGTCTCTGCAGCCAGGCCGCCACTGCACTGTCCACCTGGAACGTTGCAAATGGAACGCAAGTGCGCGTGCGTGTGCCCGTGTTGTGTATTGTGAACAGCAGATGCTGTGGGATTCCGTGTCACCCCGGACGCACCCCGAAGGCCACGCCGGAGTCTCTGGCTGTAAATCAGCGATGCCTGGTGGCATCTTTAGAAAAGTTATGATTATGACCCCCACAGTACCTGGCTTGCACGCCTGCACCGGGTTCAGTTTCCGGGCTCGCCAATGTGTTCCGGTAGATGTGGCCGTGCGGGGTCCTGCGCAAAAGTGCATCATTGTGCGTACCTACATGAGCCAGGTCTGCTCTGAGGCACTGCGATTGCAAGCAACAACATGGGGTTTCGGACCCGGTGTGGGTTGTGTGGCGTGTGCGGACACGTGGCGTTGCGAGCATGCGGCGGCATGGCCACGTGGTGGTGTTGAACGGACAGAGGCCGGGAGGTAGGTACAAGAATGATTAAAATAATAATCAGGATCAGCGTGTAATATAGCAAAACGCCGATACGGAGTGTGTTGCGTGTGTTGCGGCTGGTTGTGCTGCGGGCCGGGTGTGTGGTGCCAAAAGCTTCATCGTTCCTTCGTTGCCTGATTCACACAATGCCATGTGCACCAGAATACGGTACCTGCGGTGTGCTTGTGGAACACACAAACACACAATGATAACGCCGGCTTATGAGTGTGGTATTTGTTTGTTGCATGGGCTTGGGGTGCACACACCCTCCTGCGGCAGTCTGCGTGTGCTTGGCCTTCTCAAGGCACAGCATTCTAAGCTGACAGGCAAGCTTCAGTGTGACCATCAGATTTTGTTTTAGCAGCACGCTTCCCTGGGATGTTGCATTTATGATTTCAAGGAGGTCAGTGTGATAATTCTTATGGGCTTTTTGTATTGTCCAATGGACAAGGCAGTGTGGCAGCTACAGATGGGTGCAGCATTGTATTAGCGGTCACCAAGATTGCACCTGCAGTCAACTGGTCACCTAGCCTGGTCACCTGCTCCCAGGTCGGCTGCCTGAGGCGTGTTGTCACACTATCAACAGGTGATGGTATTGGCGAGTGGAGTCAGTGAGGCAGGAACTGGCCCGCATTCGGTTGATTCATCCCAAAATTGAGAGGATGCCTCTACAGGAGACGGTGTGACAGCCAGCACAGCACAACTTTCAGCAGTCTACCTGGAACCTGAGATTGGAACAGTGAAGCGTTCAGAGCTCTTTGAGGAGCGGCTTGCAGGACATGATCTGTTACGGATCATTGTCTGTAGACCTTGAACATGAAGGCAACCAGCTGACTTATCAAGTGCTGGCTCTGTTCGAATGTGATGAGATCTCACACTGAAGCTGTACTGGATCTGCCATTCAAAACAGCTCGGACTGGCACCATTCAGTGTCGGTGTGGACGGCAGACACAGAAAATGCAAAACGAAATCATATATTGAAACAGTGCATTACGCTATGCAGGCACGTCCGCGCCCAGTGGATAAGTGAATCATGTAAGCAGTGTCTAAGAGTGCAGCATACCATCCTTGGGGCTGACGGCCCGGGGGCACAAGTCGGAGATAGCTCATGATACACCGATCAGTGTAGTAATGGACACTTATCTCGGTGAGACGCGGTGAGAGGTTGGAGAAGCGCAGCCTGATTGTCCGACTGGGCGCTTCTGCGAACGCCGTGGCGACGAATGGTGTTGAATCCATATACAAGATATGACCCCAGATATTCCAAGATATATGGCATTGCCGAAAGGGGAGAAATTATCGTGAGCCGGCACGCTGAGTAGACAACAGCGGTCATGTCAGAAGCCTGTTGTCAAGTATCAGAGCGGTTGCTGTCCAACGCACATCTGATGATGATGATGCTGTTGAGTCTAGCACAGATTTTCCACGGTATTTGGGAGACTTATAAGCCCTGCAGGATACTCGTCTCGAATCCCTGTGTAAAGTGACAGTCACGAGGTGCTTTAAGCCACTGCGCCCAAGGCTTTGCGGCGAGAATGGCGCTGTCGACATATGCAATTCGATTCAACAGCGACCCGTTACCACAGCAACATAGATATTACTGATGCTGCATGACGGTAGCCCTCGCTGTTTGTTATACCACAATGAATGCCATGCGCCGAACATGCCAGGGCTTCCGTATCTAACGTTATGGAGTATCTCTACGGTGATATGGGGGCATATGTGTACAATCATTAGTACACTGTCTGTGTATCGCCAGTGTGCGTCCGCTTTTGCCGTGCGGCATCATGCTGGGAAGACTGTGTGTGTCCGCCACATGTGTCGACAGTGTCGATTCGACACTGTTTCGACAGCACGTGCATCGAGCTCGTGAGTCAGTCGAACGTATGAATTCATTGCACGCCAAAGCTTCGAAATGGTGAAGGAGACTTTGGTGTATATGTGTAATTGTTATTCACCGACACGCGCGCATGGTGTGAATCAAGGACCAAACGCGAAAGTTGAAGTCAGACTGGCCATGCCCAGCGTGATGCCATAACAACGCATACGGTGTCTGCCTTACTCGACTCCAATTGGTTACAAAAGATCCCTTGGGCAATCCCGTGCAACGCTTGTGTGATAGCACTGGCGCATCGCTGCCTGGCAATCTTACACTGTCTGCTGTTCCATGCTCACGCGCACCTGGCGGTCGCACTGTATACAGCGGCAAACTGTCCTAATGTTGTGATGTCGTGCGACTTAGCCATCTCCATGGTCAATCTTACTTGGCCACCTGAGTCTGGGCACTCCGCTGACGGTGGCCAGGTGGCTTCAAGTGTTGGTGGATGTCGCGCCTTGCCACCACAGTGGCTGCCTTGAACCAGGCTGCTCAAGCCGAATGTCGTTGACGCCAGGAAATGCTCGTTAGGCACCCTACTTGCAAGGTGGAGGAGGGGTGCACACAGTGGTACAATCGTTGACGCAACATTGCCGCGACATA
Organism: Ulva prolifera; assembly: GCA_023078555.1. Lineage (NCBI taxonomy): Eukaryota > Viridiplantae > Chlorophyta > Ulvophyceae > Ulvales > Ulvaceae > Ulva > Ulva prolifera. Next base: position 1,130,171 of record CM041197.1, read on the forward strand.
CGCCAGCTTCCTTGTCAAATCAGTCGCCAAGGCTACATCACCATTCATTTCAGTGAACATACAGTCAAACTTGTACGTAGATACGGCGTAAACTTCTTCAGAGTCTTGACAAGTAACGAATAGCGGTGCCAGTCAATCAGACCAAGCGCTCGCGCGGAGGCCAGGCGATGGTAGTGACAGCGTTTACGCAGGATGGTTCAGCGCCGAGGATACAGCTTGACTGGAAGAGACCGTGCAAGCCCATGTCGCTCTTGTGTGCCTTTTCACGGACGATCTGGAGCACTGCAGCTGGTGCTGCATATGCACACTCAAAGGCTCAACAAAGAATGCGGGAGAACCATGTGCCAATTATGTACAACTGTATGGGTCCTTGCCGCGAAGGTCAGGCGTGGCTCATGAAGCAGGCCACTGCGGGTTCTGCTGTATGTCGCAGAGTGGGCCACTCATAACCAGCAGCACTGCAAATGGTGCGATCTGTGTTTGCTTTGAGACAGTACGTGCATGAGCTACTGCAAGGGTCTTGTAGATATCACACGAGTACTTGCCTGAATTCCAAATGCGACAGGCATCAGTAGATGACATAGCTGCAGTATGCACGAGTGGAGTGGCGCCGTGGCATGTTGGAGCCCTGCACAACCTGTTGCTAACACTTGATCCTGAAAGCAACAGTCCAGTGACAACTCTGTCAACCTTGGGCATCAACACACCCGGCCTGTGGCGGCATCATCTCAGCTACTGTTGCTGTTGTTCCTTGCGCAACAAACACATCAGTCTTAGCAGCCTATTAGTGCAGAGCTCAAATGAGCACTGTTGTCCAGATTGTGACCATGACCAGTCGCGGACCTGTTTCACCAATCTATCGCAGGGATCAATTACACCGGCAGCCCCAAAACCAGCCTAGTGCACTCCTCTCGAATGCAATCTGCAACAGAGGGCTTCCCTGGCTTGAGACCACTCGATGCTCGTCTGTGATTCTATCATTGCCTCTCAGTAATTTCATGCTGTAAATGTGCTGACCAGTCTCCTGATGTGCCGACGTGTCTCCTGATGTCTCCTGGCACGGTGGCATGGGCCTGCCCTGGGCAGACCCAGCTCACCCCAGAATCGGCATATGTGGTCCCGTTAATTCGGAGTTGTCAATGTCCAATAGGATACGGCTCAGTAAATTCAGATGTACTTTACTTTACAAGCTGTTGTGCCTGCGCTTCAGCAGCTAGCTGACCTGACCGATACATGAGAGTGCATAGATATGGATACATACACTACACCGTGAACCAATCGCATGTAATGGCACGCTAATGATTTGGTGTCGCGGCCGTTGGTGGGGCAACCCGTCTTTAACCCCGACTGTGCTGCGTTAGACTGTATTCAAGGCCAGGCAACTGCCAGCAGTATTGTTGTGGCGCAGAAGCAGCAGTCTGGTGAAGGTTTCCAGAGAACAGTTGGAGCTTCGCCAGCTTCTGGGTTCCAGCTACTGGGTGCCGCTGCCTCCTCCTCTGGCTACTTCCTCCTCTGGCGTGAATGGGACTCAGCCTGTGTTTCATACTAGTAGCACACACGTCAACTTCCCTGTGCACACCTAGCCTTCTCACAGAAACCAGTGAGTGGCTGTGCACGTGACGTGGCATCATCAGCTGACCAAATCCCAGATCGTTCAGTCAACAGCTGCAGTGGCATGCTCACCTGGCGCCTGTGTCTTCCCACGCCAAACCTGCCACACTCATCCTGGAGTCTGCTGCTCCCATGCATGACCGTCCGTCGGAGCGGTGTTAACACGCCGCCGCTGCATGCGTGCACACACGCTCAGGCGGGCGGGAGCGCTTCCTGGTCCACTCCGGCGCCACCAACATAGCGTTACATCTGCACAGATCCGAGGTCGTAATAGGCCCGGCTGATCGACAGGATAAGCCGATTCGAGGTATGTCTCCACAACAAAACAGCCGAGGATACACGACAGCACGATCGCGCATGGCTGTGCCAGCCTCGCGGATGTGCGCTGACGTCACCCTGAGCCCTGAGCGCACAAGTTTGGTTCTGGCTCCGCAGCATCGAACCTCGCCCCGCACGCCGGTGGAACGTCCTGAGAACGGGCCCACGTTGCCTCGCAGGGCTCACACCGGGCGTTCCGTGCATCGAGGCCGTGCCATCACGTTCGTGTGCATGTCGCCGCAGGTGCGTACGTGCGCCCACCACCGGCTCTTGATCAATTCATGAAGCCCCATCTTTGTGACGACGTCGACCCGCTGGCGTGCCTGACCATGGTACATATATACTGAGGTGCGGCAAACTGACCTCACAAACACGACCTTGAAGTCACCTGCAGTAGTATTTGCCTACATTCAAGGCTCGCCATCAACACGCGGACGTGACTTCAGAATTGGCCGTTGCACACGTGCACGCATCCCCGGGCGTTGTGACGTGACTCTTTTGTAAATTACGTCGGACATCCGCATCGGCTACTGATCGAGCAGGACTTTGCCGCAGTAGGAGATAGTCCTGTGACACCACCACAGCTGGTCTTGACGACCTCTTTTGTGATTTTCATCGATCAGTCGCAGCGTTTCGGTCAAGCGAAGTACACGATGCAACACCCTCACGCTGTCGCGGCTGCTGCAGCCCTGCTACTCCTCTCCGGCGCCGCCCGCGCTCAGCTGACTTTCGACGCAGATGCGGCGGTCGGGATTGAGATCGACGAGGCGAATCTGGTGGAGCCCGGCGCTGAGAACGTGGACGCTGACGAGGCCTCTGGGATTGACCCTGCGGCGCCAGGGCCGGCCGTGGAGCTGCTGCGGCAGGACCTCGTCACCGTGGGGCCCTTCATCCGCACCTGCCCGTGCACACGCGTCAGAAACCTGGTGTGCCCCAAGGCCTTCTCCCCATGTTTAGCCAGCAGACTGACACCCAGTAGTACACCCAGTAGTACGAAACTACGATGCGTGGCACTTCTATATAAGCTTATGTAGCAGCTTCCGAAAGGATGCTTAAGCTGTGTCTGTTTGCAACCATCTGCTCTTCTATGCTATGCACAGCTGTATCTGGAGCCCCGACATAGGATCGATCCTAAACAGCACTCTGGTTAGCAGGCCAGAGGGCCTCAATGTGCACTGCCAAGAAGGTGATGAGTACATCTTCAGCATTGTGGCTACGAACCACAATCCAGCCAAAATGCTGTCATGATGCGAGCATACCCCTGGGCAGTCCATGTGGCCACATTCTGACCAGCCGGCTGGTCAGAATTGAATGCTTGTGGATTCATGTGGACTCCTCGGATGCACTCCTGAATGCAGCTGTACGTGTGTTGGATCATGTCTGTCATTCTCCTGCCATGTGTACCATGTGTAAGCATGATGCTGAAGCCAGCCATGTGTAATGATACGGATGAGATTCGGTTTTGGTTTCGTTCATTAACTCTTTTGGAACCCATTATTGTGATGCCTGGAGCCTCCACGGTGCTCCAGATGCAGCTGTGCGTATATACAAGTGTTCCTGCGTTTGGCATAGAGGAGCAGGTGGTTGCAAACACGCTGTCAGAATCCCATCTGAACTGCTACATCAGTACCGCACCTGGTACAGTACTGCTGGTGCGCTGTGCGCTGTGCGCTATGCGCTGTGCGGGTGCATTCTGACCATCACAATCCGCATTTACTACTAGTAGCCTGAGGCGCACTTTGGTTGAGAACTCCGCCTGCGGAGTTTGCTCATAGCTACCCAGCGGATCCTGCAACTGCGTCCTCACACAGCTCGTACATTTGAAACCTGTGCTTCTCCCTGTGTACTGCACGGCGCATGTGCTGAGGGGGCAATTCGATGCTGCATGTCATGGTAGTCTTTGACATTGATACACAATCGGTCATGACAGCACCAGCAGCCAGGCGGCATCCCTCTCTGGATGCGTTATGACTCAGATTCGGAGATGAACACTTCATCACAGACAAGACCAGCTCATTCTACAGCCCGCCTGTTTGCACCTGCAGTGCGTGTCTGTCTCCGGCATGATGCAATGTCACTCACGCAGCCAGCATGTGCAGTTTGTGGACGACATCCGGGATATCAGCGACAGGTTTTCGGCGGACGGCAATGACAAGAGCTCTGTTGGCCTCTCCAACATGGTCTGGGGCTTCGGCCAGTTTGTTGGTGCGTCGCACCGCCAAGATCATGGACAGCTCAATCACAGAAATTGATATGATGTGAAAGCCGTCCTAGCTACTCTCCTGGTGTCACCCTGGTCATGTCACCTTGGCCATGTCATGTCAACTCCGCAACAATCTGGCAACAGTAACGTTGGTGATCATTCTCTCTGCTCTTGTCTCGCATGCGCTCAGGCACAGAGTGCCTGGCCTGCTGCTGACAGCTTATTTGCTGCATAGATCACGACCTGACGCTGTCCATCGAAGACGAAGACAGCCCCACGATCGAGGTCGACACCGAGCTGGACGTCATGGACCTCCACCGCGCAACCACCATCCGCCGCCGCGGCTGCGAGCAGCCGCTCAACGTCCACACGCCCCAAATCGACGCCGGCCCGATCTACGGCTCCGACCGCACCTACCTCCAGCAGACCCTCCGCCTGCCGGGCACCTGCCGCATGCGGACCGCCGAGGGCGACTTCCTGCCCGTCGCCACCGCCGCGAACGAAAACGGCGAGATCACGATGCTCGCGGGCGACGTGCGGGTGTCGGAGCACGCGTTCCTCGCCGCGCAGCACACCGTGTGGGTGCGGGAGCACAACCGCATCTGCGACGTCCTCGAGAGCATGCCCCGCTTCGCCGGCGAGTCGTCGGTGCGCAAGTTCGCGCGCGTCCAGGACATCGTCATCGCCAAGTTCCAGCAGGTCGTCCTGACGGAGTTCCTCCCCGCGCTCGGCATCACGCAGGCGGACCTCGAGGCAGCGGAGGAGCTGACGACGGCCAACGGCGTATCGGTGGAGTTCAGCATCGCGTACCGCCTAGGCCACGACCTCATCGGCGATGAAGTCGACGGGATGCCCGTCGCCGACGCGTTTGACTCCGAGGTGACCTCTAGTGCCCCTCAGCATGGCTGCGTGACCACATGCTCAACAAGTTCGAAGTGGATACATGCTTTTGATCTCTGCCATATGCACGGCGACGTCGGCGCAGAGCATTGCTCTGCTGACGCGACTGCACATCCACTCTTCCGTGGGCCCACACCTGTGCTGATGCTTGTCCTGAATAGCTAATACGCACCGTGTGCCGAAGACTCACGACGTTCTGTGTCACTACAGTAGCGATTCTGACAGCGCTGGCGTGGGGTGTGCAGGGCTTCTTCCTCGACCGCAGCGGCCCTGACGACGCCCCGTCCTTCACCTACAAGGCCGACGCCAACGAGCGTGTCAGCAAAATCATGTTCGGGCTCGCCACCACCGCCGCCAACGAGATCGACGGCAAGCTGTCCGACGCGCTGCGCAACATGCTGTTCGGCACCGGCGAGGACCTTGCAGGCCGCAACATCTTCCGCGGCCGTGAGCTCGGCCTGCCCTCCTACGCCGGCCTCGCGCGCTGCTACGGCACCACCGCTGACCCCGTGGTACGTTCGTTAATGCTGCCTGTGTGTGTGTGCATGCATGCGTGTCTGCTCTGCGCGGGGGGGCTGCTCTGCGTGCTGAAGGCACATGATCCCTGCATGCCTCTGGCTAAATGTTGGAACGGTGCAAAGATACTCTCAGGGGTGCACTGGTGCTGGCCTGGAATGCTTCTGCCGGGCTTGAACGATCGTGTCTGCCCTCACGATGCATCTGCCCTGCTACAGTTTGGCGATGTGTGATACTGCAGTGATATCGATTTGGGTGTGGGCTTGATGTGATCTCTACGTGTATCCATTGCCAAGCATCACGTGAGAGCAGCAGCGAAGTGAGAGCGGTGCAAGTTGCTCCCTGTGTGACGGCCGTCTTGACCCTGCAGGTTGAGGAGGAGACCCCCGACGCGTGGCTCGGCCTGCTGCGCGAGCCCAAGGCCGCCGGCGAAGCCCTGCCCCCCACCCTCCGCGCCATCATCGTTGAGCAGTTCCACAAGAGCTTCTTCGGCCGCCGCGGCCGCTACTGGCGCGACCTCCCTGGCCGCGTGCGCCCCTTCCAGGCCGAGATCGAGGCCACCACCTACGCCGACATCATCTCCGCCAACACCGGCGCCCGCGTCACCGGCAACGTGTTCAGGACCAACTAGGCCCGTCTGTACTCCCATGCATGGACGCCATGTGTGGGTTCCATGCTCTGCCAGTCGTGGGCGTGAACGATCACTTACGACATCAAGTGTGTCGGCTTGTGTCCAGGCCCAGGCTCTGCATGCCGACCTCGGCGACCTTGGTGACGTCGTGTGGGCGCCAGCTATGGCCCTGGGCTGCATGTGCATCCTGCAGACATGTGTTGGGGTCGCGCTGCTGCTAGTAGCTGTAGCAGCAGCTGTAGAAAACTCTGATCGTGTATTTTTTGAGTCAGACCCGGGAGGCAGCCTCTGGAGGTGATCCAGGGTGTCTGCCAATTCGCATGAGGGGTCAATTGCAAGATGGCCAGTCGCTTCTAGATAGCGTCACTACTGGCAGCGCACATGGCGCCTGCCGTAGTGTGTGTGGCACAATCTTCCTTAGCCACCGAGTGTGGCCAGAGGGGTGAAACGCGCCTGCGGAGGGTTCCTGTGCGAAATGATGCAGCCAGTGCATGCATGTGCGCTCTTTCCGATGCTGCTCGTTCCAGTGTGCACGCTCTATCTGCTTTCGCTGGCAATCGGCACCGCAGGTTCTCGCAGGCATGTGATTGACTTGCTGGCGACGCGATCGGTGATTTGAGTGCCGAGGTAGCCAGTTGCAAGTCAGGTAGTGTCAGCTGCATGTTTTCATGTGCTTGATGCCCACCGTTGTGGGCACGATCAGCCTTTTCTTGTGGTCAAGGATGCAGCAGTGCACGTGCTGCCGTTTAAGTTCCATGTAACAGTAGTGTTGATCTCCTGCATCGATCCAATGCACTGCTGTCTTCTGCTTCTCCTGCACTCTTCACACTTTCGCACTGAAAATTCAGACGCTCGCACACACTTAATCGCCATAATAGTGGCAACCAGCTGGCGATTGCATGTTCATTGGCGCCTGTTGCATTGAGGTCAGTGTACACTGCCAGTGTTCAAACTAGATGCCGCTGTGATCCGGAAGAGGCCTAGCCATGACTGAGTCCAGGCTGCATGCGCTCGGGTTGTGCAGTCGAAGTTCGTAGCTGCTAGTGCCCTGTTCAAACAGAGCACAAGGCGTTTTCAGCTTTGAGGATTCCCAATCACATGTGGCACCCAGCTGCTGTGGCACTCACACGTATGTGAGGCAAGCTGCAGCTGTATTGACTGGAGGGCAGTTGCCAGTGGATCGCAAGAAATGACCTGACACCCCTCCTCACATCGGGATCACCAAGGCTGATATGGTGGCTTTGTCCTTGTAACACCAAGGCTGATATGGTGGCTGTGGGCTGCAGCCCTTGCTCTGTGCGGGAACATACAAGTAGCACAGCCTTCGCAGGCCGCAACCCACTTACGCGTACGGGACCAAATATGCCGACAGTGCTGCAGAAGTGCTAATGTGGCTACCCTGCTTGTTGCTTCAGAGTGAACAGGCTCTTGTTGTGTGTTGAATGAGCCACCTCGCAATCCTATGAAGGAAGTGGCCTTTCGTGGGTGCTTGCAAGTATTCATGGTCAATTTGTACAATTTGTGCTGCCTTTGAGTGCAGATTGGGCCGCAACGTGTTTCCAACGTTTCACTGCCTCAGGGGCAGAGAACTCAGTAGCGATGGTCACCGGTAGCACCGCATACATTAGCATGTTCCCTTGCGCAAGGGTGCAGCATTTTTGGTCATTTCCTGGCACCTGGAGGTATGTCATGTCCATCGCCTGGCATCATCATCCTCTAGAGCAGCTGCAGCCTGAGGTTGTCACACGGTATGGCCTCAGCTTTGTTCTGATCGTCGATATCGATACTCCCAGGGTGCAAGCCAGAACACGACCGCCAACGACTCAGACTTACAGAATCTTTATAAGCAGCGTTGGTGGCCAAGCTATCGGGGCGTTGAGGTATCTTCTAGCAGATGAGTGGCCGCTGGCCAGACATATTGTCCAGACGAGTGGCAGGCGTGCCCTGTGTCCCGCTCCCAGCGTGAGAGTGGCCAACTTTACAGGACCTTTCAGAGTCCCAAGGGCATTGTTATTCATGGCAGCAGCAGTGCTTGCAAGGGCAAGTTTCAGTCAACGTGGCAGGCTGGGCAGCCTCGGAGGGGTCACCACAGTTGCAGAATGGATGTAGCCCAGCTGCATGGAAGCGGAAGTGATGATGAGCTGGTGCGAACTCAGTTCTGCCTATACCCGCCTTGCCTTACCTGCCTTACCTGCTGCGAAAGGCCCGTCATCAGAATGCGTTTGTTTGACAGCGTCAGCGTGGTATTGTGTGGTGTCAGATGGCCTCGTCCTGTCCAGGCTACAAATTCTTTGCGAAGTTGAAAAAAACCTGAGCGAGTGCGGGGTTCATGCACCTGAGCGAGTGCGGGGTTCATGCAGCTGGCTGGCTAGCCGGCCAGGGCCAAGCCGGCTAGCCGGGTTCATTTATGCCAGCCATCCATAGAGGTCTTAGAAGGAATAATTCTGCAAACAAAAAAAGAATACCTTGACAAATGTCAACATTTCGTGACAATTGACAGATAATAAATACTGCAGAATACATACATTGAATCTAGATCATGGTACTTCAATGGAATCGCTTAGAGCACTGGCTGCACTTGATGTCGTGTGCAGTTCGTGGTGGAACGAGCGCCGGTGTGGAGACGCAGTTCCTGCAGGATTAATTCGAGGTAAACAAGGATCATGTTTGACAATGTTGAGGTGCTGCTGATCAGCATTTTGTACACAGTATCCCGAACGCTAGCCTCGCTACTCCGAATGCTAGCCTCGCTACTCGTCCCGCAGTACACGATGCAGTGTCAAATATGAAGCACTCTGGTGGTCGTGGTCAAATCGCCTTGATTCCTCGGGTTGTCATGATCTCGTTCACGCACCACAGCGCGGATTACGGGAAATCCGACCTGTACAAGGCGTAACAAATGGCTGTGACCGCCGCGGCAAGCACAGCTCGAGCCGCCATCCAGCCGACACTAGGCATCTGCTTGACATTACGTTTCCATGATGACGGTTCGATGCTGGTTCAGTGGTACATGTAGATCACGAAGACTGGTCGGGAACCTCCAGAATAGTGGCTTCAAGAGCCTCTGGACTGTCACCTGGCATGTGGATATGTGCCGAGCAGCATAGAGAGCTGACGATGCTTTGAAGCATTGCCAAGCTGCTCATGAGTCCTGCGAGGTAGCAAGCATTCGATGACAAGCGCTCTGGCGGGTTGCAAATCTCTGACTTTCCCGTCGGTGTCTACACACGCGTGCTGATCACGACCGACGTGTCCTATTCAGCTATGCAAGCTCATCAAGGTCCTGGAATGTGTTCTGACTAGGAACATCGTGCACTGCGCGTCGAAAGGGCACTATCAGCACCGCCGTGCTGTCAGCTTCTCTGTCCGCGCTTCTCCAGCATCGGAGGAGGACATCGTCAATGCTGTTACAGCTGCTGTGGGGATACTAATATGCGTTGCGCGTTTCCAGGCCATTTGCGCCACGGAAGACTGAAGGCTACACAATGTGGCACTGTATGGCCCTGCCAGGTGCTCGGTGCGGACGTGCCTGCACTAAAGAGACAACCACACATGAAGCCTCAATGTATGTATGTGTTGACTGTTTCTGTGCTTGACTCGCTGTGCACTTCAGCCCTCTGTTGGTAAATGTCTGACCTCTCCTTGTGGAGCACAACTTCAGTGACAGAGGACTCTCTAGACACGGTCGCATGTAGCATAGCAAGTTTTCACATGGTGCCTGGCTGTCTGCACAGTACCTGCATGCTTTCACTGTCTACTAAACATGTTTAGATGACAGTAAACATGTTTAGGTGACAGTAAACATGTATCATTCCAGATCATGCACGAAGGCAGATCAGGTCTCTGCGGCAGCAAAATCTTCTCAAGCTGCTCTGCAAACCTCAACGGCACCTGGTGTATGCCATTCTTGTAGACTTCTGGACTGAAGTGATGCTAGATCGCTGTGAGGTGATGCATGCTCTCCACAGCTTCTGCTGCAGCTTTTGTGTGCCTCAAGGTGAGCTGGCCTTGTGCTATCCGTGCATCACTCAGCCATTGACCACCAACACAAAGACTGCTGATGCACTGGCACTGCACATCAAGCAACTCCAATCCTGTGCTGGTCAACTTCTGTGCAATCCTGTGCTTGTGACCTTCTGTGCCAGCGGCCACACTGCATGCCTGCCCCTGACTGCCTACGCCCGCTGTTGGCACCACTATTGGCACCGCTATTGGCACCACTGGTGGCACCGCTATGGTATGGTATGGTATGGTATGGTACGGAAGAGTGCACGGGCATGGACAAACACAGCGACATACTGTTGGAATGTGGTGGCAACCCAGGACACGAAGTCTAGATATCCAGGCTTCCACAGCACTGTCTATCAACTGCAAAATACTGTTGCTGCTCACAGACAGCCGTTGCACACACCGCCTATCACAGGTGTATCAGATTGCATGACCTCTTGTTGTTCAAGCTGTGAAGACCCGAGCACAGCGGCACAGTCAAGCAAACACAACAGGCACATGCAGCGGACGTGATCACCATCATGACTGGGGACACAGCCCAGTGCACCTAATGTCTACACAAGAAAAGGCACACATGCAATGCTGCTTCCTCAGCCGCCATGCCCTCCCTTCCGCACCTTCCCTCCACACAGCACTACTCTCTGTGTCCGCATGTTCCCTGCTCCGCGCGGATCGGATCGGAACTGCGCAGATCCGCACCGAACCCCCGCTCATTATTCCCCTTAAGGAATAACAGGACGCTTCGCACACACCACAGCAGTACACCGATGCCGATGCATTGCCTCAGCATTCTGTACAATCGGTGCAGCCTCATACCTGATACAGGCCACAGCTTGAAGCATGTACGACCGCACACGGGCCGAGTGCTGTACAGAACTCACAGGAGCCTCGCAGGCCCTGGCATTCGTACTGAGGCAAGTGGGCTCTCAGAAACCAGATGCCCAGAAGTAGGCACAGCTGGTGCCACCCGGAGCCACTTGGAGCCAAAGGACAGCCGGCCGGCGTCAATGGTCGCAGTAGAAGCACTGGGCTTTGGAGGTCTGTGCACTCGGCGCCAGTCGAGGCGGCGTCCCATGATCCATGGACAGGAGCGGGGCTGGCCAGGCAGGTGAGCTGCAGCTCCATGGTACTGTTTGCTTGTGTCTGGACTTGCCTGTGCTTAAGTACGAGGTGACGCGTGACGCGCCCACGCTGCCATGTCATAGTTTGTTGGCCAGCACAATATTAATGTAGTTGCTGCCTCCACCATGGTGGCGTGCTGGCCTCAGCTTGTATTCTGGAGGTGCCCCAGCCACATCGCCAAAAGTTCTTGTGCACACATATCCTTCTTCCACAGGCAGTGCGAGGGCCTGTGGCATTGGTCACCTGTGTGGCAGTGCACAGCTGAAGGTCTGCAACCAAATGGGAGCCCTGCCTATTGCTACCAAATGCAGCCTACGACTTTCTGCTTTGATGCATGAACGCCGGTCCGACAGGCATATGCATGCCACAGCTCGGGAGCGCTCCGAATCTACTCCAGCTACGGCCTGCGGCTTCAGCTTTGTGCTTGTACGTAGCACTCAAGCTATGGCCTGCGCCAGTGCTGACGTAAGAGGTCGACTGCGCTGCCGAAACTGTAGCTGGAGAACTTCGCAGGCCCGGGGCACCGTAATTACGCAGACTTCCTGGGCTCTCGCCGTGCGTATCGGCATGTATACAAACAGCCCAACGCCGCTGTGCGTGCAGCGTATGTTCGCTCTCGACGTAGCTGTACAGTCACCTCGGACCCTGTGCCCGCAAGTTCAGTTCGGAGCGCACAAGGCCGAAACTCGCCCTGCACGTCCGTAGAACGTCCCGGGAACGGGCCGGCGATGTCTCTGACGGCTCACACCTGGCGCATTGTGTGTCGAGTTCGCGTCGTCACGGGGATGGTCATGTCGCTCGAGGTGTGAGCGTGTGCGCACGAGCTTGGCCCGAGGCCTGGCCATGGGTAGTGCGACGTCGCAATCGGGCTTGCAAGTGTGCAAGTGCAAGCCCTGGTATATCTCCGATCGCGATTTTGTAAAGTCTTCTCCGATCGCGATATGCATTGGCCGAGCTTCCGTGGCACACATATATACCGCCCCCTCCGTCTGCAATTGCTTAAACTCTACGACGACCATCCCTACAGTAGGCTAGCTGCATCCCCAGAGTCTTCTAGCTCGACACCGACACGAACACACGCCACGTGGTGCACCCGAATCGAGCACAGTGTTAACTTGCGCTCTGAAAGTCGGGGGAACGAGCCAGACATCGCCGCAGCTAAGTATCCCTTCGACAGGTTGCCGCGAAGAGCAGTCCTCGTGCCAGTTGCAGCGTTGAGATCAGGCGACTCGGAAGTGCACTATGCAACACCCTCACGCGTTCGCAGCTGCCGTGGCTGGGGCTGCAGCCCTGCTGCTCCTCTCCAGCACAGCCTGTGCGCAGACCTTCGACGCCGATTCTGCGATCGGTGTGATTGTCGATGAGGAGATCCTGGTCGACCCTGGCGCGGAGAATGTGGACGCTGCAGAGGCTTCCGGGATTACCACCCAGCCTGGGATTCGAGCTCGAGGGCCGGCCGCGGATCCTCCGGAGCTGGAAAGGCAAGACCTCATCACCGTCGGGCCGATGATTCGCACGTGCCCATGCACGAAACCCAAGCCCGAAGACCTGGTGTGTTCTGACTCCGAGTCGCTGCAGCCATGTGAAAACACGGCCGGCATCTCCGATCGATAGCCTGTGTACAACATCCGATGGACCCCTCGTCAACATGCATGGGGCCTGCAGGCATCTGATGTGGCATCTCCTCTTTCTGTTGTCTTCCCATTCACTCTTTTGTAGTCGACTCTTTCTGTAGCTACAGCTCTGTTCATTGGGTTGCTGCCTTGATACAGGCCGATCCGTCTTATCAGGGCTGCCAGAGCTAGCAGCTTCTGTCTTCCTTGCAATTGCAATTGCAAGATCTCAAGTCTGTCATGCACAGAGCCATGCTGTCCAAAGTTGATGAGGGATCTTGTGTCTTCACAGCTGTGACATGGGGTTAGAAACCACAATGCAGTCAAACAGCTGTCATGTTACATCACACCGGTACCTGTACATGTCACTTGACTGCAGCTGGTCAAATTTTAAAGCTAGTGTAAAACTGTATTTCAGGCTGTGGCAAATCAACATCTGTTGACCGGGGATGTGTATATATGCACATGACAGACCCAGCCGTCACACAGCCCTGATACATCACAAAATCCACATATTTGCAAGTATGTGCTCTGTGCAACAGATCTCACATCACCCTGCACCCGGATGCACCCTGCACCCAGGGCCTAGGTGCTCCACAGCCCGGCTACCACCAGTGACCAATCACCAACGATGCACAGCCCTGCTGGACACGGTCTGCACGACGGACCTTTGCTGAGAATTCCAGTGTGTGCAGTTTGTGGACGACATTCGGGACATCAGCGACCGGTGGGTCGCGGACGGCGACCAGCTGAGCAATGCCGGCCTCTCAAACATGGTCTGGAGCTTCGGCCAGTTTGTTGGTGCGCCCCGCGGTGACACGTCTCTGCAGAGGCTACAGCTGTAGTTGCGCTCTGCAAGACTTATTTTGAGCTTCGTATGCTGTCCCAGGGCAAACCCTCAGATTGACTGCGTGTGCTGGCATAAGAACAAACAGGCAGGCTGGTGATTCGGATGAGACTTGGTTTTGGTGTTTGTCTTCTCCCGTTCACTCTTTTGTAATTATGAAAACAAACGGGCAGGCACTGCGTGCTCAAATGGCAATATTACCTCAGCCATTCGCGCCGGCAAGAGCACGTCGTCATTGCCACCTGACCATCTCGCCCTAAGCAATTCAGGAGGCGTTGCTTGTACGTGAGCTGTAATGTTGGAGGTGGCGTGCATCTGCACACCCGGAGCGGCCACCCAACCGCACCTCCGAGAGTCTTCAGTCACATGAATAATAACATCACGATGAAGGCACACAGCACAAAACACATGGCCTATGGCCTGTAGACGTCACCCTTCGCACGGCCAGTGGTTGCGGTGCAGATCACGACCTGACGCTGACCCTCGAAGACGAGGAGGGCCCCTCGGTCGAGGTCGACACGGAACTCGATGTCATGGAGATCTTCAAGGCCATCACCATCGACCGCCGCGGCTGCAAGAACCAGCTCAACGTCCACACGCCGCTCATCGACGCCGGCCCGATCTACGGCTCCGACCGCACCTACCTCCAGCAGACCCTCCGCCTGCCGGGCACCTGCCGCATGCGAACCGCCGAGGGCGACTTCTTGCCGATCACCACCTCCGCGAATGAGAACGGCCAGTTCACGATGCTCGCGGGAGACGTGCGGGTGTCGGAGCACGCGTTCCTCGCCGCGCAGCACACCGTGTGGGTGCGCGAGCACAACCGCATCTGCGACATCGTAGAGAGCACGCCGAGCCTCGACCGCCTGTCGGGCGACCAGAAGTTCGCACGCGTGCAAAACATCGTGATCGCCAAGTTCCAGCAGGTGATTCTGACGGAGTTCCTACCGGCGCTCGGCATCACGCAGGCCGACCTCGAGGCGGCGGACGAGCTGTCCACGGCGAACGGCGTGTCGGTGGAGTTCAGCATTGCTTACCGGCTGGGGCATGACCTGATCGGCAATACAGTCGGCGACATGCCCGTCGCTGAGGCGTTTGACTCCGAGGTGCGCCCAAGCCACCTTTTGCTGTACACAGGACTGTGTGGAATATGTATTCATTACGGTACCATATGCATGTGATTGTAGACGCATGTGCTGCGCGAATGACGAGCAATGCCCAACTCTTGCATCTTAGATGCTGCAACACAGGTTTACGCGGATGTATGTGCTGTGCCATGTCTCAAGTACGCATACACAACAGTCGCAGCAGGCGCACGACGGCCGACGGCATTCCAACGCTGCAACTCATCGACCCAGGCAGTGCAGCTGAATCACTGCAACGCTGAATTGATCAACCGTACCGTACACCGGTAGCAAGGGGCATGCAGGGCTTCTTCCTGGACTTCAGCGGCCCAGACAACGCCCCCTCAGTCACCTACAAGCCCAACGCCAACGAGCTCATCAGCCAGATCATGTTTGACCTGGCCGGCAGCTCCGCCAACGAGATTGACGGCCGGCTTTCCAACGCGCTACGCAACCTGCTCTTTGGCGCAGATGAGGGCGAGGACCTCGCGGGCCGCAATATCTTCCGCGGCCGCGAGCTCGGCCTGCCCTCCTACGCCGGCCTTGCGCGCTGCTACGGCACCACCGCCGATCCCCAGGTCCGTTTTCAATGTCACCTGTGTGTGGGTGAATGCATGGGGTCGCACCCTGTGCGCAGGAGCTGCTGATGTCCGCTTTGGGCCGCAGTAACGTACCTCCGAGTGGTGCGGTGGACAGTTCCCGAGAGATGTGACGTGCGTAGGTGACATCTAGTGCGGGTTCATGCATGTATGCATACGCAGCTTGAGCATGTGGACGTAGGTCATGTCGGGCATGGCGTCGCACGATCACTACTGTCTTTGTTTGCAGTTCTGGCTGAGAGTGTATGCCTAGCAGTAACTTGCATCCTTCTGTGCTACTCCTTGCGATGGTGAGATTGGAAGCAAACCCTGGTAGCAGATGCGAACGTTAAAGAGATTTTCGGCGTACGTTTGTGACCATGCGCTCCACTCTACAGGTTGAGGAGGAGACCCCCGACGCGTGGCTCGGCCTGCTGCGCGAGCCCAAGGCCGCCGGCGAGGCCCTACCCGCCACCCTCCGTGCCATCATCGTCGAGCAGTTCCACAAGAGCTTCTTCGGCCGCCGCGGCCGCTACTGGCGCGACCTCCCCGGCCGCGTGCGCCCCTTCCAGGACGAGATCGAGGCCACCACCTACGCCGACATCATCTCCGCCAACACCGGCGCCCGCGTCACCGGCAACGTCTTCAAGGTTTAAGAGGACTCATTGTCTGGTTGGCCATGCATGTGCAACATGCATGATCGCTTGCAATCGTGTCCCTTCCTTACCAGCCCCAGACTTTGTACGCCAGTCTTGCAAATTTGTCTGTTTAAAGTCAACCTTGGGGGCATCGCGCGGGTGCACTTGTAACCCTAGGATGCATATGCATCCTGCCGAGATGTGCTAGGTTTGACACAAGTAGATGTAGCGGCAGTGTTGGGGGCATCTATTAGTGTGTTGTTCAGGTAGACCCAGACGGTAGGCCCTGGAGGCCCGTTGAGCCTGCAGGCCCGTTGAACCTGCAAATTTGCGATAGGTCCAGCCAAGTCCAGCTAGATCGGTCACGGCTAGATAGCGTGATCAATACCACATCAATACACGGCACTGCGCAAAACGTCCCCTTGGTGTGTGTGTGTGTGTGTGTATGTGTGTGTCTCTGTTCCCCATGTATCCCCAGTGGCGGGTCACGGCTGTTGAGGGTGTCTGTGAGGCGTGATGCAGTCAGTGTGTGCATGTGTGCTCTGGCCGCTGCTGCTGTCTGCAGAGTGCCACTGCGTGCTGTGACTGCGCTACTGGTCAGCACCGAAGGTTCTCTAGAGAGCTTCACTTGCAGCAGGCATGTGAGTGGCGGGCGAGCATTGCATCAGTGTCCCACTGAACTTCAGGGAGTGTCAGCTTCGGGTTTATTTATTTGCTTGCTAGCCACCGTTGTGGGCAGATCAGGCTCTTTTCAGAAGTGTGAATGTAGCAGCCTTTCAATTGTAACAGCAGTGTCGGTCAATGGTACCACCACAGTATTCTGCTATTTCTTGCTTTGTAGCTGCACTACATGCGTTTGCACTACAGTCCACAGCTCATACCCACTGAAGGAGTAATTACTACAACTCCGTCTCATAGTCAATCGGCGATTGACTGAGTGCTGGAGCCTGTGTCAGCATGGTATGTCACATAGCCCTGTTTCAGCTTCTGAGCTTTCCCTAGCACATGTGGCACAAATGCATGTGTACAAGCTGCATGTGTTCTGCAAGTTGCGGCATTGATGACACGAGGACATGCACATCTGGCGCGCATGAGGCTGCCTCAGTAGGAGGTTGGCCACTGGCTGCTCCTCTCACAAGAGCAACACAAGAGCAGCCCCGCCATCGCACGGCGTCGTCCACCTTTACAGCGACGATATTAATACGTTATTGGCACATGATTGGTGCTGAAGTGGCGTTGCTCGTCTGACTGCAAGACTTTGATCGCAGTGCTCTGGGTCACTGTCTGGTTTTGGGGATGGTCCAGGCATGCCGCCTTCCCTAGACCCTGCTCTCAGCTCAAGAGTGGTCCTGAGCTTGAGCATGGGAATGGTCAACAGCTTTTTCTGCGCAACACCTGCCCGGCAGCTGTTGCGGTTCAGTGGACCAGGGGACCAGAGCATTTGCATCGGCGGCCCTGGAGTGTGTGGAAAGGCCCTCAACCTCAAAGCACCCAGACCTTGTGACGACCGCGATGTGCAAGGAGCAGCGGCATACCGGTTGGTTCACTGGATTGCCACAGCAGTGCTGTACTTACATGGTCAAAGCTGCATCTGCAGCCAGGTGTGTTTGGGTCAAAGCTGCATCTGCTGTCAGGTGTGTTTGGGCAGCTGTAGCTTGTGCGGAGGCGATGTGTCGGGTCTCGGAGCTCCCCTTGGCTTCCAGGTCTCGGAGCTCCCCTTGGCTTCCAGGTCTCGGAGCTCCCCTTGGCTTCCAGGACATTGGCAGCAAAGAGGTAAGTTGGACATACGATGTATGCACGGTAGTTGAAGTGCTGATGACTAGGTCATGGGTGTCTGCATGCTGTGTGATGCTACACACTATTTGACCGTAAACGTGCGATCCACTGACTCCTGTGCTACGGCGGTGAATGCCACTGGATTAGTCCACAGAGTGTACAATGAGACGGTGCATTTGTCTCGCCCAGGCTCCAAGGCACCGCGTGCTTCGCAAAGCAGCGTTGCTTCGAACAATTTCAACCATTAATAGAGGTCCCAGAGGCTCTGCATGAAAGAACTCGTGCAGCGAGGTGGTGCACGTACCGGGCCTAAGTCATGGCACCTGATTGGACTCGCCTAGAGCACTGGCTGTTTTGATTTCCGCGCCAATCTGAAGATTACGGTATAGGATTCACCTTCATCGGTCGGTGTGTTGTATATCAGCGGTTTTCATACGGCGACCCGACCGCTAGCATCGCTGCCCTCGCCGAATTACACATAACGAGTCCAGCATGCTGTACTTGGGCGGCCTCGGATGCATAATGCTGATGCATGCAACGTTCTGCATTCCCTTCACTGCTCCACAGCCCAAATCACGGAAGCTCCTGCCTGTGCATCGATGATATCATGTAGCACATGGCAGTGACTGCCGCGGCACTAAAAGTGCGAGCTACCATACTGCCGGCACAGTGGAAACTATGAATATATGATGACCGCTCGCTGAAGACTATAATGATACAGATGGAGCTCGGAGACCGGTCAGAATAATGGCTATGAGGGCCACTTGAGTGGCACTTGACAATTGTTGTGCGACGAGCATCGTGGAGATGCATATGCCGACGCTTCAAGCCATTGTCAGGCCGCTCATGAGCAGTCCGAGTTGACATGCGTTCGATGACAGCCGCTCTGGCGGGTTGTAGATGTCCGACATTCCCGTCAGTGTCTACACAACGCGCGCTGATCCACGAGCAACGTGTTGTCTTCAGCTTCAGCGATGTCGTATTTAGAAATTAGAAGTTAATGTTGTTAGGAAAGTAATGTACTACGCGTCGCCAGGGCACTCTGAGCACAGCCGTGCAGTCACCTTCTCGGTTGGCCCGTCCCCACCATCTGAGAAGAAGCTTTATGACTGCAGATACGGCTGCTGTGTGTAAGCAATCTGCGTCGCACGGCTCAGGGCCGTCAGCCTGGTGGAAGACTAGGCTGCACTGTGCGGCACGTAGTACTGGTCAGATGTCGCCCTATCACTGATTTGCTGCGAAAGTGCATGCACAGATCACACCCAAGTCGTCAAGTTTGAGTATGTATAATGGCTCTACTTAAGTTGTGCACTTCGAGGCTGTGTTGGCACAAGTCTGACTTCCTCCTTGCACGGACAGCAGCGAATATGGCTGCAGACACAGGGAACTACATATCCGGATATGGCACAGCAAATTCCCACACAGTCCCTGAATGTGTGAACAATTTTTTAATGCCTTTGCAGATCATGGACATCTATGCCAGCATTCCTGCCCTCATGTCCTGGGAAATGCCGTCCGGTAGACTGCTAGATCAGACTGCTAGACATGTGGAAAGCGGGTGTACTGAGACATGATCCCACACCTCGTGCAGGCTCTTCACAGTTTGCTGCCCTGAAGGTATCTGTGTTCCAGCTCATGCCTTGCCTCAGCCATTGACCACCACCACCACCGAATTTTGAAGCTCTGACTCAGCATGTCAAGCAGGGTGACCATGGGCATCATCATTTTCGATTCTGCATCACCTCAGGATGATTCACCTGCCACACTGCCTTCATGGGGCATCATGGAGTGGAAGTGCCTAAGAAAGGGTGTGCACCGCACTGCTACAACAGTGTGCATGCACTTCACAAGTGTCTTGCTGCTACATGGCTCCAGGGCTGCTGGCCATGGGTAATGCTCATGCACAACTGATGCACACAAGGCCATATGTGCTGCCTCTTATCACGTATGCGACACGGCGATGCGGGTACAGCAGACATGACCGGCGACACAGCACACTGTACTGGTATCCAAAGCCAAACACGGATGCATCATTGCGGTCACACCCCTGCAGAGAGACCGACTACCCCCCCCCCCCCCCCCCCCGCTCAAAACTACGTATCTGTCACTGCGTCCTCAGAGGTGCACGCCAGTGTTGGGTCATAGGGCACGATCATATGTAACAATTCCGGAGATTCAGGTCTAATTTCTGGGTGGCAGACCTGGAAATGCTGCAAAATGACCCAACACTGGTGCACGCCCCCACGCACAGCCTGCCACAACCGCATCCTCCCCAGCAGCCTGTCAGGTGCACACAATAGGACCTCAGAGTCACGTACCTGATGCAGACCACCGCCTGTGAATCTCTACGCATGTGATCGAGGCCATTGCCGTACACGGCCATGCCCCGCAGGCAAGTGTGCTTGTACCACGGCCACCGAGGGCTGGAAGAATCCCTAGTTGACAGCGGCAATGCTCGACAGGGCGAGATCATGTTGAGCTGCTGAGCGAAAGGATGCCATGCGGAGCAACAGGTGCACTGGGCTGGGCTTCAGAGGTTAGCCAAGTCGTCTGATGGTTGCTGGCCAACGCAGCATGCTGTTGCTGGGGTGATGCGGACGTGCAGGTGTGGGCGTGGACGCCATGGCACTCGTCGTGAAACACGGACAAAGGTGGCGAGACGGGAGAGGCGACGAGAGAGACAGGTACCTGAGCTCACAGTCTTCGGGGTGCACAAACGTATGTGTCACAGTTTAAAAGCCTGTGCCTGACTTTGCAGAATTCACGCACCTGTGCCATCATTTTCGTCCAGGCTACGTCCACCATCGGCGTGCATGGCCTGAACGCACCCTAGCCACGTAGCTGAGGTTTCCATTGTGCACACTTGCCCTTCTTCCATAGGCACTGCGAGTGACTCTGGCGTTGGTCATCGGAGCTTGTCCACAGCAGCACCGCTGTGCTCAACTGCAACTTTGGCACCAATCTTATGCCCTGCGTGCTGGTGCCGCCGTTGTCTGTTTCAGGCTGGAGTTTTCGGCTGGTATGCGGGCCTGTCCAAGCATAGGCAGGCATATGCATGTGCCAGCTGCGCCCAGGCTGCCAACACCGGTACCATCGATGGTGATATTCCTGGTCAACTCGAATTTGAAATTCGGCGTGGAGCGCCGGTGCTCCGCCGACTTCCGGGGCTCTTGCAACATCACCACTAATCATGATTAGTGGTGATGTTCGTGTTTACATGTACACAAATGTGTCAACAGCCTGATGCTGCTGTGCGGACGGGTCGCCCGGATCGCGCATAACCAGCTCTGAGTACGCCACGTGGCCAGCTGCCTCGATATCTCGAGATATTTTTGTCTTCAGCGCTGTACGTACAGTCACCTCGGCCCCGAGGGCACATACACAAGTATGATGCGGATCGCATATTGCGACCCCGAAACTCGCTCTGCACGTGCGTCGAACGTCCCGAGAATGGGCCCAGGATAGCGCTGCCAGCTCCACACCTGGTGCCATATTCGCTGACCTCGCGACATGAGTGACCACCATCACGGCGGTGTGCACATGCATATGTCGCGCCAGGTGCGTACGTTTTGCGCACCACCTCGCCCCCCGGTATTGCACTTGCGGCCTCGCCAATTCTGTCGCACATAAATACGGCCTGCGTCTGCATACTCCACAATCACCTCCTTCATTCCGGTTACAGCAGCCTTTCGAAAGAATTCTGCCTATAGCTATAGCTATAGAGTTTGCTGCCTCGAGGAGAAAGAGCTCTAGAGCTGAGTCGCCGTCAGGAGTTACCAACGCCCGCCAAACTGTGCAAGTCGGGCAACGTGTTATCATCGCAATATTAATTGCACTGGGAATCGAGCCGGACATCTCCGCTTCTCACTCACTCCTCCGCAGCTTGAGCTCGACAAGACCGTCTACCACTTGCAGCTTTCCCATCGATGGTACACCCTCACGTGGCCGCAGGCGCTGCAGCCCCGCTGCTCCTCTCCAGCACAGCCTGTGCGCAGACCTTCGAGGCAGGCGCTGCGACCGGTGTCTTTGTCGATGAGGGCATCCTGGTCGACCCCGGCGCCGTCAACGTGGCTGCTGAGGAGGCTTTTGCGATCGAAGAACTCAACGGCACCTTGCGGGCGGCGGTCGAGAGCGACGAGCTGGAGCAGCAACAACTCATCACCGTCGGGCCGATGATCCGCACATGCCCCTGCACGCGAGTCGGGCCTGGGGATGTGGTGTGCTGTTCCTTGCACCTGCTGCGTGGTCTGGATACAACGTTGTTAACAATACCACAGCCGCCTCTGTACGCTCATGTCCGAGCCACCGGCGTGTGCTGTGTTGGCAAGCTTGGGCCGATCATACTTCTTCAGAATCACAGCAGCGCTCGCACACTTGATGAGTCTGACATGCTCGGGTCCTGCAGGCCCGCATCTGTCTGAGGCGTGTATGCGTGCGCCGCTGTAGTGTGGGTGTGTGTGCGACCGTTGATTCGGAAGAGGTAGACCGTACTAGTACTGTGAAGGCTTGCAATAGCTCATGAATTGCTTCCACTTTTACACAACAGCAAATGATCTTTAAGAAAATTAGACTATTTGAATGTGCTCAGGATCTCATACTATAGTACATGATCTGTCAGGAATTGGACGTAGCAGCCCCAGGTAGCTACCTATCTATAGAGGCTCCACTGGCCAGTGGTAGGCTGCGCAGCCATCTTTTTCAGCAAGCTAGCCACCACACGTGCACACAGCTAAGGCATACTGCCGAGGTTGTCCGGACAGCCTCCGCTGGCAGGACATGGGCCGCATGACGGCACATCGCTTATGCTATCAGTGTGTGCAGTTTGTTGACGACATCCGGGACATCAGCGACAGGTGGGCAGCAGACGGCGATGTTGAGAGCGTGGTTGGGCTCTCCAACATGGTCTGGAGCTTCGGCCAGTTTGTTGGTGCGTCACCATGTCGTACTTCTGCACCGGCATGTTAAATCACTCACCCGGGGCTTATCTTCAAGTTCACAGAGTTGCATCGAAACGTTTTGCCACATGATCATGAAACGTTTATATAAGCGTTTGAAGCGGTTCTTATCGAAAGAAACGCGTTTCAATGCAACTCTGTATCTTCATGAGCAACCCCTTTGATCTGCTACACGCGCTTGCACCGGTACCAGCACGGAAGGCTGGGCTTCGCCTGCGTAGCACTGGCATTGCCACCTGTGGCCATCCCGGCCCAAACTACCAGCGCAGTAATTGTCTCCACTCCGTAGAGGTGTCCCACTATCAGCGAGCCAGCTTCCTGGATAGCTGCCCTGCATGGCGAGCCTGAATCGGCTGCCGATATCGTAGCTCCCCGGCCTGCGAGTTACAATGTGCATGTAAGCACCCAGCACAGATCTCATAGCCTGCTCATATGTAAAGCAAGTTACATCTAGAGTGCACCGCCGCTGTATCCTTTAGAGGACGTTGACATGTCCTGACAACCAGGAATAACCAGCACCACGTGCACATGCCGAAGGGGTAGACCGCCTGCCCCCCCCCCCCCCCCCCCCCCCCCCCCCAACATGCAAGTGGCTAGCAATGTACATGTGGCTGCTGGTGACGATGCGGATGGCCGCTGTGCAGATCACGACCTGACGCTGACACTGGAGAGGGAGCA
This sequence comes from Ulva prolifera, assembly GCA_023078555.1. NCBI lineage: Eukaryota > Viridiplantae > Chlorophyta > Ulvophyceae > Ulvales > Ulvaceae > Ulva > Ulva prolifera. The sequence goes on from CM041197.1 coordinate 1,153,689, forward strand.
AGAAGGCCTGGAGACCGAGGTTGAAACGGAACTCGATGTCATGGACATCTTCCCGGCCATCACTGTGCAGCGCGACGGCTGCAGGAACCAGCTCAACGTCCACACACCCATCATCGATGCCGGCCCGATCTACGGCTCCGACCGTGCCTACCTCCAGCAGACTCTGCGGGAGCCAGACACCTGCCGCATGCGCACCACCGACGGCAACTTTCTGCCGATCGCCACTGTCGCGAATGAAAGAGGCGAAATCACGATGCTCGCGGGAGACGTGCGGGTGTCGGAGCACGCGTTCCTCGCCGCGCAGCACACCGTGTGGCTGCGCGAGCACAACCGCATCTGCGCCATCGTTGAAAACACGCCGAGCCTCGACCGCCTGTCGGGCGACCAGAAGTTCGCGCGCGTGCAAAACATCGTGATTGCCAAGTTCCAGCAGGTGATTCTGACGGAGTTCCTGCCGGCTCTCGGCATCACGCAGGCCGACCTCGAGGCCGCGACTGAGCTGTCGACAGCCAATGGCGTGGCGGTGGAGTTCAGCATTGCGTACCGCCTGGGGCATGACCTCATCGGCAACAACGTTGGCAATCTGCCTGTCGCTCAGGCCTTTGGGTCAGAGGTGAGCCGCCGCACCTTCCACCACCTTGCGGGAAGCACGTACATGCCATACAGTACAATAGCTAATGTACAAATACTACATCATGTTGAATCGCTGTCCCGCACCGTGCTGAGAGACTTGCGAGGGGCCTGTGTGGTGCTGAGTCTCCTGCCTGACACCATAATACTGCTTTTCAGTGAACTGTTTCAACAGAACAGGTCCGGGGCAGCACGTGTCACTCGAAACCTGCAAAGCAATGGCCCTGACCATACAGCTATTTCAGTTTGAACAAATCCAACACTGCTAGCGTGGGGAGTGCAGCGCTTCTACCTGGATTTCGCCGGCACAGATAGCATGCCCTCCGTTACCTACAAGCCCAACGTACAAGCCGAACGTACGCCGGTCAGCTCGTTGATGACGTCATGGCAGGGCTGGCCGGTTCAAAAGCCAACGAGATTGACGGCCGACTTTCCAACGCGCTGCGCAACATGCTGTTCGGCACCGGCGAGGACCTCGCGGGCCGCAACATCTTCCGCGGCCGCGAGCTCGGCCTGCCCTCTTATGCCGGCTTGGCGCAGTGCTACGGCACCACCGCTGACCCCCAGGTCCGTTCTGAAGGCTGTCTGTATGCGCACATGCATGCGTCGGCCGCGGCAGTTTACGCCAAGGAGCCTCTGAAGTCCTGGGGCTGTGCGGCGCAGCAGTCGGGGAGATGCTTGTGCGTTCCGGCGATGGTGCAGGTGCATGCATGTGTGCATATGCAGTCGACTGTGCATGTGGTTCACATTATGACGGGCCGAACGGAAGAGGTTCCAGGGAGCATGAGGAGCTGGACGGCGTGTGACCATGCGCTCCACCCTACAGGTGGAGGAGGACACCCCCGACGCGTGGCTCGGCCTGCTGCGCGAGCCCAAGGCCGCCGGTGAGGCCCTCCCCGCCACCCTCCGTGCCATCATCGTCGAGCAGTTCCACAAGAGCTTCTTTGGCCGCCGCGGCCGCTACTGGCGCGACCTCCCCGGCCGCGTGCGCCCCTTCCAGGCCGAGATCGAGGCCACCACCTACGCCGACATCATCTCCGCCAACACCGGCGTCCGCGTCACCGGCAACGTCTTCAAGGTCTAAGAAGCTTGAGACACCTCGCCGGGGCCGGCATGCGTGGGTCCCATGCATGGGCGTCACGTATGGTTTATTACAATCGTGTCGCTACGTCACCAGCCTGTGGCTGCCGAGCCCGGCAGCACCACGCAGGCTGGATCCAGCTATGGTTGTAGGCTGGGGCCTTGCTCCTGGTAGCGTGGGGTTGCTGCCAGGGTGTTGTTCAGTCAATCCTAAGAGCCCGTCCTCAGACATGGTCTGTGGCGACTGCAGTTTTTGTGATCGGTTGAGGTCACCCATCATCGTCGCATTTGCGGCGACTGTACTTGCACGGGCAGCGCTTGTGGCCTCCGCCATGATGCATGCAAAGCCTCTCGTCTGCTCGCAGTGGTGTGACGGAGGGGCAGGCCATGACTGCGGAGGCATATGTGGGACGTGTCACAGCCACAGCAAGTCAGTGTGTTCTGTTCTTTGCTTTCAGCGTGCAGGCTCTGACTTGTCTGGCAGTGAGCATGCTAGGCCTCTTGGCTCATCACCTGCAGCGAATACGGGGTTCCCATTGACAGGTCAGCAAGGCAGTCGCGCCAAGAGTGCCTGTTGCAAGTCTGGGAACGCTAGCTGTGTGGATGCATGTGCTTGACACCATCGTCGTGGTCATATGGCAATGCAGTCTTCTGATAGTGGGTAGTCTGGGGCGTAGTAGCGCATGTGCTGTCGTTTGAATCCATGTAACAGCCGTATTGATCAACTGCATCGCCTGACCGCACTATTGGTGTATGCTGTTGTCGCTGTATATCCCTCAGCGCTCATACGCAGTCCAGGGATACACTCCATATCACAATTGGACAACAAAACATATGAGCTCGAAGCATACAGGCACATCCACATTGTGTGCGCAGGGTGAGGCGCAGGTGCAAGCGCTTGTTCTCGCTTCGTTTCCGGTGTGCCCAGATCAGCCTGTTGATGACAATTGAATTCAGTTCCCATGCCACCGCACTGCAGTGTGGCGCCATGCACTGCCACCCGGCTGTGTGCCACTGTGGCATACCTGCACTTGCTGTCAGCTGCAGCAAAGGCACAGAAAACGTAGAGGTCAAGCCGAAAACCAAACCTTCGCCGAGCATTTCGCCGCGACCATCTGATGCATGCCTGGAATCTGAGCCATTCATCATTACATGCTTGTCATGTTATTTCAGCCGTCATGGACTGCCTTGGGCTCGAACAGCCCATCCATTATCTGATAGACCCGCATGCGGGATTGCAATGTAGTCACAGTGTCTGTCCCGCAGCAACAGAACACACCCAGGACCTCCACCGAATAGAGCTACCTACAGCGGCTCGGACTGATCTCTGGCAGCGGCCTCTCAGCCAGCCTAGGCGCCTGCTTGGCGACCAATCATTAGGCAAACGACAACATCGCAATGTCGACCCACACGGATCTTGAGTAAAGAGCTAAGCAGCTTGGAAAGGCAGCTGAAAAGCACATCAGTAAAAAGGTTACGGTGTACCCGTAGAAAGAACCCACACGGGGGCTAGCAGCATCAGCAGCATGATGGCTGCAAGCAGCATGCGATGCGCCACGTAACGATGGCGGAACACATGCTGCGGAGGACACAGTAAACTATCTCCGGAGTCGCTCTGCCATCAGAAGGCTGGGAGCTTCGTCATCAACCCCGAATCTATAGCTAGCAGGAATACCGCCTGCTGCTGGCGGGCATGCCCCTCCAGCCACCTCCGTTTTGGAACTGTGATCATCGATCCCCATTTGACATAGTGGCGCAAACAACGCAGAATCATCGTCGCCACGGAGGCATCTTTGACGGGACGTTGGGCCGGCCTGGATGTGAGGCCCAGGAGACTGTGCATCTCGCACCCGCTGCGGGCGGCGCATGCGAAGAACGTCAGGACGACCCATCAGAGTGTGAACAAGCCGCTTCAACTGTTTGAGGTGCCCGGTCGCCAGGCACATGGAGAGTGGAGACTGCAGCTGCACGAGGACTGCTGTATTGTATAGCATACGCTCACGCCTTGAAGACGTTGCCGGTGACCTTGGCGCCGGTGTTGGCGGCGATGATCTGCGCGTACGTGCTGTCCGCCACCTCGTCCGCAAACTTCCCGACCTTGCGCCTGAGCGTCTTCCAGTACCGCCCCCCGGGGCCGAAGAAGCTGCGGTGGAACTGCTCAACGAGGATCGCGCGGAGGGTTGGGGGGAGGGGCGAGCCGGCGGCCTTGGGCTCGCGCAGCAGGCCGACCCAGGTGTCGGGTGACTCAGCCTCCACCTACAAAACTACCCCTCAGTGAGCCACAATTCGGGCAGCAACTGTCGCAAGTCTCGCTGCCGATGCACGCACGAGAGAGTATCGTGATACTCATGCGTAGCACAGGTATATGCACGTGGTTCATGCATGCAGTTCATGCATGTATGTGGGATGTCGGTGCGGCACACCTTTGCGTCCGGCTCCACTCCGAAGCACTTGGCCATGCCGGCGTACGTGGGGAGGCCGAGCTCGCGGCCGCGGAAGATGTTTCGGCCCGCAAGGTCCTGCGCCTCGCTGTGGCCGAAGAGGAAGTTGCGCAGCGCATCGGACAGCTTGCCATCGATCTCGTTGGCGGTGGAGGTGGAGAGCTTGGTCATGATGTTGGAGAGGTCCTTCTCTGCGGAGGCCTTGTAGGTGACGGACGGGGCACTGGCTGGGCCAGTCGTGTCAAGGAAAAAGCTCTGCACATGCATGGCGCTGTTAGAGGGTGATGTCAACGTGGCCACTGGCACACAATTGCGTGCACTGCAGCGGAGCCTTGCAAATTCTCACTACCAAAAAAAAGCACAACCTCATTCAAAAGATAGCTATAGCTAGCCATTGCTGCTACATGTCAGAAATATCATCAGGTCAAGTGTATGGGATGCAGAGCAGCGGTGGCACGCGTCCAACGTTAACGTATGCCATATGGACCACTGCTGTGTGGGATGTATGCCATCAGTGTATAGCCATCACACATTGTGCGTACAGTTGTGGAAGGACAGCTCACCTCGGCGTTGAAGGAGCGGGCGATGTCGATGCCCCCCACGTCGTTGCCGATGAGGTCATGCCCCAGCCGGTACGCGATGCTGAACTCCACCGAGATGCCGGGGCCCCTCACCATCGGCTCTGCGGCCTCGAGGTCGGCCTGCGTGATGCCGAGCGCCGGCAGGAACTCCTCCAGCACCACCTGCTGGAACTTCGCGATGACCACATTCCGTACCAGGTCAAACTTCGCATCCTCCGACATGCCGTCGTGGCGGGGGTCCTTGTTCACCTCCTCGCAGATGCGGTTGTGCTCGCGCACCCACACGGTGTGCTGCGACGCGAGGAACGCGTGCTCCGACACCCGCACGTCGCCCGCGATGAAGAAGAAGCGGCCGTCGCCGTCGGCGGAGGTCGTGAGCGGCAGGAAGCCGCCGTCTGTGGTGCGCATGAAGCAGGTGCCAGGCTCGCGGAGGGTGCCCTGGGTGTAGGCCTCGTCGCTGCCGTAGACGGGGCCGGCGTCGACGATCGGGGTGTGGACGTTGAGGGTGTTCTTGCAGCCGCGGCGGTTGGTGGTGACGGCGCGGTGCAGCCCCATGACGTCTGTCTCGGTGTCCACCTCGATGGCGCGGCTGCTCTCGTTCTCGATTGACAGTGCCAGGTCGTGGTCTGCACGATACCAGTGCTGCGGCTGGTTGAAGACGCAACAGTGAATGACCATATGGTGAAAGAGTGCAGTGAGAAAAGCAGTCCACTGCATGCATGAGTTCAACTGGCAGCCTAGTGGCTGGTAGCGATTGTGGCTCGTGAGCAGTCACTGCAATGTCGTCGCAATAGGGCCGGAGTCGACAACAGGTGAACCTGGCTGATGCATGATACAGCTGTAGAGCACTGCCTGGTAGAGCTAGATACATGGCAAGTAGGCGTGTGCGCCAGCATAGCACTGCAATGTGCTACCGGGGGGACAAGTCCATTGGACAAGCTTAAGGTTAGTTGGCCTTGGATTACATGTGCACCGGTGTTCGAACACCGGTAGTGAATTCACTATCGGTTGAAACCGCCGGGTGTGCTCAGTGAGTTCCAGGCCATAGCAATTGCAACTGGAGATCTGGTGAACAGTATACTACGTAGCACCACTGGCATGACTGACTCCCGGGACATTGCGTGTTTCACCAGGACGCACCGAGGAACTGGCCGAAGCCCCAGACCATGTTGGAGAGGCCGGACGAGCTCTTGGCGTTCCCGTCCGCACAGAACTCATCGCTGATGTCGCGGATGTCATCGACTTTCTGCAGTCGAGAGAAGGCTGTTAAACAACACACAGTCAGTTGGCATTCAGGGCACTGATGCAGGAAGCAGTCCCCAACTTGGTCCTTAATTAACAATTTAATTGAATGCTATTGGTCGAAGCTGTGCTTCTGTCCACATGACACCTGGACTGAATCCTCAAGTGATAAATTGCAGGCAGAAGCCTACATGCATGTAGGGAAGTTGGCCTGCTTATTAGATCTCATGAGTGGGGATTATTCATGGATCTGACTGGCGCTCTGATATCTGATAGCAAGTGCACCAGCGAGACCAGGCATGATCATCCAGCATATGACATTGAACATCACACTAGGGCCTCACCGCCCGTTGTGACACCACACCAGCAGCCTGAGGCGTCTGGAGCTAGCTCAGGCAATGCCATCATGATGTATGTGCAATCATAGGCATCTCATGGCCATGCATGCCATGTGGGTGCAGTGAAAAGCGGTGCAGCATATGAGCTTGTACGTACCACGGTCTTGACTTTCTCGCAGTCGCACGTGCGGATGAAGGTCCCGACAGGCCTGAGATCCTGCCTCTCCAGGACCGGTACAGCCTCTGTGGAGCGACCACTGGTCGTGACGGTGACCTCGACTTCCCCCGACACCTCAGCCGCTGCTCTGTTCTCTGCGCCTACCCGGGCACCAGCTGCAGCCTCACCTGTCGCGCGAACGTCGATGGCCACCGCTGCATCTGCTGAAAATGTTCCGAATACCCCTTGGCCCAGGGCGCCTGTGGGTAGACTCTGCAGGCCAGCAATGAGAAGAACTGCTCGGAGCATGGATGCCGTGATGGTAGTCAGGCTCGTGTTAAGCGCCGAGTGTGTCAAGCGTCCAGACAAAATTTTAAAAGTCCAAGCTGCAGGCCGATGATCGATCGATGCAACTTGCAGCGCTATGTGAGACCACGTTCAAAGGAACGGCCTCAGGTTGATGCTAATTGGCTGTTGTGTTGAATGCCTGGTGCTGGATGTTGTGCATCGTAACAGGAGCCTGCTATATAACGCGGACTGGACGAGCCGGGCGTGATGAGGGAAGTGAGCTCCATGTTCGTCTCCGAGCATGAACTTCACCATTGGCACGTGCTCGTCGACTGCCATGCGAACCTCTTGACACATGTTACGCGTTTGATGTGCCACATGTGCCACATGTTCCGCGTTTGATGTGTTACAAGGACAAAGCAAACGAGGCAGGTAGCACCGCAAGCAAGAACCAGGGGAACCGCACACCACGCAGCAAGCCACACGAAGCGCACACCAAAACACCCACGCAACGGCAGCACCCGCGCCGGACACCGCCACACAGCCACGCGTTTGATGTGCCACATGTGCGACATGCACGCATGTCCGCGTGTGCACAATTCACACATCAGCTCTGATCCACAACTTCGGAAGCCGTCAAGCATCAAGGACAGCTGAACCTTGTCCTGGCTTCATGGCATGAGAAGCAAATTTGCTGCCCTGCTTCTTAGTGATGCATACCCGAAATCCGTATTACAGTCAGCCCTGCGGTAACGGGTCTGGCGTCGACATTTGCAGCACTGCATGCGCAGGCATACCTCCTGATCAGCCAAGATAGGCAACTGTACGTACGAGGCAGATGGTGCCTGTAGGGAGGGTCCACGTCGCGACGTGCGGGCCTGACACGGCCTGCACAGTACAAGTGCCGTCGAAATGGCTCCCTGACTCACACTCGCGCGCATGCTGCGCAAGTCGAGCTCGACGAGAGCTCGGCCTGTACACGGGTACTGTCATGCATGCCGCGTCTTGCGCGCATGTGCGACCAGCGGTCTCTGGGCGCGGTAAAGAAGCCTGCATCGGCACCCAGCGCCCTAGTATGCACAGATAACTCTGGTTCGTTCTTAGAGACTGCAGCTGCACACCCCTCCATGAGAGAAGGCCGACTGCAATGGGTGGCAGCGTGTATGTACGCGTACGTACATGTGAACAACTGCTGACGCCTCACCAGGACGAGTCAGCACGGACACAGCTGTGCATGCATGCAGTGCTACGTATGTGTCCAGCCAAGGCACTGTTCTCAGTGGTCTACAGTCCGCCGGAAAGTCAGGGCAAAAACAAGAATTCTGATAAAATGCCTGGCAGTTTCTGGGACGGCGCCGGGGTACTAGTACTAGGAGCTCTGGTGGGCGGCGAGGAAATGCGCGGCGTGACTCGCGCGTTCGCGAGGAGCCCCGCCGGAGTACTCCGCGCCGTCGCAGGAAACTGGCCAGAGTTCATATTTTTTTTTTGGCTTGCACCAATGAACCTGGATGATGCGACATGTGGCAGTAGGGCTGAGATGGAGGCCGAAGTTGACCGCTTGACTGAACTGGTTGCAGGTCGGACTTGATGTAGAGTTGGTGTAAGATTTAAGCATATGCATCTTGCTTGTTCCGAGTGCTGTTGCATGTGATAGTCTTTCTTCCGTGTATGGTAAGCGACGAGTGAATGCGCGGCGTAAGCCGCGCGTTTGCGAGAAGCCCCTCACTGCGCGCACCACAAAAAAGTGCACTTGACACCCCGGGCAAATTGAAAAGGCAGAGTGGGTACTCCGATGCAAAATTTAGAGTGGCCCTGACAGCCCGGGACAAACAAAACTATTTTGTACACCACTGACAGTTCTTCTTGCCGGAATTGGTATAGCTAGCCACAGCTCGTCAAACCTCGCAAACACTTTTTAAGTTCACAGCTCTGTTGCTTACAGCTAGGACTGCACGATTGGACCCACGACGACTGTTACGTTGACATGCGAAATACCTGGCGGCCTGACATGCATGCATGCAGTGTTGACAATTGGGTCGTAGGGCCCAATCACATAGAACAATACCGCAATTTCACGTATACTCCAGAATGGCAGCCCTGAAAGTCCTGAAAGGTAACCCAACTCTGCTATCATGGCAGAGCTGCAGCATGCGATTGAGCAGCGCACATGTACATCATGATGTATGGTACACCATTTTGCGAGCACTGCTGCGCCGCACGTGCACGTGCGGCCCGCCATGGCGGGATTCATCAGAAGATCCCGCCTGGTTTCATGAAACGGCCACATGCCTGCACCTTCGATGGCTAGCCACTGAAACTGCACCTGTCCAGGGCGCCCGCGTCCAGCACGACGGCCAGCGCACAACCGATGTTCACACCGATGTTCACGTTGTCGCTGTGAGTAGCTCTCTGCCACAGTGCTGACACTGTAGGCCTCCTGAGTCCTGGTCGAATCGGAGGACTTCCCCCATGATGGATGTGCGACAGCTGTACTAGTATACTACAGCAGTGGTGGTGACCCCCGGGCAGGGTGCACAACATCTTGTGAAGAATGTGCCCATGGCTGCATGCATGTAATCTGCACCTGCAAACAGATGATCTGTTGACAGCTGTGGTCCTCCATGGAGTCATGCTGCAGTCATGACTATATGCATATATATGCCCTCTATGCCACTGGCTTGCCACAACAAGCCATGACGCGAAGCTCCGCAAGCAAAGCAAGCAAAAGACAAGCGGGACCGGATGAAAGCATGGTTTAGCCAGGTGGCTGCCACTGTGGTCGGCTACAGGCTAGACCTGGGCCAAGCATGCCAGCGTGAAAGGATGCCCCTGTAGCCATTGATGAGAACATTCGCCTGCAGATGGTGTCTCGTACGAGAGCTGCTTATTCTATTATGAGTATGAATTGATTATCCTGTATGTTTTAGATGATCTGGTAGTTTTGCAGAAGCCGGCACGGTCAATGTAGACGTCACGTTCGGCTCCCCATGGCCAGGACGCTCCTCGCACTTTAGATGTGCAGCCCGCTCATGTACTTTCGTGCAGTCGAGAGCACAATATTGGATACTGTGTTCGTCAACAGTCGAAAATCTGGTGTGCTAAGCTTCGAACTGCAGCTGCTTCGAAGGATGTATGATAGCGGGCGCCGAAGTGAGAAGCCCCGGCGCGCCAGAGAGCATATAGGCATGGAACACAGTAGGGCGCCTCGAGAAAATTTCTTACAATTTATTTATATAATTTGATATAGCATTTTACGAGAAATTGTGATTGAGCGACACGTCCAGCCTGCGGATTCAGATGCACCGCTGAAGACCCACTCCAATCCGTGGCTGACTAGCGGCCCGAGCATACTTTCATCTGCAAAACCAGCCTCTTGCTTGGCGGGGACGGAAGGTGCGCACCTCGCCTCATCATGGAATTGTTCCGTGCCGATGAGCCTGTGCTTGGCCACGGCAGCAGTCGTTGAGCCTGTCTCAGACGCAGAACGATCCAATTTCAATAGCATCTGACCTGTATGCATTATAGATCGTTGGCGAAGAGAGCACCAGCGATCAGGCATGTAGAACCAAGCGCGTAACATACGGCAAATAGCTGTAAGGTTTGCAATGTGTCGTCCATAGTATCCCGCGCGTTGGCATGTTAACCATCTTCTCAATCTGCGCGTGCGTCCGTGTGATGTACGCCCATTACGATGAGGCCTCTTGGCCGTTGCTTCTGCTTGCGCGTGCGCTCCGAACCTCCCAACAACACGGGGGTGCACGAACGACCACGGTTCCTTGCTGGAAATAGCCATCTTGTCGGGCAAATGCACATATGCAACGCACTCATTACAGAGAATGGCCACTGCGTCGTTACACAGCCACCACAGCGTATCGGTGCAAGGATATAGTTGGGGAGGCAGATATCACCGTACACCCCGCGCATGGACACAGCACGACCAAGCCACACCGCAGCCGAATTGTTCAGCATCGAATGGATACAGTTGAGGGCGGCTCAGAATCCTCCAGTCCAGCCAACATCATCGGAGCCCCCTGCTAGTGGCATGGTATCGCTCACTTCTGATCAGATGACCAGATGCACTGCTTGCCCGAGTGCAGGAAGCACGACTGTGTGCGTGCCCCTGGCGCATCAAAGAGAAACCCGCGGAGCATTCCATTCCATCGTGGGGCACTGACTGACCAAGTCACTGCAGGTCTGCCAAAGACAAGTGAGTGAAGCCGGCCATCTGGCAGCTAATTGTGGTCTGAAATTGCACCAAATTCCAGTGTTCCCAGGTTTGCTGTGTGTGAGCGGAGGGATGCTGGCATGTGCAATCTTGCAGCAGCACACCACACATGGGCTGCATGGGAGTGTGACTGTGCCTGGGAGCACTGTTCGCAGCACCCTCTGTGAGTCAAACAAACGCCACCTCTGTGAGTCTCTCTGTGAGTCACCTGCGACCGACGAAGCAGCTTGCACAGTATGCATGGTAAGTAATCTGAGTCCATGTGGGGCATGTCATGTCACTCACTCATTCACTCACTTGGACAGAGAGATGCTGTTGACAGGGACTGCTGTTGACCGTGGACAGGCCCTGCATGAGACACAAAGCCCAGCCTTGTGGTGCTGGTGGTTGTGATGTTGTGTGTCGGCCGTGGGGGTTTGTGCGTGCGCGTGTGTGGGTTTGGGTTTGTGGGTGTGTGGGTCTGTGCGTGTGTGTGCTGGTGTGTGGGTGTGTGCTTGGCGGTCTGCGGATCTGTGTCGCTTGCTGCGCCGGTGATGGGTGAGATGTTCGTGGGTGTCTTGGTGTTTGCTTCGTCTGCTTGCTCCTTTCGCGGTGCTGCCCGACTTGCTGCCTTTGTCCTTGTAACACAAAGCCCAGCCTGGTGGAGGCCTGTCGTATGCTGGGCAGCTGCACAGTCGTTGTGCTCACTGGCAAGGCCTGGCAAGGGAGATTGTGAGTATGCGGTACACTGCTGCAGGTGCCTGCGAGCACAGCGTTCTTGCAGCTCAGATCTGCTGTGTCGCAGGCTGAGCGTTGCATCTGTTGCTCTGTTGCGTCTGTCCCCGTATCAGTGTGTGTTGATGCTGCCTTGTGCATGTGATATCGATGCTGACCAGGTTTGTGTGCCCGTTGATGAGGGAGAAAGGCAGATTGCATCTCATGCAGGCAAGTCGCACCTCATGCAGTGTGCATGCATTGTGTACAGCACCAATGTAAAGCGAAGTAAATCTGAATGTGCTCCAGCGCCCCGCACCATCCGATTGGAAGCGTTGTGGTCAGTGCCGAAGGGCACCATGCTGAGTGCATGGTTCTGCTACTTTTATTCATCAATATGTTGACTTTTCTGTGTGCTCCCCTGAGGTCCCGGCCTTGGGCAGCCATGTATTTCATGCATGCGAGGCGCCCAAAGGGTTCATGATGCTGCAGACATCAGTAGTAGTAGATCCTGCTCATCTTGCATTCACTAGTCCCAGCACAGGCTGGGAAGCCCTCATTCACATGAGGCTATTCGCTTTCCTTTCATGGCGCCCAGCTGCCTGAGCTCAGCTGTCATGAGCATACACAACTTCGAATCGCAACTGCTTGTCAATGTCATGAGAAAGCTTTGGAGTAGCCCAGGTTCATATTCATGCACCTCTGTTTCGGTTGGCTGCTAGAGCATTGCTCCAGCGAAGCATGAGCAAAAGTGAACAGAAGTTCCACCGCCGCCGCCTTGGCCGGCGTTCCGCGTTGGCGTGAGGCCCGGGCGTTCGGCTGCGAGATTTGCCTCGAACCCGTGACAAGGATAGCGGCGTGTGGCGTGTGTCGACTTGGTTGCACTCCGGACTTGGTTGCACTTCCGTGGACCCCGCAAAAAATTGGACATTTGAATGCATCGTGCAGCGCCGCACAGTGGCGCGGAACCGCGCACAACTGCATGCGCCGTGGTCACGGCTGTCGCTCGCGTCCCCGGCTCGCACGCTATGCATCTGATTCCGTGGGGGTACCGTTTCCGCTCGAAGCGACGGCCTCGCCTTGTCGCCGGGTCATTGCGGGGTGGACGGACGCCCTGAGAATGACCGAATTCCGGCGACACAGTGTGCTGCATGTTCGGTCACAGTGGATCTGCGAGCATCTGATGGCCGTCGATCGCGATGCGTGTGGCTCTGCCGCGGCCTTGTCATCGTCGACGGAGGCGCGCAGATTGCACTGCGTGCGCGATATGATTCACTGCTTTCGCGGCGCGGGCATGGGCATTGAGGATCGGAGAGCTCGCGCAGAGGTCTTCATTGGAATTGACGCGATCGCGCCTGTTCTGCCGTGTTGGTCGCCTCGTCGCGGCTGCCGCAGAGCTCACACGCATACGGCGTAGTTGAGACAATTTCCGCTGCTGCAGATGCATATACGTCAGAAACGACACACACTCTACGGTGTTTAGAATATTTTTAGGCCCCAGGATACTCACGAATTCCATGCTAGATCCTCGCATGGACATCGGTTTACCGATACCGCGAGGCCGTACATCGTCCGCTGTACATCAATCCGTCCGACAGGGCGCACGTGAACGGGTGTGAGCGCCAATGCTTCCCCGCACATGCGCATATTTGATTCGTATCACGAGCTCGCGTTGGTGCTTTGCCCAGCGCATGGCAGAATGCCCCGTTTCCGCTCGTCGAGGAAAGCCCCGAGCTGAGCTGGGGCTCAGTGCAGCAAGCTAGGCCGCTCTGCACCTACCGCACGGCTTCTGATGCGCACACGCCGGTGGCCCCGGAACCCTTATAAACTCTTGCTTGCACTCGTACGAGCTCATGTCCTTTGTATGAAAGAGAATTCCAATGAAGGTGAAACCAGTAGGCGTCCGTCACAGGTGCCGATGCGCCTGCCGAGACTCGGCGTCAGCCGCGGACGCCGGTACACCACCAACACGCGACGCTGACGACGTCACGAACCTCCCGATTGAGGCGTCGCCCACAAGCCCGCAACCAAATCTTCCCCCTCGCTCGCGCAGCCCATCGCGACCGCTGCATGTGATTGCAGACCCGGTCAAATAAATGCTTGTGTACTTGCGCTGATCGCCATCTGTTCTGCCTGTTTGGTTGCACACAACATTACGCTTCGATATCGAGTTGAGTCACCGAAAAGGTTTCAATCACGGAACACGTATACACGACAGTTCCGACCCGCGCCTGTCGTCACTGTGCCTGCGTACGATGTTGCGTTCGCTAGCCGTACTAGTCTTGGTACAGCAGCTGTCGAGCTCAGCTGCAGCCCAGGATCTAGTGTTCTCTGCCGAGGCTGCTGTGGCAGTGGAAGACGTGGGGGAGGCAGGGGCTGCTGCAGGAGCTGAGAATGTGGCAGCTGAGGAGGTCTCTGGAGATGATGGCTCTGGTCCTGTTCCAGAGCTGGCCAGGCAAGACCTGATCCCTGTGGGCACATTCATCAGGACCTGTGACTGCTCCACACCAAAGACTGTGGTACGATCCAGCTCCCATGATATGTACAATGATATGTACATACACCACACGTGCACATGTGGTTCCATGGAACCATTCAGGACCACAGCTGAGAATAACAGGTCACAATCAGCTAGAAAGTAGCTCAAGGCAAGGCAAGCCCTGTGGCAGTGGCTGTATGAAATTGCAGAGCATGATAGTTTCTACAGCCTGTGATCTGGGGTGCATGGTGTTGAGAAGATACGACTCATGCGTGGCTAAGTATCACAGCCTGATATGCATGCCCTCTAGATCTCACTCTGATCAGGTCTGACTGTGATCAGAAGCTAAACCAATCTGTGTGAGTACACTTCTTAATCTTCACACAGCTGCTGATCTGCCCTTAACAATCTGCCTCAGTTCACAGGTGATCATGACCCCCACAATTGTGCACAATGGTGCTGTGCCTGCTCAGCACATGCATGCGTGCATGCATGCACCCTGATCCACAGCAACCATCCAGCTTGGCCAAGGTCAGTAGCAACTGAGCAAATCGGATCATGAGACATAGCTGCACTTGCAAGAGACGAGGCACAGCCCAACAAACAGCAACAGTCGTTTGAGCCGGCGCTGTCCATGTGCAGAAAGTCGACGACATCCGCGACATCAGCGACAAGTTCTGTGCGGACGGGAACGCCAAGAGCGCGTCCGGCCTCTCCAACATGGTCTGGGGCTTCGGCCAGTTCCTCGGTACGCCCCCACGCTGCACACAGCATACACACCAAGCCCCCAGCGCATTGCCGCATTCCGCTGTCAACCGCGACCGCACGCTGGCCGAGGCCCATGTGGCCACGTCCACCACACAGCGCGCCGCAGCTCATTCTCGGCACACTTCTGGGGGACCGATACACCTGTGATGGTTGTTTCTGTTTGGCACTGGATGTGGTGCGGTTTGATCGCGCGGCTGCCGGCGGAGGTAGGTCCTAGCGCTAGAGTATACCTCCCCCTCTGCCTGTGCCTTGCCCGTTGTCACTCAGAGTGCCGCGCATGCAGACCACGACCTGGCGCTGTCCATTGAGAACGAGCGGACCGCCGCGATTGAAGTCGAGACGGAGACGGACGTCATGGCCCTGCACCGTACCGTCACCACACGCCGCCGCGGCTGCAAGAACACCCTCAACGTCCACACAGCCCATGTCGACGCCGGCCCGGTCTACGGCACCGACGAGGCCTACACCCAGGGCACCCTCCGCGAGCCCGGCACATGCTTCCTGCGCACCGCAGAGGGCGGCTTCCTGCCGCTCACGACCTCCGCCGACGGCGACGGCCGCTTCTTCTTCATCGCGGGCGACGTGCGGGTGTCGGAGCACGCGTTCCTCGCGTCACAGCACACCGTGTGGGTGCGCGAGCACAACCGCATCTGCGAGGAGGTGAACAAGGATGCCCGCCACGACAGCATGTCGGAGGATGCGAAGTTTGACCTGGTACGGAATGTGGTCATCGCGAAGTTCCAGCAGGTGGTGCTGGAGGAGTTCCTGCCGGCGCTCGGCATCACGCAGGCCGACCTCGAGGCCGCGGAGCGCAAGGTCAACACGCCCGACGTGTCGGTGGAGTTCAGCATCGCGTACCGGCTGGGGCATGACCTGATCGGCAACGACGTGGGGGGCATCGACATCGCCCGCTCCTTCAACGCTGAGGTGCGCCTGCTCCCTTTTCTGTCTACTATATACGTAGCATGAAATCTGCTGTGTGGTTCCTCAAGGCGGTGCGTCTGCGATATCAGCCTGATGCTGTCATGGCACCAGTCAGCGACACCCTGAACGCCGGCGTACTCGTATATGCCTGGTGTAGCGACAGGTTGGCAGGTAGATAGAGACAGTATATTGATCCGCCAGCGCACTGGCAGCCAGCCGCCACCCTTGCGTATGCACACCTCCCCAGTCCTTGGTTCTGTAGCCGTATCCACGTCTCAATGTGCCGCCAGGGTGCTAAACAACCCAAAAAAACAGTAGAACAATTCTTCTTCTTTTGCATGCTCGCAGCCTGCACAGCAGCAGTACGAGTGTAGTCTGCTGCCGCTCTGGCTGCTCTTTAGCTGCTCCCCGAGTTGTGAAAAAGCTTCAGCAGATACAGGTTGCAATACATGACCTGTGACGGCGTATGCATGACCTGTGACGGCATACATCCTTGCAGTCGTTCTTCCTCGAGACTTCCGGCTCCGACGCCAAGCCATCCGTCACCTACAAGGCCTCCGCAGAGAAGGACATCACCAACATCATGACGAAGCTCTCCACGACCACGGCCAATGAGATCGATGGCAAGCTGTCCGACGCGTTGCGCAACTTCCTCTTCGGCCATGACGAAGCAGAGGACCTCGCGGGCCGCAACATCTTCCGCGGCCGCGAGCTCGGCCTGCCGACATACGCTGGCCTTGCGGACTGCTTCGGCCTCAAGCATGATTCCACGGTGCGCCCCTCCGCCACTGTTGTCCCTTGACATGCTTGCACGGCCGCCCATGCATTGGTGGCTGAGCATGCATCGCGTCGGTATTGTTGTTGCATGTGAGAACAACACACCATGAAAACCCTGTGCATCGATGTACGCCATATGCAATGTTGCATTCTATGCAAGTCAGGGGGGACAGCCGCCTGAATGAGTCACACAGCTGCTGGCGCCGCTCAACTGTTCGCGCAGCGACATGCGTCTCTGTGATCAAGGCTTTGCCGCGGTTGTGCGTCATGCATGCCACAGTCCCACAGCACGTGCACACGCGACGTACCGGCGTGCAGGTCGAGGAGGAGACACCTGATGCATGGGTCGGCCTGCTGCGCGAGCCCAAGGCCAAGGGCGAGCCCCTCCCGCCCACGCTCCGCGCCATCATCCTCGAGCAGTTCCACCGCAGCTTCTTCGGCCCGGGGGGCTTCTACTGGAAGAATGTGATGCGGAAGATCGGGAAGTTCGCGGACGAGGTGGCGGACAGCACGTACGCGCAGATCATCGCCGCCAACACCGGCGCCTCCGTCTCCGGCAACGTCTTCAAGACGTGAGTCTACGGAAAGCCCAGGCCTTCACTGGTCAAGCACCGGCTACAAATCGGGTACTGAACGAACGTCATTCTCAGCAGGCTGAGGTATCGAGAGTCCGGCGTGGTGCGGACGGCGGCGGTCCACGCGCAGACGCACTGCGCAGCGACCGCATTTTTGCCGCGGTTTTGGGCCGGCAGTACATTGCATCCGTACCCATGGGCGCCCACGGGAGCTCCATGGGCGCCCACGGGAGCAGTTTCATGCTGTCCTTCCTGTGATCGAGCGCTATGATGAGCTGAAGCAGGAAGGCGGATGGTGATTGCATATATATGTAGTGTACATTAGAGCACAGGCCCTGCATGCCCGCAGCGCTCGTCCGCCGCTGGAAATTTTCCTTGGGGTGTGTAGGCATAGGCAGGTTGGCGCCACATTTCATGGCGCTGTGAATGCTAATTTTCTGTGGTTTGGCAGTGGTTTTCTATGCGGCCCATGCCGAGGCAGGTCACGCCGTTTGGAGGCGTAAATTCCATGTGGCCCATCCGTCACAGGCCATGCCGTTTTGAGGTGACAAGTGCTCCACACTCAGTGCTCCCGCAGGAGTAGTTTTCGCGGTTGTGTTGGGGTGGGTACTACTATTAGCTTCAGCTCATAGAACTAAAAGCGCACAAGCTGTGCACGGTGTGCGGCACAGAACGTTGGGGGCCCGGCTCCGGCAAAGGCGATAGGAATCGCACACGGTGTAGGAGGAGGCATTTTCAGCCGTCTTCACGCGCAGCAGGTGCCGGTGTCTCCGAAAGCCTCTGATCGGCGAGCTGGTGCAAAGAACTCGGGCATCGCCGCCGTGTAAAGAGGCTCGAATTGCAGACGCTTATGTTCACACGGCCATGTGCGAATCCAGGAATGTACTCTGCAAGTGCTGTGTTCCGTGCGAACGCAGGTGTATCCCCTCTCTCTCTTCCGTGTCCTCCACTGCACCGGCCGTGTGTGGGTGGTGCTTGAGTTGTAGTCTTTGTAAGCAGAGGTCCCACAGTGCACTGATGCAGCATCTCTGTGCGTGTGCAGAAGAAAAGCAAAGCATGCTGAGCGGCAGTAGCATGCTCGTTGCATGGCTACAGGCACTGTGTAATGAGATGGCGTACACAACAGCACGTTCGCTCACTGGGTTGTGGGTTATACCGGCTCGTCCACCGGCAGGGCCGAAGGGGCTTGATTAAAATGCGTGACCACACACGTGCACAGCTAGCGCTGCTGTCGTTCTTGTACCGCTAACGCTGCTGTCGTTCTTGTACCGCCAGCGCTGCTGTCGTTCTTGTACTGCCGGTGCTGTTGTCTAGAGTTGCCGCGATATCAAGTGAGCTGCGTCCGCCACCCTCCAGAGACCCCTCCAGGGACCCCTCCGAGACTTATCAGGACACCCTTGCGATGGCTACGTTCACCCCCGTACCCATGTTTGCCTGCTGCTACTGCCAGAGGGCGGAGCAGAGGACCACGCAGACACACTGCATGGCAGGTCAGACCTCAGTCATCCGCATGATGTGTCCTGCGGCCGCCTCATCTGCGCCGTATCTACGTCACTATGGTGGTTGCAGGCCGCATGCAGTGCGGTACAGCGGTGCAGTTTTCATTGCAGGAGGCGCTCCATATGCATGATTAATAAATATTGATCCCCGTGACATGCATGTGCTTTCGTGCAAGATCCTTCACATCCACGTATCACCTGGAGTTTGCATGTCATGCACATGTGGCACTGCAGTGGCACCCATCGCCATGTACCAGCCGTACTGAGCCATTCATCCCGAGCATGCACAGTCAGATTTGCAGTTACAAGAGTGAAGTGAATGTGGCGCTGCAGGCCGCTGTGCATCCGCCGTCCCGCCACCCTTCACAGTATCACACAAGCTACACTACGACTACTTGGTGTGGGAACTGCCCGGCCCAATCACAACAAACACCGAGTCATGAGACCCCAGCTCATCGTGAAATTGTGGCGCAGTTCTTTGTGTCGAACAATGCTGGCAGCCTGGGTCTTGAGCGCCACATCAATGATTCTTTCCTCCCAGGCCTTCTGCCATCGCCACACCACAGACACACGACTTGATACAAAGGAAGGGATATGCAATATTCACCACCTGCCATTGCCGTGGGACCATAGAGACCATTCATTGAAAAGCACGCGCTGTTCGCGCGAGGTCCGGAGTGCCTGCAATTCGTGTGCACTTCGAAGTGCACCCCGACAGCAGATGCCACCGGATCAGCGCGGAGCACGGCCCGGCCTGTCGGCGCATAGCACGCACAGCAGCCGACGCTGTCTTGCGCGCCTGGCACCCGCGTGTCAGCGCCCTTGGCCACTCAACTGCCGAAGATCGCTGCCCCGCAGCACCCACACCACCCCGCCCTCCACCGGATCATCATCTTCGCAGAGGACCGTCTCCTCTGCTACATTGATTAACAGCATCATTGAACGTGCTAGCGCTGCATTCGCACGCTGCCGAGCCCACTGCAGCATAGAAGCCACACACTGTGCGTGCAGCTTCAGCTGTGGGCCCCATACTTCCTACGCATGAGTCAGGGGCACACTGTGTCGTTCCCCCGCTAGCTCAAGGTCCACTTCGCCGTTGCCAGCCACACACAACTTGCGAGAGGACTCGCCGTGAGACTCATCGTACACGGCTTCGAGTCGCCGCTCCACGCGCAAGCAAGCGTGTGTGCACACCTGGCGCCAAGCACATGCGCCGAATCGGCTCACCGCCTGTCAGCTCCGTGGCGCAGAGGCGGGGCTTCTCGCTGGCTACCCCGCGGCTCACTGACCAGGTGCGCACTCGCATACGGTGCGTACTGAACAAGGCATGTACATGGTGCGACAGTGGCTCCATGTACATGCCTTGTTCAGTGAACCACGCTGTGCGGCCATGGAAGCAGTCCGCTGCTACAGGCCGCGCTTTGTAGCTTGCACCACTTCGTAGGTGTAAGCGTCGTCATCGTCACCAGCAGCATCAGCGGCGTAATCGTCGCCAGCAGCATCTGCCTCCGAGCCGTCAGAGTCACCATGGCCATACGCCCCGCGCCGTTGCCGCAGCATCGCCGCGGCATCCTTCATCGCAGAAAAGTAAAACCGGGCAGTGGAGAGGGTGGTGTTCTCGGCGGGGCTTGCCTCGGCGGCCGCCGCGGCTGTGGCTGCGGCGGTGGCCGCGGCGGCGGTGGCGGTGAACGACCGTGCTTTGGACGCCCGCTTTGCTTTGAGGCGACAGCGCCGACGCGTTCTTGTCTTTCTGTCGATGCACTCGCCTTCGGTCTTCGACTTGCCAGTCGAGCCGCACTTGTTGCAGAACGGAAGTTTCCTATATGCATGCATACATTCAGTGCATGCAGCTCGCGATCGGGGGGGGGGGGGGGGGGGGGGGGGGGGGGGGGGGGGGCAGACCGTCTCGCCCACCTCCTAAGGGGCTCAGGCAGAGGAATCAGGACAAAGCGACTAGACCTCGGCCGGCCGTGGGGGCCATGCTTCCAAAAACGGCGGACTCATGTACCGCATATGGTTCTCAATGATGATCACCGAAAGAGTTCAGTGGACTGTACAAAAGTGGTTTCGCTTGTTCAATTTTCAAGCTCACGCTGCGGGCGTATAGGATCATGGAATGCGCACGGTGTTTTGGCCTTCTTTTTTCTTGTCTTTTTCTTCTTCTTCTTCTTCTTTGCTAGCAGCTCCCCATCTGCCGCCGACCTCTCGAGGTGCGATGCACCGAGGCTGGCGCCCTCGGCAGACACGAGGCCCCCGCGGAAGCCGTCCACGGCATCAAGTCCAGAGGGCGGGGCGTAGCCGGTGCTAGTGAGTACCGCACCGCCTCTGAGCTGCCGCAGCATGGCGTCAGGCATACGCGCCGCTGTGGCGTAGGGGGTGTGGGAGCACGCCAGCAGTGCGCCGGCCCACAGCATGGATACGATGCCGCTGAGCTTTGCCAGCATTCGTGCGCGGGGGTGGGAGTGCTTGTGTGGAGGGGGGTTGTGCGGGGGGTTCCGCGCGTCCTGCATGCATGGGCGTCTGTGCGGGCAGGCGGGGTGGCAGAAAAATCTCGAGCTCGTGTGGTAAATACATTTCTTTAGCCAATGGCCTACGTACAGGTAGGCCGGGGGCGGGGGGGGGGGGGGGGGGGGGGGGGCAAACCTGCAGCTGGAGGGGTGTCAGGCGGCTCGAGTCCTTGGGAGGCGTTGCGTGGCTGTGAAGCTGAAGCTGAGTTCAGGCGGCTGGCTTGGAGCGGCTGGACTGGGACTTGTGTGTCGGCCGGTGTACGTTAAGAGCTGGAGCTCTGCTGAAAGGAGTGCCTCTTGAGCAGTCTGCACATCATCGCAGGGGTGAAGGGGCTGCTGGACAGAGGGTTGGGTGGGCTAGCCAACAGGCACTATCTCAGAGATACAGGACTGTCCCGATTGCATGGGAGTTCACACACAGCACGAGTAGCTGACGGCTATACCTCTGATCAGAGGAGAAAAGATGCGACGCAGACCCGGAGACGCTGCTGCAGAGGAGAAAAGTTGATGATGTGAAGGTTAGACGGGTGCGATGGCGTGGACGGTGTGCGAATCAAGGTCAGGCTGCGGCAACCCAGTACGTATACGCTTGTACTTGTGCGGTGTTGTTGACGAGTTGCCCCAGATATGGGGATGTGCACCTCCGGCAGGTATATATACATGCATTTACGGTCGGGTGTTGTTGAGTGGGGATCGTGGCGCAGTATGTACAGGAAAGCTTTGGTGTGGGGCTCACGGGCTGAACCCAGGAACTCGGCATCTGGGTCTGCGAGTTCACGCTGACGCATTGGCGATTGTGCGCCGATCTGCGAGCGCGCATGCAGCCCCGCGGCGCATGCGAAGGCCGGCCCGCTGCAGAGAGAGCACGCTGCTGCGCTCCATCACTGCGCAGGAATGCGGCAGGCACCAAGCGAGCAGCTGTCTTCTTTACAGGGCACCGACATTGCGAGCTGAGGCATCCGCTGCCGCAGAGCCTTACAACAAGCCAAGGTCAAAGTTTCCGTGTCGACAGGGATTCATTCTGTTTTCAGATTGTGATTGTGTGTTACAAGGACAAAGGATTGTGGCTGTGTGTGCCTGTGACCTTGGTCCCGACAAATGCAGCAGCGGCAACGCAAGGCGGGACGACAGGCCAGGTTGACGCACCTGCCAACTGTTTGGATCGCCTGAGGTCACAGAGTGGTGTGTGTGGTCAACGTAAGATCTAGCAGGGCTTGCGACGCTGTTTGCGGTCGTGGTACCGGTCTCGTTTTTTACCACAGCGATCGCTGCACAGATGCCAGGCGCGGGAGAAGCTGCTTCTGCAGCGTCCACGAAAACCAAGTTCCAAAAGTTCCAAAAGGTTGTATGCGACGACCTGCTGTGGCGCAGCGTAGATGAAAATATCGCTGCAGAGTCGGACGGAGATCGAGGAGCGAATCAAGGCTGGATTAACAAACACTCATATCCGTCTTCTTCGCGATCGACGACCAGGTGTCTGTGGACCCCACCGACAAATCGTATACTCACTGCGCTGCGATTTTAGCTGAGGCCGTCATCAGGCGGACTTCGCATGTGGTGGGCACTGACACCTGAGCTTCATCAGTGCCTGGCGAGGATGGCAACCACTTGAAGGAAACTCGCCTGCGGCTGCGCCAGTGCGCTCTGCATGCCGTCAGGTGACATATGCACGCAACGGCCGCGATGGGCGAGCAAAGAGTTCACGCGGACTGGAGGTTTCAGAAAATATTCCGAAGAGGACGCTCAGCAAGACACAGAGCTGACATCGCGCGATCGTGATGGTCAACGGTGTGATCATGGTGCGCCACGATTCGTGTGCCGACGATGCTGAGCTCCGCGCGGAAGCGCAGTGAACAAAGATGCGGCCGGTGGGGCTTCAGCAGTAGCACAGCTTGATGAAATGTGCTCTTGACCCGGGCCAGAATATTTCACAGCAAGCCATCTGCAGTCCTGTCGATCCTCGTCGCACATCGCTCCTACCGAGCTCGTGCGGCTACAATGCCAGAACGCTGCTTCGTCGCCTCATCCACAACTGGTGTGGATTATCCTTACATCTGGAGTCAAGCACCTCTGCTGATGCAGGTTTGAGGGCTTTTTCACATGCACAAGCATGGCCTGGCCAATCGCTCGGTCTAGATGCAATCTCGTCTCGGGGCCGAGGCGCGCCACGCATGCGACTCTGCGGTCAGAGATGCTTCTTCATCTGACGCAAATGCTGTAGCCATGTTCGCTCAGGGTCGTGCGGTTGGCAGGTCTTCCACAGGTGTGTGTGCGCGCGGAGGGGCATTTCGCTCCCACTTGGCAGCCAAGGCTGCAAATTGCAACGGATTCGAACGTCTTTCGCCTGACTCCTGATCACCCTGTCTTGCTTTCAGCGATTCCAGTGGCATATTCTTGAAATGGTTGCAGTAGACGGCAGTCCACGGGGCATCACGAATTGGATGTGCAGTGGTAAGCTGATGCAAAATTCGACGCCATCGATTGCACCGATGCAATCATGTTACAATCTATCATTCATCTGATCAGAAGGCGTATGTTGCCCGCGACACCAGACCACATGCCTGAGCCCAGCAACCTGGTTCGGCAGGTACATCTGCTCCCACGGGAGCAGATGCATGGTCACACAGGCACCGGCTGCCCGCTCGGAATTGCTCGTGGCATCGAAAGATATGCGCCAGTGGACCGCGGGCAGCCCGGCCGACGGCCATCCCTCCTCTGCTGACGTCCCGTCGCCCACAATCCCCTTGGATGTCGAAATTCATGGCGACAACATGGCGGCGGCGACTGCCCTGCCTGCTCTCCGCCCCCATCAGGCAACAACACTGCATGGGGTGGGAGGCACGCGAGGGGCGCCTGATCATGAGCCTGCCCCTGAGGCAGCCGGCTCCCATGCATTGAGGCATGCACTACAAGAAGCACGACTGCCCCGTGCGAGCCTTTGGGGCAGAATTCTACTGGGCGCTTGGTGCTGATCTCGGAAGTATGGTACAGATCTGTCCAGATGTATGGGCACTTTTGCTAGCACCCTTGGGCTGCTGCTGGCCAGGGGCAGATGCGATGCACTGCGCGCTCCAACCCAATACGGGATAGACTTCAGTAAAACGAACGACATTCAACTAATTGGTATACTGCATTTCTTGTAGCGGGACAAAGTGCGTGAAACACCGCTGGCTCGGCGCATCGGGCGGTACGTGACGAACAGCACCAAGCATGTTTGGGCGAACAGCCCTTGTGGTAGTAGGACGATTGCGGCCTGGTTTCGATAAGAGGTACAGATACAGATGATGTCTAAGAGTAAGCACACAACGAAGCTTTGTACGCAGCGTTGTCTCGAATATTCTGAACATGCCGAGAGCTGCATCGATTGCTTGCGGCTGGTACATGCAAGGATGCCATGCATCAGGCAGCTGCGCTATCTGGGTCCATGCACGCAGAGACAGCCCCGATAGCGGCCCCTGCAACTGGCGGCCCCCATGACGGGAGTCACTCAGCCCAGAGGGCGGCGCAGGCACGCCCGCCAGACCCCGGAGACATCGCCCCGGACGTCGTCCGCGCCGAGATCCGCGGCGACGCGGCTCGAGATTCGCACATGCGGGGCATCGGAGAGCACAGTCGTGTCGGTCGCGACCCTCAGCCGCCTGCGGCCCCCGCACACCCACCAGCACCGTCGCTGCAGTCCATGGGCCCGGCTGCTCGCGTCCCCCAGACGGTCGCCTTTGATGGCAGCGAGGCATGGGCAGCGGCCGTGGCAGATGCGGGTGCAGCGATCATCGATGCGGCCGAACGAGACCACCCTCCCAGCATCGTCGAAGCCGTGGGCCACCTCGTCGATCTGCCGGTCGCTGTCCTGGCAGATGACAGTGCTAGCGATGGCCGCAGTCGCAGGATCATCGCGCGTCTGCGCGAGCTGACAACGCGCATCGCGCCGGGCAATGACGCTGGGGGAGGCGGCGGGCCTGGACCCGGGACACACCCCCACGCAAGCTGTTGAGGACGCTGCCATGGCGCCGCGGATAGACCGCAGCTGCCGCCTCGGCAACGTGGGCAAGGGCGCACGCAGCCTTGACGCCCTCAAGATGATGGAGATCGGTGACGCTACCGTCCTTGAGCTCGCGGGGCTTCACCCACGCGCCCCGCCGCTGGCAGGCCGCCCCCAGCAGCCCGCGGTCGAGGGGACTGCAGCAGCCCAGATCGGCGCCGAACAGTTCGAGGCCACCCTGCACTCCCTGACGAGAGGAACCTGGGGCCCCCCACCCCCCCCCCCCCCCCCCCCCCCCCCCCCCCCCCCCCCCCCCCCCGCTGCCCCAGCGGGTGGACGTACAAGCACATCCGCATTGCAGGCCTGTACGATGAGCGCACTGGTGAGATCCTGCGGAAGTGCATCAATCTCATGCTGGCGGGAAGGCTGCCACACCTGGAGCACCTCCTGGCGTACCGCCTTGTCGCCCTCAAGAAGCCGGCAGGAGGGGCGAGGCCCATCGCGATCGGTGAGTGCGCGTTGCAAGCATCTGTGCACTGGCGTGCGTGTCGGACGTCGGTGCCTTCCTCGCCCCGCCGCAGATCGACGTGGGCATCCAGGGGGGAGCCGAGATCCCGGGCCATGCCCTGAGGCCGGATTTTCCGGGTCCACACACCGTCACGGTGCCCACGTGCCTTCAATGTGATGTCCCAGGAGGCAGTGGATGAGTAGCTCACCGCATCACTCCCGAAGCTCCTCCCATACTTCCGCACAGTGTATGGGCAGAGCAGCGCGCTCCTCGCCCGGCGCCCAGATGGCACCTGCGCGGAGCTGCGTAGCGAGACAGGCCCCCTGGGGCCGCCCCTGTTCGCGCTCGCCTACCTCCCCACCCTGAATGCGGCGCAGCGGCTCGCCCCCAACGCCCTTGTCACGTCCTACCCTGATGATACATATGTGCAGGGCGATGCGGACAGTGCGGTGGCTGCTGCAAACGTGATGCTCACGCGGCATGCATGCAACCGCGGCATGCATGCAACCGCGCCATGCAAGCAACCGCGCGAAAACCGTCGTGCACTGCACCGATCCGGAGAAAGCGCGCCATGTGGCAGCGCAGGCCTAGGCTACAGTCGCCGAGGACAGGATTCGCCGAGGACAGGATTCTAGTCTGCGGCACACCGCTGGGCACCGACGCCTTCATCGCCGCCCACGTGAAGCAGCGCTGCCAGCACACAACCGCGCTCATCGACAGGCTGATCGGGCTGCCACTACCGGCCCAGTCACAGTGGGCGGTCCTGTACTGCTGCTACTGCCTCCAGCACAGGGAGGCGCACCTGCTCCGCAACACGAGCTGGAGTGCGCTCCGGGACTATCTCCCGACCGTCGAGGACGCCACGCTGCGTGCCCTGTGCAACATCATGGATGTGTCTGACCTGACCAGGGCTCAAGCCGAGCAGGCCCTCCTGCCCCACCGCCACGGCGGCATGGGGCTCCGGCACTACACCGTGTGACCGCAGATGTGGCGGATGCAGCACGCCTGTCATCGGCAGCGCGGGTGCATTGTGCGCTGGCCGACGGTGTTGAGCGCGGCCGGCCGTTCCGCTGCAGCGCAGCAGTGGAGCTGCGGGGTGTTCCTTGACCGGCTACGCGTGACGGGGGGTCTCGCGATCGCCGACCTCGGCGCCGGCCCCGCTGACGCTGCAGTGTGGGCTCAGGACATCACAGTGAAGCTGCGCCTGGCGCAGCTGCAGCGGGGGCGATCTCGCGCGCTGAGGCCGACGGGCGCAAAGCCGCCGTCTTCGCTGCGCTCTTCATGGCAGGCAGCGGCCGATCGGCCCGGTTCACCAAAGGCGGCCAAGCGGCGGCAGCCAGACTGCGCAGCTGCATGGGGGCCATGGCGTCGCCTTGGCGCATGGCACTCCCGGGTCCAGTGACGGGCCTGTCCGACCTGGAGTTGAGCGTGTATGCACGCCTCCGGCTCGGGGAAGTCCTCCTGCCCCGTCTTAGCGGCGACGATGACAGATCCTCTGAGTGTCCCTTTGGCCGCAGCGATTCGCCGGGGACGCACTCACTGATCTGCAAGTCGCTGTGGGGTACCGTCGGTGCCCGCCACAACCTCATCATGGAGATATGGCGCCGATTCATGGCACGCAGCGGGATCGCGTCAGCGGTTGAGCCTCACATGAGCAGGCTCCCCGGGGCCTCAGCCCCGGCATTGGGCTCGCCCGCAACATCCCGGACAGCACGGCAGCAGCTCCCCCGTCACTCACCACCAAACCCTCACCCAGCCAGGCCTCGGTCGCGCCCGCTCCTCCTCATAGCGCCCAGGCCCGTCCCCCACCACCCCGCAGGTGGCTCCAGCATACTTCGACGGCGCGACGCCCCCCCCCGCGGCCGACCGACTCACATCCTCCCCTGCATGCCCCCACCGTGGCCGCGCCCGCTCTCTCCCACGGCGCCCAGGCACCCTCTTCCCTCACCTACACGGCCGTCCTCGCGTCCTCCTGTGCCGCCACAGCGGCGTCTGGCCCCGACGTCCCCGCTGGTGCGGCCGCCCCCCACACTGCGCAGGCAGCGCCGCCGGCGCCGCAGCAGTCGGGCTGGGCACAGCCCGCCCCGTTGCCAGCTGTCCCCCGGTGCCGCAGACCCGCACAGCGGGGTGACATCCTGGCGTTCTTCCCGGGAGCCGTTGATCGGCGACGTGTGCGTCACCCACCTGCTGGCTGCCTCGAACGTCAGCGGCGCGGCGCTCTACGACGGGGCCTCGGCAGAGGCCGCCGACCGGCGCAAACGCGAAAAGTACGGCCGGGCCGGCGCGGGCGCGTGCACGCTGGTCCCGCATGACACGTACGGACGGGTCAGCCGGGCCGCCTTGGCGTTCCTTAACAGGCTTGCTAATGTGGCTGCAGGGTCTGGCGCGGCGTCGCGGCGGCGATTCCTCGAGAATGCAATGCGCGCTCTCTCTACGACGCTCTGTCGTGCAGTGGCACGCCTAGGTCCGCGCCGCGGCTCTGCTGATGGTCGCCGACGAAGCGCCAACGAAGGCACCCCGCATGCCCAGCGGACCCGGCCTAGCTGGAGTCAAAGGCCATCGGTTGGTGGCGTCAAGCGGGCGGGGCCCCCGAGGGGCACCCCACTGCCCAGGCCAGATGGCCTGTAAACGGCGAGAGGTCATCAAACGGGACCGTCAGTCCTGCCAAAACTGCCTTGCCCACGTGACGTGCCATCAGCGGAGCTGCGTGTGTCTGGGGCGGTGTGTGTCTGGTCTTGGGCGCGTGTGGTTGTGGGTTTGGGTGTGTAGCGGTCTGAGGTTCTGGGTGCGACGTCATTTTCTGGGCGAGTGGTGGGTTCTGTGTGCGTGGGTGTCCGTGGGTGTACTTGATCTGCATGCTTTTTCTCGCGGTGCTGCCCGCCTCGTTGCATTTATGCTTGTAACACAGGCGTCCGCAGCGACCTAAAAGTCTGCCGGAGACTTGTCTGTGGTAGTGCATGTTATTCAGTGCTGTCGCGACTGCACCTGTGACTGCTGCATCGACTTGTCTGCCTTGTGTGAAGCCCTTGTTGCCCATTCATGATCAGATGCTGCGGACATGTACACACTCGTATCGCGATGACTCGGGCCGTGCGTTGCTGCGGGTGCACAAACCAGCCAGGGCCTGCCCTCGTACTCTCTGACCACAGTTTTGGTTACAAAACAACTTGAAGGTACAGAATGCCTCAGAAACTCTCACCTGGAACTCTGATCCAAGGCACTCTGAAATCAGCCACCCTTCAGGGACCCCCCCCTTTCCAAGGGCTGCCCCCCCCCGCCCCCCCCCTTCACAACTGATCAGGACACCCGTGCGATGGCTACGTACCTGTCGTCCCCTGCTGCCACAGTATACTGCCAGGGGACGGGCAAGAGACCATGCCAACGAACTGCATGTCAGGCCATTCGCATGAGTTGTCCTGCGGCCGTCCGACGAGTCGCGACTGCGCCATACCTGCGCCGTAGCTGCGCCACTGTGGTCGTGGCAGGCCGCATGCAGTGCGGCACAGCGGCGCGTTCTGCCATGCAGAGGGGGCTCCATGATTGATCACATGCATGTTCTTTCGTGCTAGATCCTTCACATCCACGTATCACCTTTACTCTGTATTTCATGCACAGTGGCACACATCGCCATGTCCCAGCCGTACTGGACCAGTCATCTCGAGCATGCACAGTCAGGTTTGAAGTTACAAGAGTGAAGTGAAATGTGGCGCTGCACGCTGCATCCTCCGCCCAACCACCCTTCACAGTGTCACACAAGCTACACTACATCTACTTGGTGTGGGAACCGCCCAGCCCAATCACAACAAACACCGAGTCATGAGATCCCAGCTCATTGTGAAATTCTGGCGCAGTCCAGATCTGTTCTTTATGTCGAACAGTTCTTTATGTCGAACACTGCTGGCGGCCTGGGTCTTGAGCGCCACATCAATGATTCTCTCCTCCCAGGCCTTCTGCCATCGCCACACCACGGGCACACAACTTGATACAAAGAAAGGGATATGCAATATTCACCACCTGTCATTGCAGTGAGACCATAGAGACCATTCATTGAAAAGCACGCGCTGTTTGCGCGAGGTCTGGAGCGCCTGCAATTCGTGTGCACTTCGAAGTGCATGCGAACAGCAGATGCCACGGATCAGCGCGCAGCACAGCCCGGCCTGTCGGCGCATAGCACGCACAGCCGCCGACGCCGTCTTGCACGCCTGGTGCCTGCGTGGCAGCGCCCTTGGCCACTCAACTGCCGAAGATCGCTGCCCCACGGCACCCACACCACCCCGCCCTCCACCGGATCATCATCTTCGCAGAGGACCGTCTCCTCTGCTACATTGATTAACAGCATCATTGAACGTGCTAGCGCTGCATTCGCACGCTGACGAGCCCACTGCAGCATGCAAGCCACACACTGTGCGTGCAGCTTCAGCTGTGAGCCCCATACTTCCTACGCATGAGTCAGCTGTCCCCTGCAGGGGCACACTGTGTCGTTCCCCCGCTTGCTCAAGGTCCACTTCGCCGTTGCCAGCCAAAAACAACTTGCGAGAGGACTCTCCGTGAGACTCATCGTACACGGCTTCGAGCGCTTTGTAACTTACACCACTTCGTAGGTGTAAGCGGCGTAATCGGCACCAGCAGCATCAGCGTCGTAATCGGCACCAGCAGCATCTGCCTCCGAGCCGTCAGAGTCACCATGGACATACGCCCCGCGCCGTTGCCACAGCATTGCCGCTGCATCCTTCATCGCAGAAAAGTAAAACCGGGCGGTGGAGAGGGTGGTGTCCTCGGCAGGGTTTGCCTCGGCGGCGGTGAACGACCGTGCTTTGGACGCCCGCGTCGCTGTGAGGCGGCAGCGCCGACGCGTGCTTGTCTTTCTGTCGATGCACTCGCCTTCGGTCGTCGACTTGCCAGTCGAGCCGCACTTGTTGCAGAACGGAAGTTTCCTACATGCATGCATACATTCAGTGCAGCTGCGACGGCTGTGCAGAGCAGACATGGCTATGTACATGCAGCTCTGAGGGGGAGACACCGAAGCCACGGGCCAGGGTGATCATCGATAGCATGCAACTACAGAGGAGAGCGCTGAAGCGGGGGGGCGCAGACCGTCTCGCCCACCTCCTGAGGGGCTCTGGCAGAGGAAACAGGACAAAGCGACCAGACCTCGACCGACTTGGGAGACCACGTTCTCAACAACGTACGGGTAACTGCAAGTGCAGTCGCGCGGCGCTCCAGGGCACCCGGCAGGGGCGTGCCCGCGTTAAGCTTGATCTGATGCACGCCGTGAGCCGCACATGGCAAACATGTGCACACAAATTTTTATGCACCGGACATGATTCTTACCAATGATCACCGAAAACACTGCAGTGGACTGTACAAAGGTGATTTGATCTGTTCGATACTCAAGCTCACGCTGCGGCTGTGTAGGATCGTGGAAGGCGCACGGCGTTCTGGGCGGCGCGCCCCTTCTGCTCATCTTCATCTCCTCTGCTAGCATCTCGCCGTCTGCCGCCGACCCCTCGAGGTGCGATGCCCCGAGGCTGGCGCCCTCGGCAGACACGAGGCCCCCGCGGAAGCCGTCCACGGCATCAAGTCCAGAGGGCGGGGCGAAGCCGGTGCTAGTGAGCACCGCAGCGCCTTCGAGCTGCCGCAGCATGGCGTCAGGCATACGCGCCGCTGTGGCGTAGGGGACGTGCAAGCATGCCAGCAGGGCGCCGGCCCACAGCACGGATACGATGCCACTGAGCTTTGCCAGCATTCGTGCGCGGGCGTGGGAGTGCTTGTGTGGAGGGGGGTTGTGCGGGGGTTTCCGCGCGTCCTGCATGCATGCATGGGCGTCTGTGCGGGCAGGCGGGGTGGCTGAAAATCTCGAGCTCGTGTGGTAAAAACATTTCTTTACCCAACGGCCAACGTACAGGGCAGGGGGGGGCATACCTGCAGCTGGAGGGGTGTCAGGCGGTTCGAGTCCTGGCGAGGCGTTGCGTGGTTGTGAAGCTGAGGCTGAGTTCAGGCCTGGAGCTCCGCTGAAAGGAGAGCCTCTTGAGCAGTCTGCACATCATCGCAGGGGTGAAGGGGCTGCTGGACAGAGGGTTGGGTGGGCTAGCCAACAGGCACAACAGGACTGTCCCGATTGCACGGGAATTCACATACCGCACGAGTAGCTGACGGCTGTACCTCTGATCAGAGGAGAAAAGATGCGACGCAGAGCCGGAGACGCTGCTGCAGAGGAGAAAAGTTGATGATTTGATGGCTAGACGGGTGCGATGGCGTGGACGGTGTGCGAATCAAGGTCAGGCTGCGGCAATCCAGGCCGCGAACTACGTATACGCTTGTGCTTGTGCGGTGTTGTTGACGAGTTGCCTCAGATATAGGGATGTGCACCTCCGGCAGGTATATATACATGCGTTTACGGTCGGGTGTTGTTGAGTGGGGATCGAGGCGCAGTATGTACAGGGAAGCTTTGGTGTGGGGCTCAGAGGCTTAACCCAGGAACTCGGCATCTGGGTGTGTGAGTTCACGCTGACGCATTGGCGATTGTGCGCCGATCTGCGAGCGCGCATGCAGCCCCGCGGCGCATGCGAAGGCCGGCCCGTTGCAGAGAGAGCACTCTGCTGCGCTCGATCACTGCGCAAGAATGCGGCAGGCCCCAAGCGAGCAGCTTTCTTCTTTACAAGGCACCGACATTGCGAGCTGAGGCATCCGCCGCTTCGTCAGGACGCAGAGCCTTACAAAAAGCCAAGGTCAAAGTTTCCGTGTACACAGGGATTCATTCTGTGTTCAGATTGTGATTGTGTGTTACAAGGACAAAGGATTGTGGCTGTGTTTACCTGTGACCTTGATCCCGACAAATGCATGCCGCGCGGCGTGTCGCGGCAACGCAAGGCGGGACGACAGGCCAGGTTTACGCACCTGCCAACTGCAGATAGCGGTTTGGATCGCCCGAGGTCACAGAGTGGTGTGTGTGGTCAACGTAAGATCTTCCAGGGCTGGCGATGCTGTTTGCGGTCGTGGTACCGGTAGCGTTTGACCACAGCGATCGCTGAACAGATGCCAGCTGCAGGCGCGGGAGAAGGTGCTTCTGCAGCGTCCACGAAAACAAAGGTCAGCAAGATTGTATGCGAAGACCTGCTGTGGCGCAGCGTCGATGAAAGTATCGCTGCAGAGTCGGACGGAGATTGAACTCAATCGTCGAGGAGCGAATCAAGGACGGATTAACAAACCCATACCCGTCTTCTTCGCGATCGACGACGAGGTGTCTGTGGACCCCACCGACATCTCGTCTACTAACTGCGCTGCGATTTTTGCCGAGGGCTGCATCAGTCGGACTTCGCATGTGGTCTTTGCCTTCTTCCGTTCACTCTTTTGTGCCGCTTCGCATGTGGTGGGCACTGACACCTGAGCGTCATCAGTGCCTATCGAGGAAGGGCTCCTGTGCCCTGCGTTGACCCAACTGCCTTCAGGTGATGTATGCAGGCGACGTCGGCGATGGGTGAGCGAGCACAGCTTGATGAAATGTGCTCGTGACCCGGTGCAGAGAAATTCATAGCACGCCATGTGCAATCCTGTCGATCCTCGTCGAACATCTCTCCTACCTCGTGCGGCTACAATGCCAGAACGCTGCTTCGTCGCCTCTTGCTGAAACATGACCACCCACAACTGGTGTAGATCATCCTTTCATACGGAATCAAAAGACCTCTGCTGATCCAGATTTGAGGGCACTTCCACATGCAAAGACATGGCCTGGTCAGTCGCGCGGTCTACATGTCGGGGCTAAGGCGGGCCAGGCATGCGATTCTACGTTCAGACATTCTTTTTCATCTGACGCAAATGCTGTTGCCATATATGATGGTCTGTTTGGCAGGTCTTGCGAAGGTGTGTATGTGCGCAGAGAGGCATTTCGCTCCCACTGGGCAGCCTAGCCGGCAAATTGCAACGGGTTCGAACGTCTTGAGTCGAGACCACCTTGTCTTGCTTTCAAGGATTCTAGTGGCATGCGCTTGAAATTCTTGCAGTAGACAGCAGTCCACAGGGCATGAGTTTGAGGCATGAACGGAATGTGCAGGCAACAAGCTGATGCAAATTTCGTCGCCATCGATTGCACCGATGCAATCATGTTACAATCTATCATTCTTCTGATGAGACGGCGTATGTTGTCCCCGAGACTAGATCACATGCCTGAGCCCAGCAAGCTGAATCGGCAGATACATCTGCTTCCATGGTCACAGGGGCGTCAGCAGCGATCTACATGTCTGCCGGAGACCTGTCCGTGGTAGTGCATGTGATTCAGTTCTGGCGTGACTGTAGTAGTGACACCCGTATCAACCTTTTTTGCCCTGTGTGAAGCGCAAGTGCTGAAGGTCTGCTTCGATTGAGATGCTCTGCAGGAGCATGGCATTTCGGCACGATACATCCACACATGAAAAAGAACAGGTCACTGTGTCTGCAAGGTGCTTGTCAGGCGTCGGATCAGTTCTGCACTGACAGCCATCTCGTGTCGGCTGACATTGAAGTGAGATGGTCTGGCATGTCAGGCCTGGAGGTTTTGCATCCTGAGTTGATCACAACGCTGCTACACACAAGAGCATCGGTACAAACCATTTCACCCCACACTAAGAGCTTCGGTACACAGGGTGCACTGCATGCCCATGCTGCACCCGCTCCATGGACTTTCACAGAGCATCTCTGATCCAACAGAACGTGCTCATCACTGTAAAGTAAATCCGGACTGTGGCCTCCTCGGGTTGCCACCAACACGTGTTCTCTGGGAAGCTTTTCTGGTCATGCTGGTCCTCAGCCAAGGCCGCAGTGGAGGCCAGACACATCACAGAGCAGTAGCTGCATGCATGAGTAACACCTCCATCCGAGATTGAAGCCGCTGCCCGGGCCAAGTGCTCTAGTGTCAACGGTGAAGGCCAGCAATGTTCTTGCTTGGGTGCTGCACAGGCATGTCTCACAGCGCCCCTGCAGAGCGTCGTGGCTCAAAGCTCCGCCGGGGACGATGCAGGGGGGTGCTGCTGCTGCACTGGTTGTCCTGTGTCATCAGCCCTGCTGCACTCCCGCCGATAGTGGTGTGGACACATATGTTCAGGGACACAGGGGCACTCCACCGTGGCCCTGACAGTGCGTGCGCTGTGCCTGATGCGGTTTGTCCTCGTCACAAGGTCGTTCAATGAAATGGCTGCCACGGGCATCATGTGTAGGCCAAGTCGTGCTAACCGCAGGCACTGTGCAGTGGATACCAGCAAATTCTGTGCAGGCTTTCGTGCGCTACCACACATGGAACAGTACATGCAGAGTGGAAGTGCCTGCATAGCAGGACACTTCGTCCTTGCTGTCACCGCGCGTAACCGTCTACTCGGTCTGCAGTACAGTTGTCAGGGCAGGCACAACGTGCATGCTTTGCAGAGCATGCTGATACTACCAAGACGATGCTGTTGGCAGCGTAGTGGCATGGGGCAATGTGAAGCTTGGCAGCGTTCAGCGAGAATCAGGTACAGAGCTGCGCAACGACCGTCTGCCAACACCCCAACCGTCTTTCAGCTGAACACCACATCCACACTCGCACTGCCATTTTTGGGATGGTCAAACTTGGCCGAACAGGGGGTTGGCTAGATCAGGGTAGATCAGGCTTTCTAGCATGGCTCGCCTGAGCTCAGATGAACTGCCTGACCTCCACACCGCCCAGTCTAATTTCTTGGTCAACATCAAGGAACAGCACAAGGCCCAGCTTCAGCTACATGAGCAAATCTGATCAAGGTCAGCATGCAGCCATGAGGGAGTGTGCAGCAGAAATCACACCATGTCAACACCCCACAGCACAAGTTCTATTGTCAGGACCCTGACTAGTCAGTGCTCCTGTGGCAGTAGCTGGGAAACTGAAACGGGCATATGTGGTTTTTGCTGCATGCACAGACCGCACGATCACCGTTCATGCTCCACATGAGCGCCTGGGACTGTTCAGCCCTCTCGCTCTCGCTTGGTACCGCACTAAGATCTTAGTACCTTAGACCTGAGTACCTCACTGGCGCACATGTGGCATGCTTGCCAGTCCAAATGCCATGCACCAGAGGAACAGCTGCCAAAGCTCCTAGCGACGCCGCGGTGATGCGGACCGCCGGCCATATCCCTGGCACTGCTGGGGACGATAGCGCGCAGATGCGCTAGCAGGCGGCGCGGGGGCTGCCGGCCGCTGCTGCGGGGGTCCCTCGTGGCCGACATCATTTGGCAGCTTCCGCTTGCACCCCGCAGCAGCGCCGCGTACCCAGGGTGGGTCGGGCGTGCGGGAACGCCGGCGCCGCCTCGAGTCGTCGGCGGTCCGCGCGTCGGCCCGCTCCGAGCATGGCGAGTGCCGGGTGTCGCCGGCAGCACCCCGCGGCGAGCGCTTGCCGCATGCATGGGCCGGCGGGGGTGGGAGTGCCTGCGTCATCGCACGCGGCGGCGCCGGGCTGCCGCTGGCGGGCTCGTCGCTTGGTGTGCGGCATCCTCGCGGACCGGGGGCATGCGGCGCGGGCGGCCTGGGGCGGGGGGCGCGGTTGCCTGCACTGCCGGAGCCTGCGGAGGCGTCACAGAAGGCCTTGGCGTCCGCCTGCATACTACTTGTACGGATGTAATGCTGTTAGGCCAGTGGTGGCCAGTGGTGGCCAGTGACTGAATGTGAGGTGGCCAGAAGTGCAGTGCTGCTGTTTGCCCTGCTGTCAACCTGTGAGAGGCGGAGGGGCAGGCACAGTGGAACGTCGCAGGGTATGGCAGGCAGTGTGGAGGCGTCTGAGGAACGGAGTTGCGCTGTGGTGGATGCGCTTGGATGATGCGCCATGCGCACATGGTTTCAACGGTTCCCATGCGAGCAACTGATGCATGGAGACGAAATTTAAACAAGCCAAAGCACGGGTCACCGGCGGACAAACATCAGGGCGAAGGTGTCCCTGTACTGCAAGCTGATCTGCTCACCAACCAAGCACGAGTGCCACCAGGCCAAACACTCATTGGCCAGCGCGAGTGGTCGTGCCAGACGCATGATGCTGTGATGAGCTTGCACTACAAAACATGCACGCCTCCAGGCCAGCTGGCCCACACTTGCACTGGATACGAGTGATGCGCACCAAGCAGCGTTTGCAGGCGCCACCAATAGCACTGCGAAGGGCTTTGCTCAGGCTAAGCACCAGTGTGGTGTCGGACAGAGGTGCACTCCTGGATGGAGCGATGTGGTCGGCCCGGGCGGCTGCCTGCTGCCCGAGTGTGTCAATCACTGCCGAGGTGTTGGGCAGCAGTTGCTCCATCGTCCTCGCCAGAGTCAAAGTCAGGGGCTTGCAACTGAGGCTCGTGCCACAGGCGGTCAGGACGACTCGGCATGGATCTGCGGTCCTGGCTCTCGTGCTGACCATCGCGTGCAGGCGCTTCAGCCATGAACCTGTCATCTTGCGGAGTCCCTGCAAATATCACGCGCCTTGCAAGCATGCACAGCTGAGTTTGTCACGGTGTGGTCTGCGCGCAGCAGTATTGGGTCGCGATGCAGCATTTCCAGGGCTACCACCCAGAAATTAGAGCTGAATATTCGGGATTGTTCCATATGATCGGGCCTGACGACCCAACACTGGCCTGCAGTGGGGCCAGTGTCATGCTTCAGTTCAAATCAAGGTGTGCAGCTGACAGCAGGCTTGCAAATGCGCAGGCCTATTGTGTGAGGAAGCTGCTATCTGCTCAGGAATGTTCGCCACACAATCGCGGTGGTTGACAGCTCCAGTGGCCGGCATGTTGCCTTGACTTGTGAGCAGGCACACCTCATGAGCAGGGTTGTTAGACATTGCTTGGACTGCGGCACCCACAGCAGCGTTGAGGTTGGCAATGGTGACGCCGGTCCCAAGATGGGATCCAGCAATTTCAGATACCGCCCCGGCTGTGTCCCTCCACTGTGCGGATGCTGCCATGGAGAGGAAATCACATTGTAGTCTGGGATTTGTCACCTGAACGCAGGAACACGCCATTCCATCTGTTCACGAGAAAATGAAACCCAGTTTGACAACTAGGTTGCCTTTGTCGTGCGCATGTGCAGGCAGCAGTGAATATCCAAGACTGGCAGAAACTGTGTACTGAGTCTGGGAGAGGAACAGTATGACTGATGTATGTCTCTGGAACCAGCCTGCACTGAGAGCAGAGCCACACTGTCCCGGGCATAATGCGGATGAGTAATCATGAAGCATACTGAGTTTGAGCATCTCTTGCAATCATCCCCACGATCAAGCCAGTGCCTGGTGATGATTTGGCCACCTTGCTCAAGGTTCAGCCTCCCGCCGGAGACAGAAGCCAGCTGAGAGCCCGCCTCCCTGACAAAGCGGTACTGGACAACGGCCTCGTATGCGCACATCTTCTCCAGGTCATCAGACGCAGCCTGCAGCTCATGTCACAGATTGCGTCCTTCGTGATCTCCTTTCAGCTCGTGTCATTTCTCACTTGTCACCCTTGCACTTACAGCACTGGCCAACCACAGCTGCCACAGGCAGACCATGCTCCCTTCAACATGCCCGGTAGCAGTCCAACAGTCAACCAAGACAACGCCGAAACCATGAGCCGGCATAGGCAGATGTACGTCGGAATGATGCTACTGAAGTGGGGAGCACATGCCCGCTGACTGCAAATACCGATGCATCACACAAGGCAGGCCCCGGACATGTGCCAGTCGGAGCAAGAGGGCCACATCACATGATTGTAAAACCTGTCGCAAAGGAACGCTGAATCGAGCACGGACAGAGGCAGGCAGTGCCGGCATGCTGAGAGCTGCAGCTGTGAACCAGCTGTGAAGCAGCTGGGCACGCACAGCAACTGTTGCCAGTGGCAGTGCGTGGCCTGCACGGATCCTGCTGAGGTACTTCTGGCACGTTGCCACCGAGGCCACTGAGAACGGCACGAGCTCAGAGAACACTTCAGCCACAGATATGACGGCCTCGCCGAGTGACAGCAGGCGCAGCAGCGTCGAGGGCATCACAAAAGCACCCATGTCCATGTGAGCACTCTGCAGGGCCTGCACACAGTTGCTGGGTGCTGTCTCCTGATGTGGCGCACCGGGCTCTCATGTGCATGTCTTGACCAGCCGTTGGCAAGCTCGGATTTGCAGATAGCCGTCCATACAACTAGTCAGTGCACATGTTCAGTACACATTTTCAGTGCACACGTTCAGTGCACACGTTCAGTATCTTGTCCGCTGCAGACAACTGGTCAGTGCACATGTTCAGTGCACATGTTCAGTGCACACGTTCAGTATCTTGTCCGCTCCAGAGAACTCTGTCATTTCATTTTTGAGATCAGCGTGATGCAGCAGGCTGAGGAATAGGTCAGATCACACAGCAGCTCACACAGCCCACTTGCACATTCAGTGGCGTCACAGGGCGCCCAAAAGCATACACAGAGCTGAGCTCAGGCGGCAGAGATGTATCCCGATGATCCGCACACGGCGTTTTCAATGTAAAGTAAAGTAAATCTGAATTTACTGTGACTGACAGTGATCAAATTCCAGGTTGCACAAGACAACACATGCCCCAATGGTGCTCTCGCCATACGATGGAGCCTGTAGTCGAATCTACAGCAGAATGCGATGTTTTCAACGGATGCTTCAGTGGTGATTGTCAGCACTATAGCCAGAGCATCGAGTCTGGGCATCATCCTGAGCATGAGGAGCAGCAGGACAGGTTGGCAGGCGCCTAGGCAGAAATAGACTCCATACCCCCACGTTGGGGGCGCACCAGCGTGATGTACTGGGGCAGTGCAACATCAGGTGGTTGCTGATCATGATGCAGAGCACCACCAACGTCACTACGATGGCTTGGTTGTGCTCGTTGCGCTGTATGTGAGAGAGTCTGTTGTGCTGTATGTGAGAGAGTCTGTTGCTGGACATTTGTGGGACATGAGCCTGAATCATGAGCTGGCCAATACCGGGATCCTCTAAGCGACTGATCATTGCATGCTTCAGTTCCCTGATTTGCAAATGCTTTCTCCACTGGCATTGGATGCCTCTTTTGCTCGCAATGAGTTGGTGGCCGCCATTTGCCTGACACTAGAGATGCCCCGTTGATGGGCTTTCCATCGGCTGGCAGCACAGTGAGATCTGATGGATGATCCAGGCGATACTGTGGCTGAACCAGTTCGTGGTGTGCTGGACAGCATCGCTGTGAGGGTGTTAGACACCTGCTCTGCTCCAGATTCTTTGGGATGACTCCATGATTGGCACGCGGTACGACAGATTGGGTCTGCTTGGCCGGATGGAGGTTTACGAATGGAGCAGTGTGAGTGGCACGCTGTGACTGGCTACCAAGAGTACCTGCTCTAGGAATGCTTGATTCCAGTGATGGCACGGCAACACCGGCAGCACCTATCTCCTGGGGCCCGCAGCTGTCAGATAGGAGGACCTTGCTGTGCCGCCCCAACAGAGTGGATGGTGAACCGTCCGAGATGATCGTCAAAGTCAATGTCTCCATCCTGTCATGTCTGCTTGACGAAGTATGAAGGAGCTCAGGCACTGGAAACACCTGCCGAGAACGAGCAGGTCAGCATGAGATACCGTAAATTCAGCAGTATTTCAACCCTTATGACCCTTGTGCAGCAGCGTGCAGCACCGTGGAGCGCAAGCATCAACTTGAAATGGGGTGAAGCCCGCCTAGAATCAGTCGCGAGAACAGAGACCAATGGCTACTGCTGAACAATCGACGATATTGTATGCTGGCATATGCGTTAGACAAGACATCCTTGGCAATAGATACATGACCCCGCACCCCGCACTCGCAGAACTGCTTCGCCATGGAGAACACTTCAACCAAATGGAATCGTGTATCAGCTAGTATATTTCGGCTCCAATGTCCGCCAAGAGCTTTCCAATTCGCTGCGTCCTGCCAGATGGCAGCATGCCGCTGAGTCTGGAGCGTCACTGTCTCCACTAAAGACGTAAACATAGACTGCTCATGAACCTTAACGGAAACGGATGCCACTGGTTTATACACACATCCATCGCACCCTAAGTCAGCTAGAGCAACGCATTTGATCACAGCAACTCTGCTGAGTTCGGGAATCGCCATCGGGCCCGCAATGGCGATGGTAAACGCACACGCCCCGGTAAGATGACCAGTTACAGTGAAGTGTTGTGTCTCGTTGCGGATTTTAAGCAGTGGTTCGCTGCAGTGGTGGCCGATGAAAGACGCTGCTCGGTACAGGCGCCTGAAATGCATGACTTCCGGAATTCTGTGCAGTGCCAGGCTTTGAACGATATGTGTCACGCTCGGGCCGTGGGACCGATCTGACAGCTCACAGTTGCAACTGCTACTATATATCAGAGGTGAATGCCGACTTCTGTACAGCGGGTCAGTCAGGTATCAGTACACGTCGTGAGGCTGTCATCTTGGTCGAGAATGGTGCTGAATGGCAAGGCTAAGCAGGTTCAGTGATACTCGGTCATCCACGGACACATTGCCCTCGCGCTCACTCGGTGAATGCTGATTCAGCGTGAACTATCATCGTGTGATGGCGAGTGTGCAGCTGTGCCTATCATTGCAGTGCTCAGATATCGAGGTATTTCTGGCAGATGTTGCTTCCAGCCCCAACGCCTGGGTCGTTGGATACACAGACCGTAAGGACAGGTCAGAAAGAAATCCTGGAGTAGCGCTGGGTTCTTCTCGGACAGCCTGGTTCACTAGCTACTATCTGTGGCGCTCGTCGAGAAACCTTGCTCCTATTTCGTGATGGAGCTGTAGACTCAGTCCCGGCACTGGTGGCTTCCACTTGTACTGTACAAAAGTAGCCGCTTGATATCACCGGCAAGGTTATAGTCATCCTCGCGACTGGCTGCAGTCTGAGCGTATGTCTCTGGCGAGTGACAGACACTGTTGGTTACATGCACGTCCTCCCTACTCCGGGCCAGATACCGCATCTGGTGATCTCGTGGCCGCACCGGGCTGCTCCTTGCTGCTCGGAGACTGCTGTGAAAATCTCGGGCTTGTCCTGGTTCCGGCGCTGCCAGGTTGGACAGCCTGGCCGCAGTACCCCCGAGCACTGGCCTGCACCACATGAAGGCCCATCAGAGTGAGGACATCGATCTCAGCAAGGCTGATGCACAGCAATGGCAACTCAAGTGGAATCAGGCTGCGAGATAAAGCGCCCAGGGCAAGCAGATCACAGGCGCATGCACAGCAGCAAATATACATCCACATGCAGCCGACACAGACCCCGCCAACCACATGCTGCTCAGGAATCTATGTAGCCCGAGCCAGCA
Source organism: Ulva prolifera (assembly GCA_023078555.1). NCBI lineage: Eukaryota > Viridiplantae > Chlorophyta > Ulvophyceae > Ulvales > Ulvaceae > Ulva > Ulva prolifera. The sequence goes on from CM041197.1 coordinate 1,195,617, forward strand.
CAGTTTGGCTGTTTCGCAGCGGATTTTGCGCGCCCGGGGGGGGACCACCTTTTAGCGGGAGTGGATGACCCCCTGCCAGCACACTGTGCACCACACGGCAGAGTTGGTCTTTAATGCAGTCCGCTGCATTCTACACTTTCAGTCACATTCTCCTCAGCAGACGGTACAATGTCAATGCGCTGGAGTGCACTTCTCGCTTCTCAGAATTCCTGATGGACGACAAGCAGAGCAGTTGTTGCGGTGCAAGTGGGCTTGACCACGGGAGCGTGCTGATCAACCGTGCACGTACATGACCATGGCACGCCGAATTGGACGTCGGGACGGAAGGTAGCCGGTTCCTGAGGACAGAGAGGTGACGAGTTCGGCAGCCCACCCAGTCGGGACAGTGGCCGAATTGGAGGACTAAGTGCGCTGTGTAACAAGTGCCGAGCTTGAGAGGCAGGTAGCACTGCAGGATCGGACCCCCCACGGAAGAAAAAGGAATAGGAACACCATTCATGGAACTGGGTGCACTGTGAGACAACTGCACGCCAGGGGAAGAGTGGACGCACGCACCAGGCAGCGTTTGATGCAATTCTGCATGGCGCTGTGGAGCTTGCCGCTAACACAGTATGCCTCCGTCCCCACCGGGTCGCCTTCTGCAGGGCTCCTGGTCTCGCGGTCAAGGACGATCTCTGATGCATGCGCAAGCGAGTAATGCCCGAGAATGCTCCCAAAGTCTGGAGTCCCATCAAGCAGCCTGTGTATTGAGTTGGATTCGACAAGTCGCAGCGGCAACACGGAGAACTTGCTTGAGAAGTTTTGAAACTGGACGACGCATGAGTCTGTTTTCGCGACTGCTGCTTTGATCAGTCTGTCGAGCCGCTTCAGCCAAGCAGTTGTCATTCGGATCAGGCCCTGCATGGCCCGAAACTTGTTTGTAGGTCATTGGCCCAGCAAAGAAGATTCTCGTAATGTGAAGTCGATATTTTACTTCCGTTTGACATGGTCAACATATTCTGTCAATGCACCAGAATTTGAACAACAGCAGCTACTCCTGGCTGTGCACACAGCACCGACGAGAACGGTACACCAGGGAACCTCAATCGTTGCAAACTCGATCTGCTGCTATCAGCAAATACCGCATCAAGTGCACATTGCATGAACAAGGGGGATCCAGGAGAGCATCGCAGGTCAGCGCACAATACAATCTGCAACAAACAGATGGCGAAGCCGATCCGCGTGCCCTCAGATCCCACATTGCGCTGAGCACGCCGATGGACATGCTCACAGGCATCTCCGAGATGCGGAGCTGCTGTGTTCTGAACAAATCTTGGCACAATAGATCATTCACTGCTGGGCAGGAAGCAGATGCACATCAACATGTCAGGACAGTCAAGGCCATCACCACAAATGACACACAGTCTTCGGTGGCATTTCCTGACCACGCAAGCTGCCACTCCAGGGGAATAGTGGGCATACCTGATGTGACGGATCTGTTTGCATAGCTTCCACGACGGCCTTGGCAAGGTCCGCCAGTTCCCCTGTTCTCAGGTCACGTCCACGGTATGGCACACACAGCTCCGCGATGGGCTTCACTTCATCCCGCCACTGCTTCGACACTGCCATGGCAAAAAAGTCACATTGTAGACGCGGAACTATCACCTATGAATGAACAGCCATTGTGAGATACACGCGTCGCAGTGCGGTGCACTGGCAGGCTCCAGGTACAGCGTGAGGACCACACCCGCTTGGAAAAGCCTAGCCTGGGTTGTAGCCGCTTGCCACTGATCTCCTTGGAAATTTCTGCAGACACTTCGTTGATGTCTGCTCCTTCAGCAAGGCCATGCTTGGATATGTCAGAGATTGACTCGTCCTGCAGCAGTTGCATGGCAGCGGTGTCGTAATCACAGGCCTTCTCCATGTCAGCTACTGCAGCCTGCACAGCAAGTTTGAGTTACATCAGATTCAACCAACGTGCTGAAGCAGACAACAGAGGAATTGGTCATGGGCTGCGGTGGCTGGAGCAGGAACGAGGGGCAGCCAGGGCATGTAGGGCCCGCACCGATGCGGCTGCTGCGGGCAGCATGTCCTCTCCCTGGATCTTGGCGAGAAGCTTCTTGTATGGTAGTGGCACCCCCGCCGAGAACGGCATGACCGCAGTGAAGACCTGGTCCACGGTGATGACTGCCGGGCCGAGCGAGAGGAGGCGAAGCAGAGTTGAGGGCAGGACGTATGAGCACACATCCCGGCGTACTGTTCTGATGGCCTGCACGCATGCATCTGTTCAAACACGGTAAACGTGGGAGATCAATTGGGGGTCGATCCGAGTGCACATGGCAGTGGTTTCGTATGACGCCCATGTGGATAATGCATCTGTGATGGAGCATATGACATCATGATCATTGTCGGTTTCCGCCGATGGCAGTAGGATCGAATCCGCTTCACCATGTTCGTCGGGAAATCTGGAGTCACTGGAAGTGTCTGTGTCTGGAGGTGGTTAGGAGTGATAGTGTCTTCAAGTGCATTCGTTCCGCTCGGTGCGAATGTGTTTGCAGGGATTTACGGCTAGCATGCAAACATCAATGGATGTATCGAACAGGCGATGGCTTCACCTGCCAAAAAACCCTGGAACCAGAGACTTCTGTTGAATCTGCCACGACGCATGCAGCAGCTACTGCATGTTATTGCATGTTGGAAACTTTGGCCAGAGGATTGAAGTGTGTGATCGAAGCAGCACAGCACATCTTATGCTAGGCTGCCAGTGGCTGGGCAGGTTCAGTGAGGAGCACATGAATGCCAGATGGTTTGTTGGATCTTAAAGCTGTATGCAAACATGCGGCTCAAACCACAACGTCAGCGGAGATTAACAGAGCAGAGCCGGGAGTGATCACAGTCATGGGCAATTCCATCCTGGGCACTTCCATCCTTGAGATTCTTTGTAGCCTGTGGCGTGTGCATGGCACACTGCTCACGGTCTACTGGACAGATCTCCACAGTGTGTGTGGACTCCACACAATCAAACGAAGAATCGAATGCGAGAAGGCATGATGCGAGGAGACCTTCAGCACGATGTCGTATGAAACTGTATTTGAGGATGGGATACGTACCAGAATCAGGTATGGTGGTACCAAGTGTGGTGACATGTCGCACTCATTATCGCACACCGCCACGGCTTTGTCACTGAGGGAGGCCTGGGCTCTTAGCAGCGGTGTCCGTCTCGTTTTTGCCGGTGCACTCCGTGACGTCCGGGCAGGTGACTGCCTTTTCTGCGCTGGCCGGTGTTCTACTGCAGTGCGCCATGGCGCGTCATTGGACACACCGTCTGCTCCGCTCCCCTCCTGAAAGCACTCATCTTGATCATGCCAGTGGCAAGCCAGTGGCAGATTGATTGATCATGTCAGGGGCAAGCCAGGTGTCAAGTGCGAGTCATGGCAAAGCGGTGCATCCACCTGTTCAGTGCCAAATGCTCGTGAACAGCAGCTGTCTCCACGGAGCATACCTGAGGCTTGAACGTTGAACCATCGAGACAGAGAGCGACAGTTCCCGGGGTGACTGTAACAAGTGATGGTTGATCAGGCGATTGGCCCTGTAGGTTTGCTGGAATCACTTGTTCTGCAGGCTTCGTTCGTTTGTTGTAACTCTGTGGTGTACCAGATGTGGTAGCTGAACCTGCAGCGTTCCGCAGCGCTGCCCCATCAGTCTGAATGCTGCCATGTGAGAACAGTTTTCGAATCAGGTCATCTTCACTGCCTGAACGGAAGGCCAAGTCAAGCAGGTCCTGAGAGTCAAAGGAAGGCGTCTTGACACGAGATTCAGATGACGTGGATGGAAGAACTCGTCGTATCGGCGACAGTTGGCCATCGGGAACGTCGTTGTCGATCAGCTGCAAGAGCTTTGTACAGCATGCGTCAGATGATGGCTGCTGGGCTGGCAGAGATGCCGAAACAGAGTTCAACAGTCTGGGAGTGACAGGTTCCATGACTGGCTCGGGATGTCCACGTGGCGTGCACTCATGATGTAGTTCTGCCGGTGATGGAGGATGCTCTGGCAGAGGTGCAGGTTTGAATCCACATGCTTTATGGACCGGAGTAGACAAAGGGTGTGCGAGAAGAGTGCATGGAGAGCCATCAGACACAAGCGTGCAGTACAAAGTGTCCACAGAGCCTTGCTTACGTGTGTCTGAGAGGAACAGATTGGCTCCTGGGACGACCTGCGCGCCAGAAATGGCAGCAAAAAGTCCGAGTGCATACATTCCACATGGTGCATGGTGCCCGGAAGCAGCACACAGCACGCCTTGCCTCTGAGTAATTGTGATCTGGCGAGTACAAGTAGATGCACAGCGCAAGCGTCCACCGTGAACAGAATAATATTCAGAATTCTGAGATATGACATGCGCACAGAGATTCAACCGTCGAGACTCACCCCAGTGCTGCAGAACTGCTGTGCCATTCGAAACACCTCCAGCAAGTGGAAGTGGGTATCATCAGAGCAACAGCGCCTCCAAAATCCACCTTGAGATTCCCATAAACATGCATCTTGCCATAGAGCGCCGTGGCGTTGCGTCTGTACTGTTACCGTCTCCAGCAGAGCATCCAAGGCGGACGACGCATGCAGCTTTACAGATACAGACATTACCTCTTCGAAATTGACGCTGTGATCTTTGTGTTTTTCAAGAGCTACGCATCGAACCAGTGCGATGCGGCTTTGCCCCAGCATGGTATGGGAACGATCTAGCATGCCAACTCTGCAGATGTCAAATTTGCACGAAACATCAGCAGATTGCAGCTATATGCAGCAAAGTTTACAGCGTCGCAGTGCGCAGCGTTGTGCACTTTTGTATGCTTCTTGAACGAGCCCGGGCGATCAGAGCAATGGCATCAGGTGACATCATGACATCGCGACAACGTGCTGGCCTCACCACAGGACACTTGGGGCCGGCGGACGGTTCCTGTTGAACCTTATGTGTATATGAAGAGGCCGTGCGTTTCTCAAAGGTCGCATGCGGTTGCCTGCTTGCAACTGCAATATCGACGCTTAGCAACCCGCCAGCACGCTAGGGCACGTTCCCATGTGGTATGGTTTCCCGTTGCCCTCTCTACGACGCCGTAGCATATTTTATACCTAGCTAGGATTTTTCCGTTCTCCTGGACCTAAGACATGTTCAGTGCTGTTGCCGATGTGCTCAAGAGGCTTCCTTGATGCTGCCCCGCCGCTTGATAATAGTTCGCAAGAGTTCCGTCTGCAACAACTTGAGTGACGCAGCACTTCAAGTGATCTAGAAACAGTGTGTAGGGCAGTGTTGCTTTTCTGGTCGGACCAGAGCCTCGCGAGGCTCTGGCCACGTAAGACATGCACTGAACAGCTTGGAGTCGTCTGGCGATGCGATCTGACGTGTCCATGGTACGCAGAGCGTTTTAACATGATATGTGAAGGTATGCTCAGGCTATTTTAGTAGCTTTGTGGCGGAACGTCAGCTCTCACACGCCAAGCCGCACGGTTGCCATGTGCTTGTGTGCCCATCTTCTTGATCACTGATCATCTGGCCTATTCGGCAGCCTCCAGTGATAATTTTGCAATGTAATTGTATATTATATAATACCTGTGACTCCTGTTGCCTGATCGGACCTTGCTGCTGAAGTACTGAGGTCCCCAGTGCACTGAGCACTGACTACCCCAGGAACAGCGAATGATCGCCTGCAAACCATCATTGTCAATATGTACCGGTATATCAAGTGTGCCTTCATTGACGAAGACCCAAACATCATACATGGCATCAGCTATCGTTTCTCAATCCATCTCCTCTAGCAACGGCGGTGAGGGGCCAGATTCTACCTGTGTGTTCATTGGATGTTATTCAAACTTTCCTGCTGGCTTGTGATGGTGAATGTCCGGGTCAGGTCTGCTGAGGCAATGATGATCAGACCACGGTTTAGATCCATTTCATCAGCACAACTCAGCTGGATTTCCTATTAGAGTGTTGTGATTCCGTTCTTGTGGGAACATCAACCGTCAATCCAGTGAGCATGCAGCAGATCACTACGGTGCATTGCTCTGTGCAAAGACAGTGAGATACTGTTTGCTGCATGCACAGCAGCAGCTGTGTACCACCCAGCTGTATGCGGGTATAGTTTGCAAAAGCATCTCACAACTATGATGGAATTATTTCGCAATTACATTATTTAGAGAAGTACACTAGCTCATCCAGAGAAACTAGAGGCTAGGCACCTCAGGTAGACATCATTCTCTGATTCATCGATGGGACTCATATCAATGCTCCACATCCTGACATCCCAAAAATCCAAATAAATCGAAACAATTTTCACAGCTCTGAGCAGACACCAATGTCACCAGGCGACACTGGACTGACAACACGCTTGCTCTGTGAAAACACTCCATCACGAAGTCTCTGTCTGCAAGACGCCCCTGTCACTTCACCGAGATGCTCAGCCCCTCGGGACGGGTGTGGGCTGGTCGCTTCAAGATGGTGATGCAATCGACCAGTAGCTCACGGAGGATTTCTTAGTGTGTGTCCTCGTTAGCCTGCTGCACATGCACACAATGGTTGTCAGAACGCAAACACAACATACCAGAGAGATGCTCCGACGCTGCACCCAGCACTCCACAAAACTCACCTGATGCTACATCGCAGTTCCAAACAGAGTCCCTCAAGGACAATTTTCACTAATTTTTATAGTGAAATGCGGGCGTGCATGAGTGCGTGGCTGTGTACATGTGGTGTGTTCGTGGAGCGGTTGCATGGACTTCCTAAATAACCTTCAAGTTGGATCACATAGACACTCTTCTTCAACCACCAAATTGGCTGGAACTGCGACGGCAATGGTGGATCATCTCCACAAGTAAACATGGAATGAGGATGCAGGGGGAGCGTACGCCCTCGGCAGTGGAGCCATCGGTGGAGCCGGAAGCGTCGCCGGCGGCGAAGTCGCCACGCTCGCAGCCCTCAATGACCTCAAACTCAGCTGCTGTGAGGGCCAAGATTGTGGTCGCGACGTTGGTGTTGAAGCAGTCACCCTCGATCAGAGCCTCAGCGAACGCCTACACACACGCCCACAGCTCAGAAGCTTTCGACAGTTGGCGTGCCGCATGCTGAGATCACTGCGAGCACAGATAGGCACGGTGCTCCCTGCACTGCCATGTGCCTCAGGCACTCGAGATCTCCGAGTTGCCCTGTTTGGTGAGCCACAACACTGGCCACATTCGGGGTCACATCTACTACCGAGACATGCAACATGGTCAACAACAGTAGGTGGAAAGCGCTTGCAGGCTGCCTCGCTCTGAACAGGAAGCAGGTCTCACCTTGGTGAAGACGGTGGCGTAGGCGCGGGCAGAGCACCAGGCGAAGGCGACCGCGAAGGACTCGGCGTCACCCTCAACGCAGGCAGTCACCTCAGCGCGGGCGAAAGCGTCGGCGATGAGCTCCACGAAGGAGGACGCGGTACCCACGGACAGGGTGGCCGCATTTGCGAGGCAGTCGCATTCCTCTGCAGAGGCCGCGACGGCGGTGGCGTGCGCCTCGGCGGTGGCCTCAGCCCACGCCTCAGCGGTTGCGACGGCGGAGGCGCAACCGAACGCGATGCCGGTGGAGACGCACGCAGCCTGGGTCGCGGCCATGGCCTCGGCGATGGCAAAGCCGGAGTCTGATGCTATGGCTAGGGCGCCTGCGATCACGCCGTCAAAGTCGGGGCGGCAGAACTCGGTGAACACCGCAGCCACAGTGGTGGCGTGGGCGTTGTCCATGGCGGAGAACGTGGCTGCGCTGGCCTGGGAGGTGCAGGTCACGGCGGACAGGGTGGAGCTGGAGAAGCCGCTGCTGAAGCCACCCTCGTTTCCTTCGTTACCCTCGTTACCCTCATCACCCTCGTCACCCTCGTCGCCCTCGTCGCCGTCCTTGTCAACGACTCCGCCCTCGTCACCCTCGTCGCCCTCGTCACCCTCGTTGCCCTCATCACCCTCATCGCCTTCGTCGTTGCCGCCAAGGGTCGGGCGGGTGAAGCGATCGAGGCCCTCATTGCCCTCATCGCCCTCATCGCCCTCGTTGCCCTCGTTACCGTCGTTATCCTTGGCGAGGAGGGTGCGGGAGGTGGTGGTGCCGGTGGAGACGGCGGCGGAGGCCTGCTCTGGGGCCATGGCGGCGCCCGCGACCATCAGGCCAACTGCAGCTGCGGCGTAGATCCTGCACTCAAACCAGGAACAGTTACAACTGCTGAACAATTCCCAGGGAATGTCAGTACATCCCAGAGCTTGCTTTAGCTGCCCTCTGCAGCCTCCAGGGCTGAAACCCCTTTGCCAGCAGCTGTATGCCAGTGGTAAGGTCACCTCAGGTACCTGTACCTGACCACACAGCTGCCAGCTGCATTTGTGACACTGATGGCAGCATATTCATGCATGAATCCACTCTCAAAACATACTCATGCATTCAAGTCACCAGCTGGCACTAGCTGGCAATACCTGCTGTTTGTATGCTTGAATCTGTGTAATGCCTGCATACTGTTCAGCTGCCATGCATGCTACATAGTATACATGCATGAGGCAAGCTTCAAAAAGCATTTGTAAGCTGGATGGAATCCAATGATTGGCAGGCAACATCAGTTGTCAGGGCAGCTCCCAGGGCTGGCATCACTACTCATGATGTACTATGTTTTGACATGCACATTCAAATGTTTGCAAGCCATTTCCATGTACACAGACTAGCTGTGTCCATGGCCATGGGGCAGCCTCCAGGTCAAGGATGCATGCTGCATTGAGGCATGCAGGATGTGGATTGATCATCACACAGCTCTGACACCACACCACTGCATGCAGCTGGTACTGGGCACTTGTGCCCAATACCAGCTGCAGCTACAGCTGCCTCTCAACCTTAGCCTGCTGCAGCCGCCACCATGTGTGCAGGCCACCATGTGTGCAGCACCGGTACATCAGACAGCACCGAAATACTCTAAACTAGCTGTTTTGAAATCAGGCTCGATCTGTCGCGGGCTGGGCGGGCCATGCTCGTGAGCGCGCTGCTCCGGCCATGACTACTGGCATCTCGCAGCACATGGCATGCATGATCACCTCCGGTACGTGCCCCAGCACAATCGAGCCACGATTCTCACGTACAGCGAAGCCGCAGTCAAAAGAGCGGTACAAACGTCACTAATAGATTGGAATAGGTCGGAAATATAGCAGCGGAAGGGCGCACATGTTGATGCTTTGAAGCCTGGACGTACTACGGCAATGGCGAGAGGTGTTAGCACTGCAGAGATGTTGCTGCCGCGGGACGTGACCTGTTGTGAGAGCGAGGAAGCTATACTGATAGATGGGTCAGTGATGGGAATATATACTTGGCGGTGACGTCCTCTGCAGAGTTCGATCGGTGGAGGGCGACGTCGACCATGCTCCAGCCCCGCCGGCGCGTTTGCACAATAACGCGACTGCGGATCGCGAGAAACCCCCAGAACGAGCACTTCGCAGCCATTGGTAGTACTACCACTAGTGGTATGCATCGCCGGCCGTGGCAATCCAGCATGTCACGCGCCACGCATGCGTCCAGCACGCTGCCGCGCGCGCGTAATTCCATCCTTCGCAATCTCGGCAGTGCATGTATGAATTACGACAGCGTGCCGCGTGTATGTACCGTGCCCCCGCGGAAGCCTCGGAAGTATGTCGACGCGCTGCATGCATGCAATGAGTCTCGTGCTGATGCACGCCAGGTGTGGAGGAAGGCAGCTTGGTAATGCGGCCGGGCATGCGTTGCCAATCGTCACGGCCTCTGCCGCAGCTCGAGAGATCGCGCATACGTAAGCCCCGATCGTAGTATTATCCATCTGAGGTAACGGCGCGATGACCTGTGTGATGTGCTATCATGTTGTGATCTCGCACCGAGCAGTTCATGTCCATGCGTTCGAAGCGCTACGCGCGTGATGCTGTCCCAGCCTCGGGGACATCGAGCGCTGGCGTACCTATGCATGGGCCTTCAGGCACCCGGCAAAACTACATCTGAATTTGTGTGTGTGCTCATGACGATTGCAAGCCCTCGCAGGCTCGCGGGCTCTGGTTAGAGCTCCATGGCGCGATTGGTCTTGGCCGGGCTCGCAGTGCAATGATGCAAGGTCCGTGCACGTGCATGCGGCTGCTTCCTGAACGACCACGTAGGCATTCAGAGCTGAGCTGTCGATGTGTAATGCTGCCTTCTATGCATGGCTGTGGCAGCAGCACTGCGCCTACGTGGCCATGCATAGCGTTCGGCACGCCCACAAATGCGCCCACAACACAGCCGCGGTCATGTATGTCGCAGGAAAGCAGAGCTGTGGCAATCACCCGCGGCCGTTTCGTTTTCGCGGGCGTGCCAGCTGCCAGTGTACAAGCTAGAGCTATACTACTGGCTGAAGTAGAAAGAAAACTGGTTGATGCTAAACCACATCACGATCACGGACCGACTCGGATGTGACATGGTACTGCGTTGCCAACGGGTCTCATCAGATATCTACGTAGCCTAAGCAATCAAAACCGACACCAGATCGCAAATTCCCAACGCTTTAGTCCGACGAGCTCCTGGGTGTCCTCAAGAGGGAGGCTGCAGCTGTCAGATACCGGAGTCGACGGATCCGCGGAGTTGATCATCCGGGAACACGGAACCTCACGCGGAGTCATCCGGGAACTCGGACCTCACACGAAATACGATAACGGGACAGCGCACATCACGTCGCCCACGAGTGTTGGCAATGCATGCAGGAGGCACGCAGATGCACCTCCGCAGCACTTCCGGCTCCAGTGGCCAGAAGGGTGGTCGCCACGCTGAGGCACAGCCTACCAGCACCTCCAGCCCAGCCACGGACACCCATAGATGTAGAAACACACCCACACCGGCATGCATGCTAAGATGTGTCCCGGCCCGGCAGTCATCTAGAGTTCATGAACTTATGACTCATCGGATAAAACGTGCAGTAAAGTAAATCTGAAGTAACTGAGCCGGATATCCTATTGGACATTGACAACTCCGAGTTAACGAGTGGGAATTCAGCGACTGAGACTCCACAACATGTACAAATTCCTTGTCCTTGCTCGGATTCCACAAGGAATCCTTGTGGCGTGCAAGGACCCAGTGGGGTACGAGTCTGACTGCTACGAGTCGTCATGGTATCAGTGCAGGACGGTGGACATCCACACACGCGGTGGAGATCCGCACACCGCCAACGCATGGTGCGGGTCGGCGGATGACGGCGCTGCCGTGTCGCTCCGCCGCTCGGGGCTGATCTGTTCTGGTACGGGGTGCAGCGGGGGCCGCGTGCGGATGCGGTTGGAGGATTGGGTGGGGGGCCCCGACGGCTTGCGCATTGGGCCGGCGCCGGCCGGGCTGCCAGCTTGGGCCGCCGCCGCGGCCACGTGGGCGGCGGGGTTGTATTCCGTGCAGGCGTGGGCGTGTGTGTTACAAGGACAAAGGCAGCAAGGCGGGCAGCACCGCGAAAGAAGCAAACAAACGAAGCAAACACACAGAGACCCACGCACGCGACACCCACCACGCCCAAAAAAAAACCCAGCACCGGTGCAGCAAAAGACACAGATCCGTAGACCGCCAAGCACACACCCACACACCCACAAACCCAAACCCACACACGCACGCACAAACCCCACGGGCGACACACAACATCACAACCACCAGCACCACAACGCCCGCCGCCGTACGACAGGGCCAAACCCAACACACTGCTGCCTGAGGCCGCCCATCATGGCCGCCCGACTGCGGGGGGGCCGCCCCGGCCCCAAGACCCACCCCCACCCCATCAAGCCACAGCATACCACGCCAGCCCGGCACACCGCCGCGCAGCCTCGCCGGCCCACGCCGCACCGCACCCAGGACAATGCATCGCCCAAGCCGTCTCCGCAGTCCCCGCACATGCCA